>JACAVU010000002.1:44233801-44543175 GCA_014183005.1 Castanea mollissima | reverse complement strand
TGCCACAGTACCCGCCCGAAAGTGAAGATGGTGAGAATGATTCTTCTTTTTGGTTTAAGACAAAACCTTTGGGGCTTGGTCGAGTGGTTGCGACACTGGACAATGACGAACACAAGCGTTTTGTTAGGTAAGGGTATTAATTCTTTCTGGTAAAGTACATAGAGTTTGTTATGTTGAAATACTTTTAGTAATAAATGAGAAACACAGGTCAAAGATTTTAATTAGCTTGGAAATGGTTGATTGGGGCTGGGGTTTTAACAGTTCAAATCAGTTTAATAAGAATGTATAGTAAAGAGATTATGTGAGTCATTATTTGATGCAACTTGTTTGTTTGGGTTTGGTTGTGCAAACTAGTCCTTCCATACCAAATGTTTGTCTACTCAAGAAAAATCCAACCCTTTTTAGGGGACATCATCTAGTGCATTATTTTAAAATAGAATCTTACCAATTTTCAAAATTATCCTTCTTAATTTAAATTCAAACAAACAAATGGAAAATGAATATTGACTTTTAAAATGAAGTCATGGTTAGAAAGTGATGGGGATGTGATTGGCAGTTCCCCTTGAACACTTATAAGAGGCGAGGGAAGGCTAGTTTGAGTGCTGAAGCATTAATTTGGGGTGTTTTGCATGATGGAAAACTCTCTAGGGACCTTTCTTAGTCTAATTTAATTGAGTTTACTTATGCACTTTATTTTACCCTTTATGTAGATTAGAAAGTTGTGGGATAGTTCTAAGTGAGTTTTCCTTGGTTCTAGAAAGGGTTGTTCTAAGGGTGCTTGAGTCTTATTTTATGTTTTGACTCCTTTTTCTATTTGGTTTAGAGGTTCTTAATCACTTTTCTTTATTATTAGGAGTTGAAGTATTGCTTGGAAAAGATTATTTAGTCATCCTCGTCTTGTTGGGAAAGGTTCTAGCAATAACCTATCTACAGTGTGATTGCTTAGAGCATCCACAGCAGATGTGCCAAAAGCATTTGAAGACTGAACATTCTAATAGACTAATAGCTTGAATGTGGTTGTAATTTTTAATCTAAAAGGTGGAAGTTTATTAGTCTGTTAAGCCACATGTACAGTTTGTTAGAGTGTTAAATTTTCTTTTCGCACATCTTTGGTTCTCATAAATAAAGAACAGAGCAATGTATTTCCTTCTCTAAGTTTATACAATCAATTGCAAATAGCTAAAGTTTTCTCTCATACCAATTAGTATTTTCCTATTGTGTGGTTAATTTCTAATAAAATACCTTTATGTTTAATATTCTTGAATGAGAATTTTACCTGAGACATAAATCCAATCCCTATGCCAGTGATAATTCTGCCAATAAAGAGAATCTAGAGAACTTTCGTTGAAGAGCTTAGTGAAGATCCCAGAGTAGCAAACTGAACCCCAACAGCAGAGGCCATTTTCTTCCTTGCTTTTTATAGAGGAAGACAGATGCTAAGGCTGCAACAGCAGCTGACCCAAAGAGTAATGAGAGGTAAGCTTCTATAATATTGTCATAATAGACCAGAAGTTATCCTCCCTGTCGGTCTTCATCTTTTTATAGTTGAGCTTATGGAAGAACAATTTAAAGAAGCTATCCATATTCACAACACCACCTGAAACCAAAATAACATAGTTTAAAACCATGGTAATTTTCAATTTAGGTTTCTTTTCCTTAATATAAAACACATTTTGTAGTAGAAAAAACAAATCTACATTTTGCTATATTTGGTTTTAAAAAAAATGCAAGTGAGAAATTCTATGCAACAAACAACCCACATATGAAAGTTCCATGAAATTGTTATCACACTTACCCGTCTTATCAAGACAAAAGCATATAGTAGTAGTCCATTAAGTATTTGAAAGAGTCCCTAACACACAAAAAAATTGATTCAATCTTTTAGGCTATCTATTAACAATAGAGGGGCTGATCATAGTCTATAGATACCAGATTAGATGGTTCCAACTGAATTAATCACAACCTCAATCTCCATATAGTAATTGATTTCAAACAGGATCAAACCCGATGCAATTCAATCCTTCTTCTTGGCAATGATTCACAAAAAATAAAAACCACGCTAGACCAAAGCCCATTGCTATAGGGACTACCTGTATAAGGGAATGATTGAGGTAATTGCAAATAGATTGAAAGACACAGTGGCTCTTTAAAAAGGATGCACTCCAGTCTCACTTGTATAAGAAGAGACATTGATAATTAACCCAAAGAGGCTAACTACTCAGCTGAATGATTAGGTGAGCCAGCCTACTTTATTATTTTACCACATCATTTTACAACATCCATTTATCAGATGTTTTATTCTTCATATCTATATATTAAAATAATATTTACATCACATTAAATAATATATTACATTCCTCCCCCATCATCATCATCATCAACAACACCAGCAACAGCAAATACAACAACAGTCAGAAAAATTGTTGCAGCCACAATCATCAGGAAAAAAAAAAACCACTACCAAAATCAACCCACAACCACCGCCAAATCCACCGATTTGCCATCACCACCACCGATTCGCCCATCAACAGCTGACCCCCCACCACCACTGATCCGCCCATCACCATCTCAACCCACCCACCGCCATAACCCACACCCATGAAACTCAACCCACCCACTGCCATAGCCTACAACCTGAACCCACCCACCACCAATCTGCCCATTCGAACCCACCCATCGCCCAACCCACCCATCAAACCACAACCAAAAAACGTGAACGGAAAAAAAAAAAGGAAAAGAAGAAGAAGAAAAGAACCCAAAGCGGAATAGAGAAGACAGATGGTCGGTGGCGTAGAGTGGTGGCCTTTAGTGATCGTTGTGCTGTGGAAGACGAATAGAGAAGACAAAGATGACAGAGAAGACAGAGATGAGAAGACAAAGAGAGATATCTGTGATGAGGAGAGAGAAAATGGAATAAAATAACAATATATATTTTGCCATGGCTTGTTCGTACCGTCGCAAATTGGGAGGGTACTATAACATGTTGCAAAAATTTGACACATTTAGCACATCTAATAAAAGGGGTTCTTGGTATTTGATGTGCCAAATGTGCCAAATATTTGGCATTTGGCACACTGTGTGGATGCTCTAAGCAATCACACTATAGACAGGTTATTGCCAGGAACGTTCCCAGCAAGACTAGGATGACTAAATAATCTTTTCCAAGCAATACTTCAACTCCTAAAAATAAAGAAAAGTGATTAAGAACCTCTAAACCAAATAGAAAGGAGTCAAACACATAAAATAAGACTCAAGCACCCTTAGAACAACCCTTTCTAGAACCCAGGAAAACTCACTTAAAACTATCCTAGCAACTTTCTAATCTACATAAAGAGTAAAATAAAGTGCATAAGTAAACTCAATTAAATTAGACTAAGAAAGGTCCCTAGAGAGTTTTCCATCATGCAAAACACCCCAATTAATGCTTCAGCACTCAAACTAGCCTTCCCTCGCCTCTTATAAGTGTTCAAGGGAACTGCCAATCACATCCCCCATCACTTTCTTAACCATGACTTCATTTTAAAAGTCAATATTCATTTTCCATTTGTTTGTTTGAATTTAAATTAAGAAGGATAATTTTGAAAATTGGTAAGATTCTATTTTAAAATAATGCACTAGATGATGTTCCCTAAAAAGGGTTGGATTTTCTTGAGTAGACAAACAATTTGGTATGAAAGGACTAGTTTGCACAACCAAACCCGAACAAACAAGTTGCATCAGAATAATGACTCACATAATCTCTTTACTATACCATTGGGCCCATGCTAGACCCTTTGCATGTTCTGTGCACACAACCGGCAACATGTTTTAATAATTTGAAGTGGGATGTTAATAGATGCATTAAAACAGATGGTCTAATATAGGAGCTTCATATACATGGAAATATATACCATTGAACCCATGCTAGACCCTTTGCATGTTCTGTGCACACAACCAGTCAACATGTTTTATAATTTGAGGTGGGATGTTAATACATGCATTAAAACGGATGGATTAAGAACTATGTAATTATTGCAGGTGACAAATGATATATTCACAAAAGAGGATGGTGAGTTCTTGGTGAAAAATGGAGCACTTCCTGAGGAAAGGATTCGTGCTGTAGAAACTGGGGCTGCCCACATGCTGCAATTCGTGAAGACATTAGCATTAACCTTGGTCCTCTCGAGGAGCTTTCTAACTTATTCAAAGCAAACATACTTCTTTGTGAATCAGGGGGAGGCACTTTCAGAAAAATGATTGATGTGGAATATGTTTTATATTAAATGGATATGAACTGATATGAAGTTGGCACGTCATAAGTTAAATTGGCAATGATGGTCATATGGTACCACAAGAACAAAATTTGGAGTTGAGTGGCTTAAAAAATTAATTTGGGAATACGCAGTTTAATTAGATAAAAATGGCAGTGATGATAAATCATGGAGTTCTTTATTTTGACATGCAGGGGGCAGGGGGACGAATAATAAGAGTGGGTCTTACTGGGGGAATTAGATATTTCTAAGAAAAAAAGGTTAGCAGCTTTAAGCACTCTGGATATACAAAAATAAAAAATAAACGAATAGTTTGTGATCTGTTTGTAGAATATGGTACAAAATAAGGATATCATTTATATAATAGATGATATCATATGGCAACTACTTTTGGCGGTTGTGGTCAGTTGCTCGTAGGTTTTTTTGGCTAGAAGCGAGTCCAAAGAGCTTTTCTTTAGAAAGGTTACCTGTGTTATCAAAAAAGAATATATTTACAAAATAAATTTGTAACAAAATTGCTCATATCAAATTGTGTGTAAGTGATTCAATAAAAAAAAGGTTTTGATATTCACCTGAATTTGTGTTTTTGCAGATAATTTAGCTGCCAGCTTCAGCAGAGAATGGCTGACTATATCATTTATATAATAGATGTATGTGCTGGTGATAAAATTCCTCGCAAAGGTGGTCCTGGAATCACCCAAGCCGATCTCCTAGTATGTCCTTTCTAATTTCATAGCTGTTGCTTTTGTTGTGACATGCACCTACTCTGTCAGTGATCAATATTGTCGACCAGTTTTAAATATTAACTACTCAGGAGGTCTGATGAAAATGAGTTGATTCCATTGGATTTCAGGTAATAAACAAGACTGACCTTGCACCAACAGTTGGAGCTGATTTGACTGTTATGGAGCGTGATGCACTTCGAATGCGTGATGGAGGGCCATTTGCCTTTGCTTAGGTTGGGTTGAGTACACATTTTATTTGGTTATCATAAACATTCTATTCAGCATTATATTGGTCCCATGAGCTAATGGGAGCACGATTACATTAATCTTGTGTTTCCATAGAATGTGTATAATGTGAAATGCGATTTAGAAATAAAACATAAATTAAGAGGGAGACTAATAAAATAGAGATATGACATATCAGAATGTGCTCGATGGCATTGTCACCTGTCATAGTGCATCTTGACCTAAAAATATGTAAAAATGTGCTCTGTGGCATTGTTTTCCTGTCATGGCACAATGTCAAAAAACTTTATTATGTTTCATGTACATGATCCTAAGCATGCAATAGAAGAGGCTTATCTCAAATGTGATAAAATAAAAAATAAAACTCACTGGAAAATGCTAGGCAGGATTTGAAATGAGCAATTTTCTTTCAACAAATGAGAAGGTCCTTTATATCATTATGTTGGGGTTGTGGACCATTCAAGGATAACTTGTTGGATAGTCATGAGTCTCGTGAGTTATGACTTACACAGTAGGTTCCCGCCCCACTGATTATCTATGGTGCTGGGAATGTTGCTTCCTCAAATGTCACCCCTTAGACAGGCAATGTTAATGTAGTCCAAACCTTTATTATCTAACATCTAGCACAATATATGGACTATAGAAGAGAAAACATTGTCTTTCTATTTCGAATTTTTGATGCCCTTGTGAAAATGTCAAAATTTGTGTTGTCCATGATGTATGTATGCAGGTGAAACATGGGGTTGGTGTAGAGGAAATCGTGAACCATGTATTACAGGCTTGGGAGCTAGCAACTGGGAAGAAGCGTCATTGAATTGTCTTTCACCTTGTATTTTGTATCTTATGCCAGTCTTGTATTGGATAGCTATTTAAATATCCGTGCCTTCATTTTTGCAATAATTTTGACTTTGTTTTCATGCATTCTTCAAATTTGGATACCCAAGTACTAGTTTGAATTCAGTTGTACTGATCAATATCTTTGTCTTGGAAGTTATTACAAAGAGGTTGTTGTTTGCATTCATATCATCCTAGAAGAGTAATTCTGAAAACGTTCTATAGTATAGGAAATCAGCAAGTCACGTGGTTTCAAATCTAAAAAAATTAAGTCCGATTGATTGTTCAGCCTATGTGCTAAACGAGTAGGGCAATGATTTGAATGGATTCTAGAGAGATGTGAGGGTTTTTTGAATGTTAGGCTAATTTCCCAAACATGAATTATGCGGCTAATTTTGAAACATTTTTGTTATGTGACAACTTTTGAAACTCTAATCTCCATAAGACTCGAGTTACAATGTGAAGAACTTGAGTTCCACTAGAAACTTAAAAAAAAAAAAAAAAAACCATCTCATGATTTTCTCCATGGAAAGTGGTCACATAAACAAGCTGAGATGTGAGTGAGACCCAGGCCAATTTACATTACCAAAACCATCTAGGCAGTCAAATATATATTTCTTTCCTTTGTTCATTTTCACATGGTGCCACCCTCCCTAATTCTCTAGGCCAGACAATATCTCCTACCATTGTTCACTGTCCACATATGCGGCTTGTCAGCAATCCACCCTTTATTAAGGGTAGAAATTTAGCCACCAAATTAATGCCTTATCCCTTGCAATCTCTCCCATCTCCACTATAATATACGTATGTATATTCTCATTGTAAGAGACAAAAAGAAACGGAGAAGCACTGAGAGATAGAGAACAAGATATATATATATATATATATATATATATATATTTCTTGATATTATTCTTCATCGATATTGTATCTGGGTCACGGTTATCATAATAAGGGTCATTGATTGTAAAATGGTAGTCATCTGGAAGGGGATTGAGTAGCTCTCAAGATTCCCCCCCCCACACACACACACACACACATATATATATATATATATATGGATTCACATATATATTGTGGTGGATGGTTGCTAGAGTAAGCAATTCAAAAATAATTTCACTCAAATATTTCTTTCACTTGTCTTTATATTTCATTGATTTTACAACATCGGCCAATTTATTCTTATTACAATTTGCACAAGCATCGAGGCCCACTAAAACCCATATCTAAAAGCCCACATACATTAATGCATTTTTTTTTATTGCTATGGCCCGGTCCACTTTCGCACAAGAAAATTGTTCTTCTACCTCTTTTGCCTCAGACACACAGATTTTTTTTTTTTTTTTTAAAAAATCCCGTTGGCCAGAACCCAGAAGAAGCAGTAGCAGCAAATCAAAAAAAAAAAATTTCTTTCCTTTGATCAGTAACAAAATAGGCAAATACTCATTACAATTGGGGTTCAAAACTTTTATTAAGTTTGAAAAGAAAGGAAAAATGGGTGAGGAGAGTCAGAGGAAGAAGACAACAAGGGTTGGAATCGCTGGATGGCTAACGGAATCGTCGATCATGCCGAAGAAGCAACGGCCATAGCCGGCGTGGGGCCCTCCTCTATTCTCGAACTTAAGGCTCAACTCTACAAGTCTCAGGACGAGTCCAAGAAAAGCAAGGAACTCTCCGGCCCCGACGTCCATATCCACCGCGCCAAGAAGATCCTCCCCGCTCCCAATCTCTTCTCCGCCAAGAACTCCGGCGTCGATGCTCGCGCTCTCAAGTACCCCCCTCTCTCTCCCTCTCTCTTTTAATTAAATAAATAAAAAATTAGCAACTTTTTAGGTTTAGGGTTCCGGCTCTTTTTTTTGGGTGGTAATGATTTTCTAGGAAGCACGGAAGCTTCATTTAGGCTGCTGCTGCCGTTTTATGTTACAATTTTTCAGAAATTGCTCATGTCGCGGTGTCTCTTACCCATGTTGTTTGATAATATTAGTAATCATAATCAGACAGGGATTTTGGGATTTTTATAGATTAATTGGCTTTGTATGAACTTATATTATTGATCATTAGGTTTATTAAGGAGATAATATTTATCTATGCTTGCAGTTTTTGCTTTACATTTATTGGGATGATTGATAGTAAAACAACTATGAAACATGCTTAATAAACAATGTGTTGTGAAAAATAAACTGGGAATTTATGTGGTTTGGCAATTTGCTTACGACAGAGAAAGTTCCACTGTAAAATAAGGAGATTACAATAGTAGCACAAAGCTACTCTCACAATTCCCAAATTTTACACGCAACACAGTGCTGTCTTTTTATGTATAGATGTACTGGTTTCATGTTTAGGGCCTAAGTTGATAATTTTGTTGTATTGGAATCCAGGGACAAACTTGAGCTGAAAGCAGTTAACGACGGATCAGTCAGCTATGCTGCATTAGAGAAGAAGGCCGAATTATATGAGAAGCTAGCGAGGGGAGAGCTGTCTGATGAGGAAGATAAGGAGAAATATTGTGTGGATTTCTTCCGCAAGAACATTGAGCAGGATGAGTTAGAGCAACCTCGGGACCAAGATGCTTCTTCTGCCACAGTACCGCCCGAAAGTGAAGATGGTGAGAATGATTCTTCTTTTTGGTTTAAGACAAAACCTTTGGGGCTTGGTCGAGTGGCTGCGACACTGGACAATGACGAACACAAGCGTTTTGTTAGGTAAGGGTATTAATTCTTTCTGGTAAAGTACACAGAGTTTGTTATGTTGAAATACTTTTAGTAATAAATGAGAAACACAAGGTCAAAGATTTTAATTAGCTTGGAAATGGTTGATTGGGGCTGGGGTTTTAACAATTCAAATCAGTTTAATAAGAATGTATAGTATAGAGATTATGTGGGTCATTATTCTGATGCAACTTGTTTGATTGGGTTTGGTTGTGCAAACTAGTCCCTCCATACCAAATTGTTTGTCTACTCAAGAAAATCCAACCCTTTTTAGGGGACATCATCTTGTGCATTATTTTAAAATAGAATCTTACCAATTTTCAAAATTATCCTTCTTAATTTAAATTCAAACAAACAAATGGAAAATGAATATTGACTTTTAAAATGAAGTCATGGTTAAGAAAGTGATGGGGGATGTGATTGGCAGTTCCCCTTGAACAATTATAACAGGCGAGGGAAGGCTAGTTTGAGTGCTGAAGCATTAATTTGGGGTGTTTTGCATGATGGAAAACTCTCTAGGGACCTTTCTTAGTCTAATTTAATT
This sequence comes from Castanea mollissima, assembly GCA_014183005.1. NCBI lineage: Eukaryota > Viridiplantae > Streptophyta > Magnoliopsida > Fagales > Fagaceae > Castanea > Castanea mollissima. The sequence continues at coordinate 44,533,868 of JACAVU010000002.1, read as the reverse complement.
GAGTTTACTTATGCACTTTATTTTACTCTTTATGTAGATTAGAAAGTTGCTGGGATAGTTTTAAGTGAGTTTTCCTTGGTTCTAGAATGGGCTGTTCTAAGGGTGCTTGAGTCTTATTTATGTTTTGACTCCTTTTTCTATTTGGTTTAGAGGTTCTTAATTACTTTTCTTTATTATTAGGAGTTGAAATATTGCTTGGAAAAGATTATTTAGTCATCCTAGTCTTGCTGGGAAAGTTCTGGCAATAACCTATCTACAGTGTGATTGCTTAGAGCATCCACAGCAGATGTGCCAAATGCCAAATATTGGCACATTTGGCACATCAAATACCAAAAAACCCCTTTTATCAGATGTGCTAAATGTGTCAATTTTTGCAACATGCTACATTACCCTCCCAATTTGCGTCGGTACGGACAAGCCATGGCAAAATATATATTGTTATTTTATTCTGTTTTCTCTCTCCTCATCACAGATATCTCTCTTCGTCTTCTCATCTTTGTCTTCTCTATTCGTCTTCCACAGCACCCGATCACCAAAGGCCACCACTCGACGCCACTGACCATCTGTCTTCTCTATTCCACTTTGGGTTCTTTTTTTTTTTTTTTTTTTTTTTTTTTTTTCCTTTTTTTTTTTTCCGTTCACATTTTTTGGTTGTGGTTTGATGGTGGGTTGGCGATGGGTGGGTTTGGATGGGCAGATCGGTGGTGGGTGGGTTCGGTTGTGGGTTATGGCAGTGGGTGGGTTGAGTTTCATGGGTTGTGGGTTTTGGTGGTGGGTGGGTTGAGATGGTGATGGGCGGATCAGTGGTGGTGGGTGGGTCAGCTGGTGATGGGCGAATCGGTGATGACGAATTGGTGGTGGTGATGGCAAATCGGCTGGTGATGGGCGAATCGGTGGATTCGGCGGTGGTTGTGGGTTGATTTTGGTGGTGGTTTTTTTTTTTTTTTTTTTTTTTTTTTTTTTTTTTTTTTTTTCTGGTGATTGTGGCTGCAACGATTTTTCTGACTGTTGTTGTATTTGCTGTTGCTGGTGTTGTTGATGATGATGATGATGGGGGAGGAATTTAATATATTATTTTAATGTGATGTAAATATTATTTAATATATAGAATTGAAGAATAACATCTGATAAATGAGATGTTGTAAAATGATGTGGTAAAATAATAAAGTAGGCTTTTGGTGTGGCAAAATGACATTTTTTTTGCAACATCTGCTACGGATGCTTTTAGGGTTTATCTTTCTTTGTTTCTGGTTCCATTCACTGCGTAACACCAAATTCCCATCAGATTCATTCAAAATCCAGTTTTTTATTAGTTGGCCCTATCTAAACTCTTAAACACCAGACACTATTCAAGAACCCTTCAAGATCTCATCAAGATTTCTAATTCAGTGTTGAATTTATAAAGATCGTACTATAAATTGGTACCCACTAAAGTTTTTTTTCTGTGAAAAAGGTTATGAAGATTGTGTTTATTGACTTTTCAAAAGGGTCAATATTTTTCCCAGCATAGGGCAGAGGGAGTATCAGTCACTTTGTGACTCTGGACATTTTAATTTATTTGAAACCTTCGTTTTCAATTAAGAGAGAGCATTGTTACTGTTATCTCCTAGTGCTTCTTACTATTCATAACAACTTTGAGTTCTTAAATATATAGCCCTTATAATTTAGTTCTGGCTATTAGTTTTTATTTTTTACCTCCCCCTCATTTAAATTGCGTTATTACGATTGATTAGTCTGGATTGACGTAGGTTCAGCAGTTGAACTTTGCTAATTTGGTTGTGGTTGCTGTTGTTTTCTCATTTAAATTGTATTATTTTTTCTGACAAGAACTTCATTGCTAAGAACGAGTTGCTTATGGTACAGGGAATTTAGGCAAAATCCAGTCATAAAGCAAAAGGTTTTTTTATTTTTGTAAATGGCTTAATGCGCAATCAAGTAGAACATAAATTCTCAATGAAAACAGCTAAGTAATGTTCAGTTGCTAATTGTATATGTTCTTTGGGTTGTTTCTGGCCTTTGGTCTTTGAACTTTCTTTCCTGAGTCCCATTGCATCATTTTCTCATTAGAAACTGCTACCTGTGTGTCATATCACTACGGAAAATGATTGTTGTCACTGTGGCTTTCCATAGGGAGGTTCATGAAGAAGTAAATCAAGCAAGAGGAAAGGCTTCTGAGCTCAAGTTGCGCAGGCAAGAGCAGGTAGCAACCCGCCGTGAGAAACTGAGACAGGCTTATTTAAAGAAACGGCTAGAGAACCTAAAAGCTGCATCCAATGCAGAACAGACATGATCAGCCCAAGGCTTGTTAGTTGCTATTGACTTAACCAGGTCAAGATGCTTGGTCCTTACATTCATCTCATGGTGAAAAATACATTGGAGTTCACTTCATCCTTCCATGTATTTTTTTCTCGTTACTTTTTTATTGTGTACAGTAAGGATGTTTACAGTACGAATTATATGATAAAGTTCACTTATCTGAATGCACATTGCCGTCCAAAAATAGAAGAAGAATAAAAAGTTAGGTCATTTTTGGTAACTACTTTTGTTTTCATGTTTACATTTACATGTTTTTAAGGGAAAAACAATTATTTATTATTTATGTTTTCAAAGTGAAAAACACGATTGTTAAGTTAAAAAGAAAAGAAAAGAAAAAAACAGTTTCTAAAATCACAATAACAAAAAATTTGTTTAGTTACTGTTTTTGAAAAGGTTATAATTTTTTGGAAGTATTTACACCATTTTGTCTGTTCATTCTAATTCAGAAATATTTTTGCTTCAAAGTGTTTAAAATGAATATACCTAGAGTAATTATAAAATTAAATGCTTTGTATGTAGCATTCAACTCATAGCTTGAAACTTTAATCATAGCAAAACTTGAACTGTATCAATGAAAGTTTGGTAATTATGTAAGAAAATTAGGCTTTTAAAGGTTATAAAAGATGATTAATGATTAAAGCTTATAATGATCCATTAATATTGCCTATTATTTGCAAACATCAATCCTGAGTCTTGCAAACATCAATCCTGCGTCTTGCGATATGATCCTGGTCATTGGATCACGTCACTTTGGCTTAGTAGTTCACCATTCTACTCACTCTTACTTATTTAAATTTGTTGACTGACTCAGTTTATTTATAAAAAGAAGAAAAGAAAAGAAAAGAGAGTCGTGTAAGTATAGTCAGAAGTGAGACGCCGTTTAATTTCAAAAGAGAGTAACTGAAATCTCTTCTCTCTCTTGACTACATCTTATTGGCAACATCGTCTTCTCCCTTAATCAAAGTCATGGTGGGTTTCAAAAGAGAGGCTGAGTGTTTGTGCTGCGATTCAAGAGAAAGAGATCAGATCAGAGATTCACAAAACTTTTATAATCAACAGAAAGAGATCAAAGAAAGATAGTCAAGAAAAAGCCAAATACTAAGAGACACGTTTTTAGCTCATTTAATTTTGTCTTTCTTCTTTGCACGTTTACTGCTTATAGATGGTCCATATCAGCGCATATAAGCTCTAGAATGCTGAAATGCAACATTATAAACTCTGTTTACAGAACACGTGCAACTTAAAGTCCTTAGGGGTTAAAAGTGAGATCCAGAAGAGTTAAAATGAAAACTCTAAGCATGCCTTCATTAGCCATTTGAGTAAATATCGGTGCAGTGCAGTAAGTAAGAACCAAAAACTGTGTTCTATTTTGATAAAATGAAAAACAAACATCATTTTCACCCTAACCTCAAGTGCCTTTTTCCTTTTTAAAATTTTTTATTTATTTTATGATAAACTGAGTCAGCAAATATAAATTGTTGGGAGTTTTTTCTAGTGGAATGATGGACCACCAAGCAAAAGTGAAGTTGTCCATCATGAGTGTATAATTTCTCTTGTAGTTGTCATATCTTCAACAATTTAATAAGTCTAGTTTTTTTTTTTTTTTTTTATAGAGAATTTCAACATATGACGTTTGTTCATGATGATAGCTCTTTATCATCAGATTAAAACACCAATCAGTTTTTTATGTAGGCCAAGACATCAATTATTTTTTGGTGTAGGCAAGGATTGAACCCCTGATCTCTTATTCAACCATCAAAGATTTTACCAGTTGAAATAACTGAAACTCACAAATGAATAATAAGTTAAGTCAATAGTGTGTGATCGCTCTCCCGAATTATTTCTATATTTGTTGTCAACAATAATTATTTCTAATTATTAACTCAAACAAAAATCAAACCAAAATTATAGGAGGGAGAGAGACTACTTGTGTTGGAGAACTAAAAAATACAACACCAATACGTATTAATCCAAAATAGAGTTTTGAAAAACACATAAAGAGAGAAAACAATCACTTTTTCAAGAGAGAATATCACAAAGCATAAAATATTTATAGAAAATAAGATGAGAATAAAAAGAATAAAAATAAAATAGTAATAAATACCAAATTATCCAAGTCATGCTTTATAATAGAATAACATTATATTTCTTATATACTATCTTTATAATTCAAAAAGATAACATTTATGAAAAAAAAAAAAAAAGATAAATTAAAGATACAAAACTAAACCACATCAACCTAAAGTAGATATGTAAGAAAAATAATAAAATCCACTAAAAATGAAAAAAAAAATACGACAAAGAGAGGGAGAGAGAAATAACCTTTTGTGTGTGGAAAATTATGCATAGAATGAGAGAAGTGAATTGCAAATTTATAGTAAGAAGATAGGAATAAGAAGAGCAAAAAATAAAAGGAACATAAAGGGATAGATGAAGAGTGATATTAAGGTAGATAGTTGTGAGGATATGAAAAGGTTAAAGAGAGGGAAAAGGTTGAAGAATGTGTAAAACTAAGTAGGAAAATTAATGATAGAAAGATGATGAGTTGAGAGAGAGAGAAGATGATTTTGATTATAGAGAATTTGTGAAGTGGAAACCAAAAAAAAAAAAAAGATGGTGAATTGCAAATTACACCCCTAAAGTTTGTGAGTGATTGGATTTTACATCCTGAAATTTCAAAATTTGAATTTTATCCCCTAATGTTTGGGGTTGTTTGGATTTTATATTTTGACATTTCAGAATTTGGATTTTAGCCTTATATTTTAGGGGTATTTGGATTTTACCCCCTAAAGTTTGAGGGTATTTGGATTTTACACCCTAAAATTTCATAATTTTGGAAAACACTCACAAACTTTAAGAGATAAAATCCAAATTCAGAATTGTTAAGGTGTAAAATCCAAACATCCCAAACTTTAGTAGGTAAAATCCAACCATCCCAAATTTCAGGAGGTAAAATCCAATCACCCTCAAACTTTAAAGATGCAATTTGCAATTTACCAAAAAAAGAAAGTTGTGACATGACAATAATGTGGCTCAACTGGAGCGTAGTAACAATAAATGTTATGTTTCAGCTTTTAGATATATATATATATATATATATATATATTATATATATATATATATATATAAATCATTCTATAATTTTTAAATTTTTTTATTAAATAATAATAATAGTAATAATAATAATTGTAAATACACAATTTGTACCTAAGCTCAAAATAGTGGGGGGATAGGCCCAAAGAGTCCAATACAATGAATTTATAGAGAGTGGGTTGGAATCTAGGTTCTAATGAGTTTGTATATCAATTGTAATAGGTCAAGATCCCTATAGAACAAAGATGAAGCAGATTTATATAATAAAAATCGTCCTCGGACTCAATCTGAGGAGGCTAGTTCTTCTATATATCTCACTTAATGATAGTTTACAAATTTATTCTTTAGTCTACAGTGTTTTTCTTTGCTTCCTCTCCGATCTCCTGTTCTGGGAGTCTCCTCTCCCTTTATACCATCTTTCCTCCTCTCTCTACCCCCTACATATGGATCAAATTGTTGGCCTGAATATTTGTCCTATCAGCACATTCTTAAAGTCTTTGAAAATAGCTGTAAGGCTAAAGCTAGCTGCTCATGCATCACTTCCTCATTAATGCAACCAAAGAGTTAGTTACAGAGCATTCAATGCGGTGATAGCAGCTTTCTCTTTAGATATTTCATAGTCTTTCCTTGTTTAATGCTCTTACAATATATATATATATATATATATATCTATATATATAATACATCCTTATCTACAGGATCATCTAGAACGTTGTTTCTGAATGGCAGACCGCCCTTTGCTACCTTGGCTTCACTCAGCCGAGGAAGTATACCTCCTTGGACCACCTTCCTTGAACAACATGATCAGACCTTACTTCTTTATTTATTAACACGGGTTATTGGAAAATATTTGTCCGTCCTCGGACTGCATAATGTCCTCGAATTGAGTCTCTGACCCAATAGTTATATAGATATGTACTCCTAGACCTATCACTCCTATAATAATAATAATAATAATAATAATGAAATTTTGTCTACTTGAATTATTAAATATTTATTTTTTCTGATACAAGATAGAACATCTGCTATAGCCTAATTTAAGTATATATGTATGTGAAATTCACTTCTGGAAACTTGAATCCCGGCCCTTACCCCGTTTTTTGTAAGGCCCTCACCCTCACAAGTATTTATATTTGTAGAGTAACTATTGCACCAAAGGTGTGCAGTGATATAAAATAACCCTTTCAATAGCCCACCAATAGCTTAGGCAATATCTTCAATAATATGGCAACATCTCAAAAGAAATGTAAAATATCTAACATTCTTTTTAGTTTGTCGAGAGTTTTGCAGTTGAATTATTAGTACCTTTTAGGGGGGGGGGGGAAGGTGAGAGAATGTGAGGGAAAATTAGAATTTCCTTTATTTGAATTGAGTGGAAGGGAAGGGGAGAAAAAAATGAAAATAATTTTTTCTCCCTAATCTTTAAGCTCTATTGCCACGCATAAGCAATTTCCCATAATATAGTACTCCTATACGTTTCAATACTATTCTAGTCTGTTAACAAATTTTTATCTAACAATTTAACATTACAAAACCCTCATTAATTTAAGCAAAACAGTCCGAAAGGGAAGAAAAAGAGATGAAAAATAAAAAGTAGACTCAACATAAAATATTGTCAGAAGTGGGATTTGAACCCACGCCCTCGTTAGAGGACCAGAACTTGAGTCTGGCGCCTTAGACCACTCGGCCATCCTGACAGATGTTAACTACGGCAAAGAACATTTATAATAACAATAATCTAATTCATAACCAAAATAAAAATCGACTCCGCTGGGGATCGAACCCAGAATCTCTGGTTCCGTAGACCAGCGCCTTATCCATTGGGCCACGGAGTCCTTGTTGCTTCAAAAGATCAAATATATCAATTATATTCAAGACTTGTACGCAGATTCCACCCAAATATTTTTTAAATAATTATTTATTGATTAATAATAAACATAATCCACCTAAAGTAGTTAAATAATTATTTAGTGACCGGTACATAAATTGGACTGGGTGATTAATTGGATAAAAGAGTATATGATTCGATGTGTTCTAAGCAACCGGTGTGACCCAATTAGATTTGTGAATCATGTAAAAATACATTAATAAGTTCACATTATTAACTCGTTTATTGTTTAAATGTGTGATAATATGGTAATTAAATAAAGATAAAACCTAAGAAATCCAAAAAAAAAACTTTGTTCTGTACTGATTCATACTATTGTACATGACCATCACTTTTCAGTTCTCCTTTTATTCTTTTCTTTTCTTTTCCTCCATTGTTTTAATTTTCTTGAGAGATATATATATATATATATATATATATATATATATATATATATATATATATATATATATATTTGCTATGAGTTCCATTCAGGACTTCTATTATGCTTGAAAATGAGCAAAGTTAGATCTGAGCGAGCTTCATCCGAAATGTGGAAGGTATTAAATCTTTTATTGTCTTGTACTTCTCTTTGATTTTCGGGGTGTCACAGCCAGCGTTGATATAATGCATTTGGTGGCTCCATCATAAATTTATACTATTACTAAAATCTTTTTTTTTTTTCTCCCTGTGTGTATGTAGTTGTAGCATTTATCTTGCTTATTTATGTCTATCATGGTTTTGCAGTTCCATGTATAATGTTGGCAAGTATTCTGTTCTGTGCAGGTTTCAGGTTTAGCTGTTGCTTCTGTGCTCTGTTTCACTTCAAGTTCTTTTGTAGCTCTTTTAACTGATATTCCAGTAGACACTTCTCTGTTGGTCATCAAATTTAGATTGTACAAAGAAAATTGAATTCAGCTTTATAGCTTTCTCTGACTTCATCATGTCATGATGGTTGTAGATGCTATATCACTGGCCGTAACATCCTGTAAAAGTTGTTTATACGTCTCTCTTGCTCATTTTGTATTATTTTTATAGGTATGTGGTTCTAATTTCTGTGTCAGGGTCTCAGTTTGGTGAAAATGATGAGGGTACATTTTCTATGTTTGCTTCATTCATATCCATTTTTTCTTCTTTTCACATATTAGTCCTCCCATCTCTTAACATCTTATCTTGGTTCTTCCTTTATTGCTTTTCTTAGTAAGGTTTCCTTCTTGTTTTCTTTCTACAACTATCCTGAATGATTTTGCACCGTCCTTTGTGAAATTCTACCCATTGTCCATTTTTAAATATTTGATTCTTCATATGGCCATGGAATTGGTTTTGAGACTTAATTTATTGGCTGATGAAACTAATTGCATAGGTGTTCATATATCTGCTGATGGATGATATATGTGTATAAGGTGACATCGGTCTCTAGACTCTGGCGAATCAAGAATTGAACCCATTATCATATCTGGTTGTACTTGATATTATTATATGAAGATCAAAGCAACAAGTAGCTAAGAAAAAATATAGTTGTCCTAGGTTCTCAATTTCAACCATTGACCGTTCAGAAATTTTTTTGAATTAATAACCATGCCTTTGACCTGCATAAAGAATATTGTTCTTTCCCAATGATGTTTTATAGAATCAAGATAACATCCTGAATCTGCTTATGCCCATCTTATACATAAATGGAATTTGACCACTGTGCATGGTTATGCAAATATGTGATATCAAACTGGATTTACACTTAGTTTTGGTAGCTGGCATCTGATATCCATTTGGATAATGTTACATCCTGAGACCAATATCAATCCATTGTCTGATTATTCTGAATTTTAAAACAATCTAGCATTTCTGAGAAATTGTTACATGTCGTCAACTATTGTATGTGCATTTAAGTTCATGGTCAAAGCTGATTGAAGAGCATTCTTTTGCCACTTTTTTCAATCATTACTATAAGCTAGTTTTCAATTCCATCTCAGGATGCACTTTCACCGGCCTCTCAGAGCTGATGACTGCCTATTATTTGTGGTATGTGCCATCATGTGTTTAGTTCTCATGTTTAGTTTTGTTTAGATGCTTGTGCTTGCAAGTTTGTTTTGGCTTTTTCCTCCAGATATTCAGTCCCGCTGCCTACAATGCATGTGGTTTTGTTTCTGGTATAATTTTCAATAGAAAGAGAGAGGTAAAGATTTCATTATATGTTCATAAATAGCAGAAACAACCTTTATTCTTCTTTAATCACCTCCTACTCTTTTTACTGTTTTCTCTCCCTCCAAGTGATGTCTGTGTCATGAACCGATTTATACATGTTTTGATGAGCAGCATGTTGCATCAGCAACTCAAGAGGGCCTAATTAGGGTGATTAGAAGTCCAATTCCACCTGTGACTTCGAAGCTGTGAACTGGTTGATGCTAGGTCATGTCAATGGAGTATTATGCTGAACTTTTGGTTATCCATCAGGTTTATGTGCCAAGATCCCCCCTCCCCCTCCCTCCCCCTCTCTCTATTTTCCTTTTATATTAAATATTCAATAATGATTTGTGCAATTGTAACAAAAATGAAAAAGGGTGAAAGTTAATTATTCCGACTATGTAGCATTTAAGATTAGCTTTTTCTCCGTCTCTTTCTTTTTCATTGAAAAATTATATCATGATAAAAAGCAATGACATGCATCATAAACTAGAGGTATAATAGCCCTCACAATATGTTTAAGGCAAACCGTAGTCTGCTGGTCCCTTTACATGAGTTATGACTCATAAGCTACATGCCATTGGCTAACCTAGTAATTCGAGGCATATTGTCCTATATTACTCTCAATATTGTGGATCTTGTGGGAGAAAGCTCATTTTGAATACATTGGTCCCCACTTCCCGCGGCTCTTTGAAGTAAATTAAAGAGAAGAGGGTGAGCATGCTATATTATTAAGGGTAAAATGCACTCGCATCGCTTGTGATTTGAGCTTTGGCTAATTCTTGTCACACACTTGTTATTGCACATTTCGTATACACTTTATGCCCACATAGTTTTTACTGTTTTCAAAACACCATTTGAAATGGAGTGTGTATTGAGTGTACAATGGCAACTGTGTGATAATCATTACTCCTGAAGTTCTATTACACAATCTTGGTTCTTTCAATTTCTAGTCATGCTCCTTATGCGATTTAGTTAGTTTTATTTTTTTTTTAATATCAATATTTCATTTCACTTTTTTTTATTAATTTTTTTATTTACTTCATTAATAGAAATTATTCACAGACTTGCAAGTGGCAAGTGTTCTAGAACTCTATATGACACCCCGCCCCCCCCCCTCCCACCTAAAACATACCCTATGGTAAGAGTATTGAAGGAGAGGAACGGATTGGTATTGAAGAGCTAAATAGGGTGAAAAGTGAAAACAGTTTGCCATCCCTAACGAGGCTGTATTAATTCTGATGAAAGTAAGAAAAATGAGATAGAAGGAAGAGGAATAGATTAGTATTTTGAAGATGATACTAAGCTATACACAAAAAGGTTAAATTATATATAAATCATTTATACACGTACTTATAGACGGTAAGCGTGTGTAAATCTTGTAGTTATCGGGTTGGAGTCCATCTCATTTTCCCCTTTCACATTGGTGTTCTTGTTTATCCAATGATTTTGGAGTCGCTCAAAAACCTAACTATTAGGTGTTAGCACTCATTACATTAAAGCTCTATTAATCCTAAGAAGGATGAACTACGGTTGATTTTTTGTTTTGTATTTTCTTGTTCTTTTTTGAGCTCCATAAAAAATGATTCCTCAAAAGGAAAACTCCCTTCCCAACTTGCTGAATTTAAGGGATCACAGTAGCCTTGCATTGATATTCATGGGAGGAAAAGTGCTATGTTAGATAAAACTTTGTTGCATGGCAGATATGTTCTGGTGTCCTTGAGTTCCTTTACGTACACAGCATCAAGCATAGACCCAATGATCCCACAAGCGTTCAAAGCTCATTTTTTCGATTTTGAGTGGGCCCAAGTAGATATAGAACGACCCTTTTTCCCTTAGCAAAATTTTCCTAATAGTATCTTTTTCTCAAGTAGACTATTTCTGGAACTCGAGTTTTCAAACTTGAGTTCCAGCCCAAAATTGAGTTTATCAAACTCGAGTTCTAGCTCGGTAAAAAAAATTTATCCACCTGAAAATCGAGTTTACTAAACTCAAGTTCTTGCCAACAAAGTCACAAAATTTTTCCAAGTCACATATCTCTCTCTCTCTCAATACTGCCGTTTCTCACTCTCACTCTCACTCTCCTCCCTCACTCTGACTTTTAGGTCTATCTTTTGTAACCTCTTGTCTTCCTTAGTATCTCGTCTCTCTCAGTGTCTCCTCTCTTCGTCTCTCTTATTCGCTCCACCACTGTGTCATCCCTTACCTCTTGCTCAACAGACGACAACCTCTCCATTAACGGCAGTGACAAGCGGCGCACTCCATTTGAAAACTAGGCAAGCTCAATCTTTTTTACCTTACTTATTTGTGAAATTTTGTTAGGGTTTTGTTGTAAATATGTTTTGGGTTCTAAATGATATGTTTAAATTTGTTTAGGTTTTTGAGGAATTCCTTTAAGTTTGTTTAGGATGTAATTAATTGAATGGGTTATGGACTAGATATTTGAGTACATTATTCTGTTAGATTAATTTTGTGGCTGTCCCCAGTGAAGATTTGTGACTATTGTTTCCTCAAAAAAAAAAAAGATTTGTGATTATTGTTGTGATGAGATGTGCACTTGGGTTCTTGTTTTGCTATTTTATACTACCGAAATGCCAAGCCACTAGATTCTGCAGAAATGAGAGAAGGGTTTCCTCTAATTGGATATATAGTTAGTCGTTCCTCTCTATTAACCAAATTAATCGGTCCTTTTCCACAAAGGCATTCAATGAATCAAGCAGGACTTGTTATTAGTACATAGTAAGTTTCTGGCACATGCAGTATAGTATCACAGTGTCGCCAATGCAATATAGTATTACAGTATATATCGCTGATGCAATATGGTATTACAGTGTCGTGGACGTCTAAATCCAGTTTTTTCATATTTTCTTTTTCAACTTCTTTAAATTGATTTGCCATCATTTTTTTAATTGAATAATCTATAACTTTTTACCATACTCTTCATACATCACTCTATAAGTTATATTAATTACTGCGAGGCTCTCTACTATAATATAGATATAAATCAATTGAACTCATTCGAAGCATATTCAAAGTGAAAAAAATTTACTAAAAGTTAGTAACAAACATAAAACTTTTATCTGATATGAACTATAAAATATTGTCTCCAAGCAAGTATAAAAATAACATTGTATGGTTCACCAAACAATTTTAAATTATTGAAATTCTACTATCTCCAAGCAAATATAAAATATAACATTGTATGGTACGCCAAATAAAAATAACATTGTATGGTCCACCAAATATAACATTGGAGATAATATTTTTGAAATTTTCAAGCAAATTTTTATTAAAGATAATATTGTATGATTAACCAAGCAAATATAAAATATTGTCTTGAAGCAAATATAAATATTCCAATTTTTATACTCAAGCAAATTTGTATATGGTCACTAACCTTTAAAAGTAAAACTCGTTACACCTTGCAAATAACAACTCATTACAAATAACAACATATTGTAAATAATAACAACAGGTTACCCATACACATTACAAATAACAACCCATTACAAAGAAAAACTCATTACACATTGCAAAGAACAACCCATTACAAAGAACAAATAACAACCAATTACAAATTAAAAAAAATAATTACAAAGAGCAAATAACACATTACTCATAAACACCATAAAAGTAGTATGTGTATATATATCTACCAAATGAAAACTTATATTGGCCAGGTCTAATTTTTTTTTTTTTTGAAAAATGTTTATATATTTACTTACAAATTGAAGAAGAAGGAAGCTTTTAAACACCCTGTTGACTTTAATTTGAAATGGGACTGGATTGAGGGTAATGGACCCTTTATCACAAATGGACAAAGCTCTCACCCTCAATTTAAGAACTCTGATTTTGATAGTGACACCACGGCCACAATGTTCAATTTAGATTGGCTAAATGATGATAGACCAGAAACTGTACATGATCAGGGCTGGGCCAAGGGTTGTACACTTGAATCCCCTGATTCTTTATAAGAGTCTCTTGTTCAAAAGGTGGATAGAGGCAGGTTCAGGTTTGAAGTAGGTGATTCCAGCAACGGCCCAAGATTAGTTAATCCCCTGCATGTCAATTCCCATGTAACCCCCCTCAGCCTAACCTGCAAGCAGACCCAATTGTTGAATCTAATGTTGGTGAACTAAGCCCATTTGAGCTCCTCACTCTTGGGCCAGGCCCATCATCCAATCCACAGACTCTTAGCCCCAACTTCCAGACCACTCCACTCTTGTGTGAGGAAATTTGGAGTGTTATCTTTAGAAATTAACATCACCAAAGAATGCTCAAGGAAACGTATTAGAAAGGAGATTGGAAAATTGGGTAGGAACATTAAACAAAGGCTCTTCTGTGGTATTTTTGAAAAAGAAGCTCCACGGGTTATAGCAAGTTCTCAAAGCAATGAAGATGTAGAGGCAGAATCCAACTCAGGGCTTTAGGAGGTTGGCCTTCAACAGCCTCCCTAGTCACCATGAGAATTTTGAGCTGGAATTGTAGAGGGCTGAGCACCCCCTCTACAATTCTATAATGCCAAAAAAATGCCCAGGAGTATAGACTAGATGTCATTTTCCTAATGGAGACACGCCATGCCAATATAAGGGTGAGGCAATTTTGCAAAGATGTGGATTTTGGAATAGCTGGGAATACCCCAGAAAAGGCCTTAGTGGTGGATTACTGCTTGGCTGGTTGCATGGCTGGAGGGTGAGGCAATTTTGCAAAGATGTGGATTTTGGAATAGCTAGGAATACCCCAGAAAAGGCCTTAGTGGTGGATTACTGCTTGGCTGGTTGCATGGCTGGACTTTGGACATCCAATACAGCTCAAAGCACCTGGTTCATGCAAATATCCATGATTACAAAGGTACAAGGATGCTTTCTAGAATAATCAACCTCAAGCCTACAAGCTTTTTCAGCAACCTCTTCAGAATCCCCCAAACCATAGCTGGCAAATCATCATCAAAGTAGTAGCTCAGAAAAATAGAAGATCAAGAAGGACTGGATATGCTTATGAAGCAAAGAGTATGGATGGTATAGTTTTGTTTACAAGAGGTGTAAGTAAAGGAAGGCAAATTCCTTACTTGGTGCTTCTGGATGCGGTTGGGGATGAAATTCTCAAGGCTAAGTATCTAGGTTATTAAAAAATCATCATCCTCTGCCACAACAAAAGATTTGAATAGATTTGCAATGGAGCAAGGAAACCAGCTTGGCAGGAACTTACTCTAATCATAGACCTGAACCACCTGCATCAACATGGGCTACACACACTCTGCTTTTGGGTTCCTAAATTAGTTCTAGCCCGTGTATTAGATTTAGCCTATATTACTACTTGCTTCCCTGTTAATCTATGTAGGTTTACCCCCAACCCTCTCTGACTTGAGAGGTATTTTGGACTATGCTTGACTACTTTGTCTTTACTTGTATGCCCTTTCTTTGAGTAATGCATGTTTATTTGGTATCAAAAAAAATTTCTATCTTAATTTCTATCTCAACGATCATGATGAATGCCTTAAAGGATTTCTCTCCTTCCGTAGCTTCATATGGTCTTTTAATCTGTGATACTCATTTGTTGGTAGGTTTGTTTACTAAGTTTACTAGTTAGTAAACAATTCTGATACTATAGTATCAGTTTTAAACATGTTGGTAGGGATGGTAATTATGTACTTCACAATCTAGCTAGACATGCATGTCATGTCACTAGTTTTTCTGTTTGGATGGAGGATGTTCCAATCTAGAGATTTGCAGCTTATCAGGCAGATTTGCCTATCTCTTAATAAAATTCAAGGCCTTCTTTGTTAAAAAAAAAAAAAAAAAAAAAAAAACTATCTTGGTGCTATAGTTCGCTTTCGTGCCTTCTTAAGAAGTGTATATAATTGCATAAACAAATATTTCCATTACATTCCTATCATGATGCTATAATTTGCTCATCTAATCTAAAAGCCTAAAAATTTCTTTTTTATAATCTAAAAGCCTAAATATAATTTAGAAAATATTCTTATAGTTACACCCAAAAATTTTGAAGACTAAAGAAACGCCATCATTAGGTTTAGATGTGTTATGGCCAAAAGAATCATTGTGAGATAAAAATGCAGGGGAAAATATAAGATAGAAAGATGTTTCGACCAAAAGATGATAAATGGCTCTGGATTTTGGAGAATGACATGTGCATAGACTGTGGCATGAATAGTGTTTGTTATATAAAGCCTGCCTCAGGACCAGCCTTTCCATAATCAATTTTGGGGGCAAAATTGCCATGTAGGGTATAAAGTATAGACAAGAGTATCTTAACTATAATAATTGTGAGTACAGACAATGCAATGAGGTGACCACATCACCACACTACTTGGTATTGACATTTAGTTACTAAACGTGATAAATATGCTGTGTTTCGATCCATTCGAGCTTCCAAATTAGATTTCAGACTGCAAAATTTCTAGATATGTTTTAATGGAAAAGGCCATAACAAGAGTCACTAGTAAAATAATTTCATTCATTTTCCTAGAAGTTCACCTACACGCTTAATCACAATTAAAAAAAAAAAAAAAATTCTCATCCAAATAGGATCTATTGTTCTTTTTTTTTTTTTGCTAGGTAAATGCGAGGGCTTGAACCCCCGAGTAATCGGTCTCTATACAGCCAAGGTACCAACTCGGCTACACGAGGCGGTGGTTAGGATCTATAGTTCATTGCTTCTTGCAAATCTAAAGATCAATATTTTTCTTACTTCAAATTTGCAACTCCAAACAACTAATATCCTCCCAATGTACTCACATAATGCTGAATCAACCAATTACACAACGCACAAACAATACCTTCCATACAATGCAACATATCAAATGCAAGTGTTTTCTAGGATAAAAACACTTTCCTAATATGAAAATACATTTTATCAAATAGACCTTTGCAATTTCTAAAATTATTTCTCACCTACTTCAGAAATTTTTGTGTGCATCAAATAACAATATGGGTTTTGTACATGTGATGATAGAGAGATGATCACTAGAGAGTGAACACCAAATCCAGGGTTGTACAGTAGATGATCACTAGACGTGGCGCAACCCGTTCGGGCACTAGAACACCCAAAGTGCATTTTTAAGTTAAAATGACCAAAATGCTCCTGGTCAACCCTAGGTTTGACCAAAGGTCAAACAATGTCGAAACTCTCACAAAACAACATTTTTCATAGTTTTACATCAAACTCGAGCTTCTTGGAGAATTTTAATAACTTTGACCAAGTTTGACCCAAAGTTAATCCTAACTGGCCCAAAAACCCTAATTTTGATTCGACTGTCAGAACAGGTTGAAACCAACGCCATTGCGAAGATTATCAAATTCTCATTCCAACAATTGTTCATGGGTCGAACTCAAAATTAGAATGGCCGAGATATCACGAAAACTAAGATGATGCACCGATTGATGCACCGCTAACTTCTGAGAGCCATAACTTTTGATCCGACTGTTGGATCAAAAGATCCATACCTTTTTGGAAACAGGAAGTCAAAATCTTTTCAGGGGTGTCAAGATCACCCCCTTTTTAGGCCTTTTGGGGCCAGCGGCCTTCCATGGGCCGCTGCCTCGTAATGCGTGCCAGGGCTATAAATAACCCCAGGCACCCCTTAAACTAGGAGAAGAACACATTTTTCTGAATTTTTGCTCTTTGCTTGGTCTCCCTACACGTTTTTCTCTCTTCCAAATACCAAAAAACAAGCAAAAAACACATCAAAGCTTCTCGATTCTTCTCTCTTAACCAAAACATAAGGTATTGTTCTTATACTCAATCTTCCTTTCCTTAGTTCTACACTTTTGGATTTGGGGTTTAGGGGTGTCGATGTAACTTTTCTAGCTATCATCCACACCCCTAACATTCTAAATGTTTTTCTAGCATTTGTCTTGCTATTTTTGCTTGCATAACATGATTTATTGCTTTCTTTGGCATGTTTCTTTCTTTATTTGTGTTTCTAGCTTAAATTTCTTGGTTGTTATATCTTATGCCATGTTTCTTGCCTAGATTTATGTTTCCACATGCTTATATGTTTAGATCTACATGCTTAGGGTTTTATGCCATGCTTTCCTTTGTTTCGTTCCTTTTTTTGCTCTATGATGATTAGGGTTACATGTTCACATGTTTGCTTGATGTCGTTGTTATACCTTGCTTGGATCTACGCATTTAAGTGTTTATTTCCATGCTATATGTTTAGATCTACATCTGTACATCTCTATGTGCTTGAATTCATGTTTTACCATGTCTATGTGCTAAATTTCTACATGTTTACATGCATGTTTTTGCACCTATATGACTAGATCTACGTTTTCACATGCCTAAGTGCTCGAATCTATGTTCTCTACATGCTCTATACTATCTTCTATGTGCTCGTGCACTCCATGCCATGTTTGTGTACGTAGACCTAGGCTATGTTTGTTATGCCATGTGCCATTGTAGCGCTTTTGTTCCTTTTATTGCAATTTATTGTGTTTTGGCCTATTGGTTCAGACCCGATCTAGACCCTATGGTCTTTGTCACTATCCGTACACCTTGGCCCATATCAAAGGGTTTGGATCACCCTATTTGCATGTCTATGCTCGCTTGCTTCTATACTTTATGCTTGTGTTAGCCTCTTTAGTTCTAGGCTTTGCCACACTTGACGCCCTTAGAGGCTTTGTGGTTGTGTGGTTACATCCGATGCCCACAAGGCCTTGTTTGGGTGTAACCACTTGGGATGCATCTCTAGATGCCGGAATGCTCTGTGTGTGCCCCTTACTTTTTCTCTCAGTGCGATGATACGTTTACCATGCTTGTTTGTACCACCCATTAGCCTTATATGCATCTTTACACGCTTACTTACATGTCCATGCATGAATCTTGCTTGCTAGTGTGTTGTCCATACTTCAACATAATGAAGCTATGGACACCCAATCCAAACCTACATTTGTCCCTCGCGGACACCACCTTTTGTTTGCTTTCTTGCTTGCTTGCTTGCTTTCTAGTTTCTTTGCTTGCCATGCCTATCATACTTATCCACTTTATGCCTTTTCATATGCTCCTTGCACCTGTTCCTACCATTGCTTGTCTGTTGGTTTCTTGTTTTTGCCTTTGCATGTACACATATGGAACGAGGACACATGGAGCTAGGGCACAGTCTCCCAAGCATAAACAAAAAAGGGCGCGGACGCAAGCATGTCGATGTGAGCCAAGCTGTAGTGTTCGGTAAATTTAGGAGTTTAGCCTTTCCCTTTTGATTTTGTACTCTTTTAAACCCCTTCCTTCCTCCTCCCTTTCTCTCTAAAATAGGTTGTATTAGGTACATATCATGCCGTATACCATTCGTCCTCATCTCTAGAGTATGGCGACCCCTGTTTACTTTCCTGCACTTATATTTTGGGCTATACTCTAAGGATGTAGGCATTTACTTTCCTGTTCTGTGTGCTTGCATTGTGCATGATGTATGTATATATATACCTACTCGCCCCCTTTCAATGTGATTTTCACGGTTCGTGTCACTTAAGGCAAGCGATGCCTAATTTCTGCCACGAAAGTAAGGTGACATGTCGCCAGATTTTTGCCGTGAAAAACTGGTATAGTTCTCAAATGCTTTAGGTTGGGACCACACCCATTCCAAAACCAAACCTCAAAGCCCCCATGCATGCAAAGCCCTGAAAGCTAATGCCAAAATCGTGTTTTTACTGCCAATTTTTGAAAATTAAGGTTTTATCAAAACAAAAGACTGTCATTGGACAGGCGTTATGGGGTTCCTAACACTTTCCTCACACGTAACCAAACTTCCAGACCTAAGAATCAAGATTTTTTGCCATCCACATTAGATTAGGAAAAATTCATTTTTTCTTAACCTAGGATTGGTAATAAAATCAACTAGAAATAGTTGACCAATCATACCTTAAAAAATCCAATGATTGGTGGCGACTTCAATTACCTTTGGTAATCCCTTAAAATTTGGCATAAATTCCTGCCATAATGCCAAAGGTAGACCTACCTTCCTCCACCGAAAGAGAGAGAGCACCTAAAGCTCCGCACTAACCACAACAACCACAATCTCAAGAGGGGCCCTCCAACGGGGTCCTACTCGTGAGGGAGCTGTCGCTACGGCGGGTGGTCGAACGAAGGCCCATGAAGACAACGGCGATTTTTCCGTCCCGTTCCAATCGAGGCTGGATGTCGACAATACACACACACACACACACACACACACTTTAAGTAATGTTATACCACCTTATATTTTTTTTAATTAGAAGTGAATTTTGATAAATCCACTACTAGATTACATTATTTTCGCATATTCTCCATACTTACAAAATTTAAATGTGATCAAAGATCAATAACCATGTCATCAATCAATTGTTTAAATCTAAGCTTTTATAGTTTAAAATAATGTATAAAAGATGAGTTTATAGATCGAATGGTAAATTACATCCTATTGATATGAGAATTAGCATACATGTTAAGAACATATAGAACATATAATTCAATGATTGGATTTTCAAAATATAAATTCAATAACAAGTTGTTGGATTGTGTAACTAGGAGTGAAGCTAGGGGGGTCAAAGGGGGGGGGGGGGGGGGATTGCTCCCCTGGCCCACCCAAAATTTACTAAGGGGTTTACTTATTTGTCATATTACCTAGTGAGTTTGGTACCTCCAATCATATGCCTACACCAATAACAAGCTCATGAGAAAATAGAGCTTAAAAGTAATAACTGTTTTGTGAGTTTCAAGGTTTTTTTTTTTTTTTTTTTTTTTTTTTTTTTTTTTTGTCCTTTTATCGACTTGTTCCCTCCCCTTCGCGTTGTTGGTCTCATCTTAATTATTGTATCTCCTTTTCTTTTTCTTTTTCTTTTTTTAATTCTGTTTGCATGGATTTGCTTTTACGTATTTTTTTTTCATTTGTAAAATTATTTTGGACTATTATTTTTATAAAAACTTCATTAAATATAAAAGAAAAATAAAAAATCATTCATAATCTATAAATAATGTGTTTTTATGTTCAAAATATAAAAAGAAAAGAAGCAAACATAAAAAATTAAATAAGCAAAGAGGCACAAGTTTATTTGAAAAGATTGAAAAAGAATATTATTATTGCCTTTGAAGTGATAAAAATGATAAAAGAAAAATCAATTTCTAATGTAATAATTTATTCTTCTTTTATTAGCGTAAGCAATAAAATGTAAAGATAATTATATAATAAATTCTAGAGCTCAATACTGTTTTCATGTTAAACTTTGAATTTTCAAGTGTTTATAAGTTCACAATTTCGATTTTAAAATATTGCAATTTGTTCACTAAAATATCATATTCATATGATTTGCACTTGAGTATCCAGCTACTAAAATCTTTTATGAGAATAGTAAATGGAATTTTTAATTAAAAAAAAATTATTCATGTGTAAAAAATTTATAATAGAAAAATATAGTATAGCAAATATTAGTGTTATTTTTTATTGTGTGCCTCTATGCATTGCTTATAAATTTTTTCCTCCCTAAACTCAAATTTTGACTCTGCCACTAGATGTAATATTGCTTAGAGTTATACCAAATACTACTCTAAACCATGTTTATTTTTGCTATAAGTACATATTTTATTTCATTCTTTTAATATATGTCATATTTTGGTTTTATTTTTGTGCCAAATAGGAGCTTCATGATTGATGTCTTGAAGTAATAATCAACGAATCCTTATCAAGTTAAAAGTTAGAACAATTACTTGTGGAGATAACTTTAATTTGAGCAATATATTATGTTTACTATGATGTCAAACTTTGATTAAACTCCATGCATCGTACATGCATGGCACAGTCGCTTGTCCTGCATGGCCACCTTTGTCAGAGTTCAATATAATTGAACACGCTTAAATGAATAATAATCTGAATTTAGGAGTCTAGACAATTTCTTTATTTATAACCATTAAATTGAAGAATTTGTTAAGAAGCCAAATTTTTGGTAACTTTAGCCACAAATAATTAAAATTAAAAATTAAAAATATATTTGTATTTTATTATTTAAAATTTTAAATAAAGTAGACATAGTCTTAAATAATGTAAATACAGCACAGGCATGTATGATCATCTTTACATGCAACTGAAATTTCAAATTTCAGTCCAAGCAGGGTAGAGAACTTTTGCACCTTGGCTTTGCACTTTGACCTCTTTGCCACCATCATGGCACCTTGCACGGCATATGTTGGTATATGGTTTTGCAGCAAAAAATTTGACTGTTTTTGCAATTCGCAGCTCTTGTTCATGCCCACTTGTTCCATATACACATCCCTAGAAATTGATTTCATATTGCATGGCACCTATATAGCGTTGTTTCAAATCAATTTTCAACCCCACTTGCACGGACTGCCTGCTTATTTAAGCCCCAAGGCATTAATTCCTCATCTGAATATTCATCTCTACTCAAAGAAAAAGATGGGTCTTATAATTAAATATGCTTTTCATAGTCATAGCAGTGCAGGTGCTTTTTCTTATGTGCATGCCAGCACATGAAGCTAGGAGAATTCTCTATGCAGAAAACAAAAATGTGATGAAAAATTACGAGGACAAGTTGTTTTGGGCAGTACAGCAAGGCGAAGCCTCTCTAAATGTGCTCAATCCGGCAACAACCGACGATATCTCTTCTTCAATGATCAGCCAAAAGGCCTTATTTGTCACTGATCACAATGTTGATGTCTCTCCTTTAACACGCTGATTGCTGCTCAATGGTTATGTCTCTCCATCGCTAGGTGCAAAGCAAAAAAGTCCATCTTCCTCTATGCTTAAGGGTAGCACCTCCATGCCGTAGGTTAAAGCAAAGAACGCAAATTAAAAGTAGGGGATGGGCAAGCTTAAGGGAATTTAAAGTTATTTAATTATTATTATTATTATTATTATTATTATTTTAGGTAGGTATTCAAAGCTCTTCAAGCATCTAAATATTCTTTCGTGTATGTATGTAAGTCCCATCCAGCTTATACTATATTCTTAATGATTTGAAATGTAAATAGTAATAAAAATAATTTCTCAATAATAGCTCTTCCCATTAAATGCTCATGACTTTGTACAT
Organism: Castanea mollissima; assembly: GCA_014183005.1. Lineage (NCBI taxonomy): Eukaryota > Viridiplantae > Streptophyta > Magnoliopsida > Fagales > Fagaceae > Castanea > Castanea mollissima. The sequence continues at coordinate 44,511,371 of JACAVU010000002.1, read as the reverse complement.
GTATTAAGAAGCTAATTGCTAATCTACAAAGCGACTGCATATTACTTCAATGCTCATCGATCGGTGTGACTTGTTACACTTTTAGCTTTACTTCAGCCTTCATACTAATGTGGAATACGACTTAGCGTTGCTGTTCTGCATCTTCATTTCCACTAAGTAAGCTTGCCCCATGAGACAATTGATGCATTTCATTCCTTTTTCTTTCTTCAACTCTGCAGAGATATTGCAGCCAGCCATGAAAGTTGAAACCGTATCCAATATGCATATTATTAACCAACATTCTTACGCATCTCTTCTTTTGTTTATTTTTATTTTTGATTTCATTAGAAAAAACATTGTAAAGCATAAAAAAGAAGTAGAAGTAGAAACATCGTAAAGCAAGAATTTTGAGCTAGATTTTTTCCCTCATATTTAAATATTAATTAAATGATATTATTGAACTTTTGATAATAAATATTGGATTTCAATAATAATTTTTTCGAACACTATTAATTTAATTTAAATTTTGATAGAGAAATAAAGGAATGATTAGTTTAGTATTTGGTAGGCTAAATTGTTTACTCTCTTAAACTACCACACATAGAGTAGAATGCATTCGAAAAGAGAATAATTTTATATATAAAAAAATTGTTGATTAGAACTTTTGGGCCTTAATTACAATGTTTACACTTTGAGAGAAATAGATAATACATCCTATCTATATATTATTATATATTAAGAGTTAAAGCTGAAATAAAATTCAATTAGAATCCTCAATTGGATTCTAATTTTGTGCCACATGTATATTCTATTTAATTTTAAAAAAAAATTGTGCCAAATAAGTTAATTACGTGCATAAAAAGAGGAGTCTACTAGGAATTAGCCATAAAAAAAAAAAAAAGTCAAACATCATTGTTTTCCTCCACGTACATAACCCTACCAAAGTTACATTCTGATCTTTGAAATTAAATGAGAAAATTGGGTGTTACTAACTTAAGTTTGTATTCTCCAATGGGGCAAACGTGATGTGGGTGGGTTACAGCTGGTAGATTCTTTAAACCAATCTCTCCTATTTTCTTTGTTTATTAGTTTTAAAATGATGATATACAAGGCCGCCCATGCACACCACTAAATTTGTGGTATATGCTTACAAAGAGGCTAAATACTTTTGTTCTTCAATGAACAAAGAGAGAACATAAGAACTAGATACTTTTGTTCTTTAATTTGTGAACAAAGAGAGAACATGATTGATGAAGCAGGATATAAATAAAATCATGAATAGCATTAATTTTTTGAGGGATTACAGTTAACACATGATCAATTGAATCGCATGATCAATGGGATTGGCAAATAATGTAAGGAAAGATAGCAAAATTGAGAGAGTAACTGTCTAAGAATACTCTCAATTCATTGTAAGTCTATTCTATATACCATCTATGTCTATGTCTCCGCTCATTTTGTATCTTTTCACGTTATCATATGATATAAAATGACATCTTGTTTTGAAACGGCACTTTTTTAAGTATAATTTTTTTTAAACCTTAGTTTTTTTTTTTAAGATGCTATTTTTTCAAACAATTAATTTTCAAAAAACTGAAAAAAGTAATAATAAATAAATAAAATTGTACCAAACGTGCACATAATAAGATTTATGGTAACTTTATCTGTTTATCATGTTAAAAACATATATATGTTATGATGTCAAATGATATAAAAGTTGTGTTCAAATATATATCATTTCTAACCAAAATCTTTCAAATTTTATTATTGACATAAATGATGTATAACTGTCTAAGAATACTTCCTCAAAAAATTAAAAAAAAAAACTAAAATTAATACTAAAACTAAAACTGTCTAAGAATATTTCTGGAAGTGAGCCTCAGGAAGGCAGCACAAACTACCAAATTATTGGCTAAAATATTAGCCTCTCTTCGGACAATCTCTCTCTCTTGTGTAGTCATTTATATTATTTTATTGAGTTGTATATAAAAATAAGAATTGAAATATTAGATATATTAAAAAATAAATTAGTAAAATGGATAAATATTGTTGGAAAATGCAAAATAAGTTATTCTTTTATTACTACAATGTGAAGGCTATGAGAGCAACAAGAGCCTAGAGAGCACCTAAGCACTGAGAGATCTTACGTGCATGTGCATGCATGGAACTTATAGAAGGGACCACCACTTTCTTGAAGTCCCTTACACACGTACTTCATTGGTATAATTGGTATTTGGTTAATGTAGTTATAATTAATTATTATGGATATTATAAAAATTAGAGATAGATAGAAATCTATTTTATTTAATTATTAAGATTAGTAAACAAATGATAATTTAGAGAGAAATGATGATTTGCTTTTTCTTCTTCTTCTTCTTTTTTTTTTTTTTAAATGTTCACAAACTCACAAGAAGAAAATTTTCTTCTTGTGAGTTAAATAAGCCAAACAAGTTTGATTTTCCAAAAATTTTAAGTTGCTGAGAGTTTTATTTATTCCATCTTATGGCCAAATGAGGTCCATCAAAAAATATTTATAATATAATTTATTTAGAAAATCAACCTAGTTAATTATTTTGAAATCTTTTTTTATTTCTTTGGGCCATCTCTTCGAACGTAGTTTAAGATATTGTGACATTTTAGTATTTTACTCTCTTTAGTGCCGTCGTGCCACGATATAGATTTTCAATTAATTTCTCTCAAACATCCACAATTTTTCATTCTATAACTCAAAATCCTCCAAGGTAAACTTCAAGGGTCACAATTTACAAAGAACCCTTCTTTTCTTTTCTTTTCTTTTTCTTTTTCTTTAAACAACTAGGATTGTTTTAGAGTATCTTTTAGCAGGTGAGTTTTTTCTCTTTGAGGTGAGTTTTTTCTTTTCTTTTTTCCTCTTTTCTTCTTCGGTTTTTCCTGGGCAATTTTGATAGTTTGTGGTTGATTTTGTTTTGTGGTCAGGTATCTCTATCTCTCTCTCTCTCTCTCTCTCTCTCTCTCTCTCTCTCTCTCATATTTTTGAATTATGGTACTATTTTTAATAGAGACTATTGATCATTTGTTATGCTAAACGTGACATCATTTATAGACAAAATAATGTAACATTGTGTTATTCAAATGCTTTAATTTTCATACATTCTGCATAAGGATAGTTTATAATTTTCACAGAATTTTAAGAGTAAACAACAAGAAGTAATAGATCCTTATAATCAATAGGGGCGACTAAAAAAAAAAATTCACCATCCATTATCGTATAAGTTAATAAATTATGAAATTGAATACGTCATGTATTTATTTTATTCCTATGTGGTGGGTGATGTGGCGGTTTACTGATTCCAGTAAGTTTTACTAGATTAAGTTAGTGATGTAAGTCATTAAACTAGTGCTTCTTTTCCAATCATACATTCACTATCAAACCAAATATCCAATCGTTGAATACATGGTATCTAAAAAAGTGATTTCAATATTAATGCATTGTAATTGGTTGCACGGATTACTAATGATTTCAATCTTAATTTACACCATGCCTCTCTTATTATAGACTGCAGGACCCTTATTAGTCAAATTCCTCAAATGAAGACGAAGTGTTGTTTATGCGAAGCTAACAAGTGTGCGGATGTGATTGCTAGAAAAGGTCCATCAACCCCCAAGACTTTACTATTTTTAATATTCCGCCTACGGACATTTGCATATTGTTGTACTATGATAATTTAGGACCCCTCAAAAAAAAGAAGAAGGATAATTTAGGCATGTATTATGAGAGGAACTGTCCTCAAACAACTCTTGCTACTGCTTAGTTTATGAATTTAGCCTTTTCACTAAAATAATAAAAATAAAAATAAAAGTTTCTAAAGTATTTTAGTCTAGTATTGTAGTAAGAACTTGGGAAAGATGAATGAGAGGCCGACTAGAGATCGGAAAATATAAAATAATGTGACTATTAATTATCACGTTATCAGTGATTGATGCTATTTATAGGATTTTGATTTTGTGAATCGGGCAGCGTCTTAAATCATAAACCAAAAATTCTAAGAACACAAAATGCTAAAATTTTGGTCACAATTGTACACAGCCAACTGTGAGTAGTAGAGAAAAAATGACAAGTCCATATGAAATTAACTTGCAACCAATTACAGTTTGTCACGATACTAGAATTAAACCAATCAATTTTTCTAAGCGCACTGTCATTCGAGGATGCAAAAAAGTTCTATTTTACACCATAACCATCTCATTTTATAACCCACCCAACATTTCACACATTCTATTTTTACATGTAACTTATTAAAATAATATAAACTACATCAACAAATAATATAAAAAATTCAATTTCTCTCTCTTCACTTCCATCTCTCTTTCTACCTTTTTGACTCTCTCTCCAGTAGACCTACTCAACACCTTCCACCAAAACTCAGCCACAAACACCAATTTTGGTACCACCAAAATTACCAACAAAAAAAAAACTCTCACCACCAACCAACCAGCCACCACCACTTAAAATCTTTACCACCACTGAAACACCCACATACCCACTACACCACCCACAAACCCACCAAATTTGACCCAAACCCCCCACCAAATCCGACCCAAGCTAATATAATAAATTTTTACATCCTTAAGCTATAGTTGGTTGTCATATTTGAGAGTTTTGGGTGGTATTTTTGTCACATGTAATGTTAGTACTGTCCAATGTGACAATGAAACTATCAAATGTGAGAAAAAAATAAGGGAACCATTGAATGTGATAAAAGTATGGTCACATGAGATGGTACTGCCCAATGTGATAATAGAATTGTCAAATGTGAAAAAAATAAGGTACCATCGAATTTTACAAAAGTACAGTTAGATGTGATGTTAGTACTGCCTAATGTGATAATGAAACCATCAAATTGAGGAAAAAAAAAAGGGGGGAACCACCAAATGTGACAAAAGAACAATCACATGTGATGTTGAAACTGCATAATGTGAGGATGAAACCAACAAATATGAGAAAAAATAAAAGAACCACCGAATGTGACAAAAGTACAATCATATGTAATGTTGATACTACACAATGTAAAGATGGAATTGTCAAAAGTAAGAAAAAAAAAGAACCACCAAATGTGACAAAAGTACTGTCAAATGTGATGTTGGAAATGCACAATGTGAGAATGAAACCGTCAAATATGAGAAAAAAATAAGGAAACCACCAAATGTGACAAAAGAACTGTCACATGTGATGTTGGAACTGCACAATATAAGAATGAAACCATCAAATGTGAGAAAAAAAAATAAAGGAACCACCAAATTTGACAAAAGTACTGTCAAATGTGATATTGGAATTGCACAATGTGAGGATGAAACCATCAACTGTGGAAAAAAAAGGGAACCACCAAATGTGACAAAAAAATTGTCACATGTGATGTTGGAACTGCATAATGTGAGGATGAATTATCAAATTAAATGTGAGAAAAAAAAAATAAGGGAACCACCAAATGTGACAAAAGAACTGTCACATGTGATGTTGGAACTAAACAATATGAGGATGAAACCATCAACTATGGAAAAAAAAAAAAAAAAGGGAATTACCAAATGTGACAAAATAACTATTACATGTGATGTTGTAATTGCATAATGTGAGGATGGAACTATCAAATTAAATGTGAGAAAAAAATAAGGGAACCACCAAATGTGACAAAAGAACTGTCACATGTGATGTTAGAACCAAGGAAGTCAATACTGTATCGGAGACTGTACCGGTTTGGCCACCGGTACGATATATTTCGGGTACCGGTCAATAACGATGTACCATTTCGAGTTTACCGCTACTTTATATATATATAACTAACAATAAATGTGAATTTCAGGATTACCTACTTAAAAAATATATTTATATATTAATAGTATATATTAATTACATGTTTATAAATTTAATTATTTGATAATAACCCATATAAATTCTTACAAATGTAAATTTCATACCTATTTCAATATGCCACAGCCCATTTTTTATTAAAAAACTTAGAGTCTCAGCTCAATTACTACCGTAAAAAAAAAAATGTTACAAGTTTTAAAAAGAAAAAGAAAAAGTGAAATGGGGGTGGGAAAAGTTGTTGGTAAAACCGAAAAATGAATTAATCCATTTGGTTTTTGATTGATGGGCATGGGTGATAAAACCAAAGACGGTTGCTTTTTTCAATTTTTACAAGTTCCAACGTTTCTCCTTTTCAAATATTCACGAGTTCCTACAAATTTTTCTGCTCAATGCACAGTATTGATTGACTTATCAAGTCTTACTCCATCAACATTATTTATTTTCATTTCACTTGTTTACTTCTCTCTCTCTCTCTCTCTCTCTCTCTGTGTGTCTGTGTGGTGTTCAGCAGCTTCAGCTTCAGCTCTGCTTAGCAACCCATTAAGCACCATCTTTGCCAACGTGAAGCTCATATAATGATGGCTTAAGGAGGAAAAAGAGACAAGGAAGGCCGTATTCGACGCGAGGAGGAGAGAGATAGTCACTGTAATGGCGTTTTTGGGTCATTTGGTGTAATTTCAATTCCGGCCCAGTAATCATTTTCCGGCCGAAATCCGGTATGTATCGCGGCATGGCCGAAACAACGCCGGTATAGCCGATATTTAAACCAGCACGAAATTACTATGTTTCGATACCGGTTTAGCCACGGAATGGAAAATTTTGGCCGTACCGGCCGATACGGTACGAAATTAACTACACTGGTTAGAACTGCATAATGTAAAGATAGAACTGTCAAATATGAGGATTTGGTAACTTGGTAAGGTTGCCTACTAGTGGGTACCGTATCCAAAAAAAAAGAAAAAAAAAAGAGGTATGGTAGAATTATCCTATTGGGTGAAGTCTTTTCCTAGATTGTATTAAATTGGATTGTGTAGATATAAGTCTTTTCCGGATTTAATTTTTCATTTTGATTTTATTTTTTAAAGTATTTTTCCGGATTGAATTAATATACCAAGGTTTTTTACGAGGGATGTAAGTCTGGAATTGAACAGGCTTCACTTAAGGCTCAATATATTCAGCCCACAGAGTACAAAAGTAGACCTGAAAGCCAACTTGCCAAACTCATCAGCACCATATTTATCCCGACCCAGCCCAATTATATGAACACAATCTTTAATTATTCCAAACACCAGTTAGTTTGGGCAGTCTCTAGCTATAAGTATTAGAGACAAACCAGACTTCGACTTGTTAAATAAGAAGAGAAATTCTAAGTTCACAACACTTTCACAATATTTACAAAACAAATTTTAGGTGAAAAACTATTATTAATGAGTAAAAAGTAATGTCACACTTTATTACCTAAGATTTTATTATGAAAATGTGGTAGATGCAATATTATTCAAATAAAAACTTGTTGAATTACTTCTTTTTTTTAGGAAAATTATAACTTACGCATGTGTGGTTTGACCAAAATTTAAAAGTTATCTACCTGTGGTTTGAAATTTGATACTTTATTTACCTAAAGTTAGCTCAATTAGAATTATGTAATCCACCTTATTAAAAGCAGGACTAAATATGTATTTTTGCTTAATTTTTATGTCTCTTTTCCAAAAAACATAAAAATATAAGATCAAATAAGATAAAAAATAATCCAATGGGACACTTGCATCATAGGATTTCAAACCACTAGTAGGTAACTTAAATTTCGGTTAAACTTCAAATGGATAAAATGTCAAATTTTAAACTATGAGTAAGCAACTTAAATTCTAGTCTAACCACGCGTGGATAAGTTAGAATTTATCTTCTTCTCTTTTTTTTTTCAATGGTGAATCACTTCTTGTTTAGCCCTCTGAAGATTCTAAAACTGCCCACTTTTTATATCGTAAGTCCCAAAAAATAATTGTACATAAGGGGTGCTTTTTTCTTTATTTTTTCTTTTTCTTTTGCTGCCTTTTGGGTTAATTTTTTTAATTTTTAATTTTTTGTGTACTATCAACTGTGTGAGTGGAGGAGGTACACCATGCATTTGGTGTATGTATCCCTCTTTTCACATGGAGGTGGACTCCATATCCTCAATGTGAGGAGGAGGAAACATACACCAAATACATGGTTTATTTTCTCCTATGAGGTTGCGACACTGTGACCATTGTTTCTTCTTTGAATTTTGAGATTTGTCTCTTTATGTGTGTGTGTGTATATATATATATATATATATTTAATATACATAATTGTTAGACATGTAAAAAGATTTTATTTAGCAAAGCCTTTGTTACAATCCTATGATATTCGTTTATTTTCCTTGTGAATTTTATATAATTTCTAATGTTATTGCTTATGAAATATTGATTTTGAATTATAATGACAAGTTTAATTTAGGCATATGCCTTTTTTTGGTTGAAATTTACATATTTATGTTATGATTTCTCAAACTTACATATATATATATATATATATATATATATATATATATATATAATTTTAAAAATATTTTTATATGACCCACTAGTTGAACCAGTAACCTAGTGATTGAGTGATCAAGCTCATAGACTGGGTCAATGTCCGGTCTGGGTTTAATAACTATGCTCTTAGTGCATGCTCAAAGAGTTAAAGATTTTTCTATTTATGTTGTAATTCGGTGTTAATACGTTTTTCAATTACCGAAAATACTTAGGTGTGATGAAATGTAGCACAAAAAAAATTAACATCCTCACAAACACATAGATCTCATTACACTTCTAAATATTTCAATGATTGAAAAATGCATCAATCCCAAATTAGAATAAATAGATAGCATTGAAATTAGGGATGATTATGTAATATATTATAAGTCTGTTTAAAAAACTCTATATACTGTTTTAATAAGAAAGAGAGTTTTTTTTTTTTTTCGAGGGCCTAAAGAAAGAGATGTTGTTCAACTTCAACAATCTGATTATAATAATTGCTTAATCGAATAACCTACTGAGCATTTGGACCTAACATTTACACATTTACGACGATAATAACAATAGAGATTTGTGTGGGGTGATATATGTTTTGCTAATATAAAGCTAATTTCTATTCCTCTTTGTTAAATCTAATCTAATATTTCTTCTCTCAAAAAAAAAAAAAAGATTTAATATATATGGCTTTTTTTTTTTTTTTTTTTTTAAATACTAGAAAGGATTTTGTAAACAACAACATACAACAAAATTGCAGGCAAGAGTCCCCATCAAGAACATCAAAAATAGGCTGGGGATATGTTGCTAAATGCACATGGCCTGCATAATTACGTGAGAAAGCTCACTTCGCATGAGCATGGGCTGCACCATTTGCTTCCCTCCTAGCTCCAACAAAACTGATAGAAGGCATAGCAGAAGATATCAATAGGAAACGAATGTCTTGCACCAGTCCTTCAATAAACCACAAAGGCTTTACATTTGGATCAATTATTTTGAGAATGCAATTCTTGGGGAATCGCTCTCAATCACAATATTTCCCCATCTAATTGCTGAAGCTTCTGCCATGCACCAAGGGGTAACACCCTGGAATAATCAATGTTTCTGCCCACACCAGATCCCCTCTATGGTCACAGGCTAACATGGCTAGAGCAACCTTTTGTTTAGATGCTACAGCATTACAATCAATTTTGATATTACATGTGTGGGGTTTGCTGCATTTTGCTCTTGACTTGGCCTATTGTGATGATGGGACATTCTTCCCCTCCCCTTGAATTCTCTAAATCTTCTTAGAATAGAATTCCTCTGCTCCTCAAGGTTAGGCTCAATTTGCTGAAACACTTTTTTTTTTGTTTCTACTCTCTACACTGTCTTCATAATTAAGGTAGCCATTAGAGTGAAATCTCTTTTTGAAACCTGCTGAAGTAACACTAGGGAGTCCTTTATGGAATTTAAGGATAGCTCGTCAACATGTGCTCCCCAACAAATCCCAAATCATAAGGCTCTAGCTAGAAGGCAGGCACCTTGAGAACAAATGTACACTGGATTCCTCTTCAATCTCCCAAAGAGGGCATAAGGTTTCTACACTCTCCAACTATGGATTCCTCTTCAATCCCACTATCTCTATATTTGTTTGTCCTTTGCCAAGAAGCTCTTTCTAGGATTATAAATAGAGCAATGTCATTGAGAAGAATTAATTAAGGGACTAGAGGTTAGTAGGGGCAGCGCTGAAATTTCCCATTTGATGTATGCTGACGACGTTGTATTATTCTATAAAGCATCTGTGAGGGAGGTCTTAGAGAAGTATTGTGAATGTTCGGGGCAAGCAATAAACGAGGAAATACAGGGTAGAAGCAAGGATCAGCTGGGAAAAGAATTATGGCACTTATAAACTGGGATAGTCTATGCCAGCCAAAGAAACATGGTGTCCTGGTGTTCAGAAGATTTAAGGATGTCAACATATCCATGCTTGAAAAACTAGGTTGGATTTTCCTTAATGAGCAGGATAAACTTTGCTCCCAAGTACTTAGAAGCAAATACAGGGTATGAAGGGATTGGCTTCGAAAACCACCCCCTTCAAATCGTTTTCCTGATTGGAAAGGAATTGAAAAGTCCAAATTAGGTTTACACAAAGGGGTTTGCTTTACTGTGGGGAATGAACGGGAAGAGTATTAATGTGTGGGAATATCCATGGGTCCTGTGGCTTCAAGGATATTTGTTCCTAATCCAAGAGAAGAGGCTCAACAATTAAATTTTTTAAGAGTTGCAGACTTGTTTGATGAAACAGAGAGAGAGTGTGATGTTCAAAAATTACAAACTCTTTTTGACGACGAATTCATAAATGCAATTTTGAAGATTCCCATCCCTATATCCCAGAGAAAAGACAGCTTGTGTGGGTACATGAAAAAAGAGGCACCTTTACAGTGAAGTCAGCTTATGGTGTGAACCAAGGGCCCCTGTTTAATGAATCTCATATGAACATTTGGAAAACTGTAATAGCATAAACAACTCTCTATAAGGCAGACTAAGGTCTGTACTATGAAGTTTTTAAACAAATGATCACGTCCACGGTTCACCCATAAAGTGGGTCTCAATGCTTCCATTAACCGTGTTATAACTTATAAACACGCATGTTGCCATCCCCAGTGAAGTATATGCATTTGACCTTGCAACTGAGAAAGCGAGAGGCCTTGTCAATGGAGAGCGAAGTATTGCACCCCAAGAAAAAGGCTCTATCCCCTAAATTCTTCACCTCTAACATAATTTAACACATGCTATTTTCTTATATATAGCCATATATCATATTTACATCAAATTAGTCTTTAATTTATATTAGAAAAAGTTTGTATCCAGTCTTTTGTAAAATATGAACTATCTTTTAATTATTACTGATTAGGATTAATATTCTTTAAACAGTTTAGTTCAATAATTTTCGTTAAATAAATTAGATGTAGTTAGAGTATATTAATAGTTTTAAAAATCATGAAATATATAATAAATTAAATATTTTAAATAATTAAAATTATAAACTTCACTTTATATGTTTAAGCATATTTTTCATAGATGAGTAATGCAATAAGGATCTGTAAATCCTAACCACGTAATCCACAATTGTCCTTTCTCTTAAACCAAAAAATAATATTAACATAATCTTCACATCTCTAATTTTCCAAACACAAAATTATAATAAAATTTTGTTTTTTGAAAAATAAAGGTTTTCATTAAAGAAATTTATTTATCTATTTCTAAGAATATATTTCTTGAATGTGTTGTAATGATGCACTAATATTATAAGAGTAATAAGAAAAAAAATCCACTTTTATATAAACTTATATATCTTTAGTAATATATGTATTGAATTCATTTGGTTTAATGAACTATATATATGATATAAGTGTAATAAGAGGAAAATAGTAATGTAATATCATTGTGTTTGGCTGCGCCTCTCGCACTAACTCTCGTGTGGTCATTTTTCAACATCATTTTCAAAAAGATTTGAGCACTTTTGAATTATGATTATTTTAGAATTATTGTGAACTTTTTAATTATTCTTATTTGATGTATTTCAAGCTCATCAATGGAGTTGAGGACCAGAGATTATTAATAGGTATAAAATAAGGTGTCTACAATCATTAACATAGTAGTACAAAAACTAGAGGCTCATTACTTTTTTTTGCTAAGATAGAGACTCATTGTTTAAATTTAACACACACGCACAAAATAAGTTCAAAACTTTAAACCTGTTACACAATATCCCATAGCTTTGTAGGGGGGTTCAATTTTTTTTCCTCCTAAGTAGGCTATAGGATAAAAAATACAACGAGTTGCAATCCCATAGAACTCTTAACTTAAATAGAATACAATGCAGCCAAACGATAATTCATACTAGCAGTTAACATATTCTGATATTCTACACAATTAGGTGCTATTCTTATAAATCACAGGCCATTTACTGAAAGCCAAACATGTCAAGGCTGGCACACCATCTTATTTAGTAAGACAAATCAGTTAATTATGCACAGGTATTATTGAATAGTATGGTTGATACAATTAATAAATAAGCAGCTATAACTTATATCATTTATGTTAAGAAAGTTAAAACTATTCAAGCCGTGATGTGAAAATGGTCTCTCAAAAGCTGTAGATCGAGAGTAACAACAACCTAATAACAGGGCAAAAATGAAACAAAATTATATTTGCTAAGCATATGTTCTTGTTCATGACATTGCCATGTCAAATAATATGCATAATCCTTAGACAATAGTTGTCAATTAAATAAATAATAACCATAAGCTCCAAAGGATCTCTCTTTCTTTCTCAAAAAAAAAAAAAAAGGATTTCTCTTTCTCTTGTTGGATAAATGTAGTTTTCCACATCATAAAACCAAATTAACCCAAAATTAAACAATAAAACCAAGAGAGAAATAAGATAAGAGTTTACCTATGAGAGAGAGAGAGAGCAGGGTGTGAGAAAGAAGAGTGAGAGAGCAACATTAGAGAGAAGCGAGAGAGCAGTGTGGAAGAGCAGCGTGACAGAGAAGAGAAGAGAGATAGAAAGTGTGAAAAGCGATCTAAGACAGAAATTTTTACGTCAGTGTATGTGTATTTTGTAATTGCCAAAAATGGTGAAGGGCAAAATGGGTAATTCAAAATTTTTAATGAGCTCTACAATCACTATCCTCTATTCTCCCTCCAAATCTCTTCAATTTATTAAAAATGAAATATCAAAAGGATTTGAAACTTCTTTAAACCTCTCCAAATCTATCCCGACAGCTTATTCTATTATCTTCTTTTACTCTACTCTCCTCTACTCTTTTCTAATTAATAAAACATAAAAGACAAAGACTCCCTCCTTATCAAGAACCTCCTTGTTGTTGGGACCCACAAATTGAGCAACCCGTGGGGCCCACCAGAGGGTCCGCATACCAGCACCGAATTATCCAACGGCTCAGAAGCATCCCCACCTTTCAAAATATTGCACAAACAAAACTCTAGCGCTTCCCACAGGCTTTTCTCGCACGTGGCTATGTGCATATATGTCCACGTTCAGCGTCACCATGATGTCACCAAAGAATTTTTGAGAAATTCTATCTCACCTTGAGATAGAGAGAGAGCTGGTATTTCATTTATATAGAAACTATTACATTTTGTATATTGTCCAATTAGATGGATATGTACAGAGGAGAAAGAATAGGGAGCAAATCATGTGTAACAGCCGAAAGAAATAAGGACAGCTAGCTGTGGTATTTTGCTAGCTGTCTACCTTCTACAATTTAGGTGATTTTTGTATATTTTCCTCCTGATTTTCAGCTGCACTGTCCTCCTGATTTTCAGCTGCATTTTTAGCTGCACTGTCTTGATTTTCAGCTGCACTGTCTTGATTTTCAGCTGCACTTTTACTCCCCCTCAAACTTGGCCGTGGATCAGGACAGAGGCCAAGTTTGTTTCGTAATTCCCGAAAGGCAACCTTGGAGAGGGGCTTGGTGAGAATATCAGCTAGTTGATGGTTGGATGGAACAAAGCGGGTTTCAAGAGAACCAAGAGCCACCTTTTCACGAACATAGTGATAATCTAGTTCAATGTGTTTTGTCCTCCCATGAAAGACAGGATTCACTGTCATATACAAAGCACTCAAGTTATCACAATGTAGTATTGGAGGGCGAGGGAGGGCAATACCAAGATCACGAAGTAAGAAGGACAGCCATGTGAGTTCAGCTGCAGTGGATGCCATGGAGCGATACTCAGCCTCAGCACTAGATCGAGACACAGTTGATTGCTTTTTGGCACTCCAAGAGATGCAATTACTGCCTAGAAAAGTGCAGAACCCTATGGTAGACCGTCGGCTAATAGAGCAACCTGCCCAATCAGCATCAGAAAACCCATACAAATCAAGAGTACTTGAGGCCAAAATTTGTAACCCAAAGTGAGCAGTCCCATGGACATAGCGCAAAATGCGTTTGACAAGCTAGTAATGAGCCATTGTAGGGGCATGCATAAATTGACACACAAAATTGACACTATAGGAAAGGTCTGGTCTAGTGAAGGTAAGATATTGTAGTCCTCCAACTAGGCTACGATAATGTGTGGGGTCAGGGTAAAGAGCATTATTGATGGGAAGTTGCCGACCTTTTGAGGGCATGGGTGTCGAAATTGGTTTGCATGATGTCATGGCAGCACGATCTAGAAGTTCCAAAGCATAGCGTGTTTGTGAAAGGAAAAGACCTTGGGTACTTTGATGGACTTCAATGCCAAGGAAATGATGGAGAAAACCCAAATCTTTAATGGAGAATTCACGAGCCAATTGAGAGATAAGCCATTGAATCCTAGTTGGGTCATCACCAGTGACTATCATATCATCAACGTAGAGTAGTAAAATAAGAACTCCATGAGAGGATTGACAAATGAACAAACTCGGGTCAGATATGCTGTAATAAAAGCCAATTTGAAGAAGAAAGTCACTAAGCCTATCAAACCAAGCGCGAGGGGCTTGTTTAAGGCCATATAGGGCACGACTTAGTTGGCAAACATGAGTAGGGTGTACTGGATCAACATAGCCCGGTGGTTGATGCATGTAAACAGGAGTAGATAGAAAGCCATGAAGGAACGCATTTTTGACATCAAGTTGGCGAATCTCCCATCCTTTGACAACTGCTATTGTGAGGGTAAGTCGAATACTAGCAGGTTTGATAACAGGAGAGAAGGTTTCTGAGAAATCTATGCCATCAACTTGATGAAACCCTTTGGCAACTAATTGTGCTTTGAGTCGCTCTAAGGAGCCATCGGGTTTAAGTTTAGCTTTATAAATTACATCCCACCACATTCATCTCAGGTTTGGACGGAACAAGGATCCATGTTTTGTTTGTAGCAAGGGCATCCATCTCCTCATCCATGGCAGCTACCCAACCTGGGTGACTTTTAGCATTTTGAATGGATCAGGGTTCAGTTGGGATATCATGCTTTATGCGAGCGACATGGAGATTAGCATACTTGGGGTTGGGCTTATGTACACCAACCTTGGAATGAGTGAGCATGGGGTGTTGAGTTGGGTTTGTTTTAGGAGGAATAGGAGTGGTCTCTACTGGTGGATCTGAGGAAGATGCTTGACATGGCTTAGACAAAGAAGAGCCTGATATGGTCACTGTAGGAGGCTCAGTTGAGGAGGAATTGTGATGCATTTGATGGTGCAGTTGGCTAGTGATGTCTTGAGATTCAGGCGGTGCAAAGGCTGAAAGAGGTGTAGAGTAAGGTGGAGGAGAATCATTTGGTGGATCAATCTCCCATTCTGAGAAGATGCAAAGCTCCCCCTTAAGAGGATCACTCTTGTACAAGCTTGTAGGCGTGGAATAAGGAAAGATGGATTCATCAAAGACCACATGGCGTGAGATATAAACTCGCCCAGTCGGTGGATACAAACATTTGTACCCCTTATGCTTCATGTTATAGCCAATAAAAACACAAGGAAGGGACTTTGGATCAAGCTTATGTGATCTATACTCACCAAGGTAAGGAAAGCACTTTGAGCCCAATACTCGAAATGAAGAATAGTTCGAATTTCTTCCATAGAGTCTGAAAAAAGGAGATTCCATGTTGAGGTGTGGGGATGGTAGACGGTTGATTAGGAACATTGCTGTGGAAAAGCAATCTATCCAAAATCTTGGTGGTAGATGTGCGTGGAACATCATGGTAAGTCCCAATTCAGTGATATTTCAATGTTGTCTCTCAGCCTTGCCATTTTGCTCAGGTGTTTTTGGACAAGCAGATTGATGGTGAATACCTTTCGTGGCTAGAAACTACAAGAACTCACGATCTGCAAATTCTCCACCTTCATCACTTTGAAAGACACAAATTTTTGCATTAAACTGACATTCCACATATTTATAGAATAGATCAAAGCAGCTAAAAAATTCTGACTTCTTTTTCATAGGAAAAAACCAAGTAAAATTTGTAAACTCATCAACAAATATTGTGTAGTAGCGAAACTTTTCTCTAGAAGACATAGGGGCTGGCCCCCATAGATCACAATGAATTTTATAAAATGGGAGTTTTATTTCATTTTCTCTAGGCAAGAATGGAAGCCTACACGATTTTCCCATTTGACAACTAGTACAAATTGAAGAAGACTTAGATGCTGAAGCAGAAGAAATGAAATTTTTTGAGTGCAAGTAATCGATGATCCTTTGGTGTGCATGATCGAGGCTATAATGCCAACAATCTCTAGCAACCCGCTTGAATCGATGGGAGAATAGGGCTGTTGGACCTCTATCAAAGGCATAAAGACCACCTTGTTTACTCCTTTTCGCTACTGTTTTGTTGGTTGTCCTGTCCTTTATCACAGAACCATGTCCATCAAACTCAAAGATGAGTGGATAATCAGTAGTAAGTTTACTAACAAAGAGCAGATCTTTCTTAACGTTAGGAACTAATAGCACATCTTTTAAGTGAATAGGAGAAGAACCAGTACCAAGAGTAGTTTCACCAATGTGTGTGATAGGTAAAGTATGATCATTGTCAACCATAACACCATCAGATCCATGATAAGGAGTTAAGGAATTAAGATTACCTGGTTTGCTAGTAATATGGTCACTAGCTCCTGTGTCTGGGAACCACTCAGAATCTTGACTGTCAACAATGGTTATAGCTGCTAATGCTTGTGGAATGTTGTCTGTTGTGAATGAGTGATTGAATCGATTAAAGAGTTTGAGGGTAGTGCGGTTCCTTTTGTTGCAAATCTGACAGATAATTGCTTCATCTTTTGTGTTTTTAGCTGCGATGATTGGTGAATTTGCTGGCAGATTTCGTGTAGGATGGCTGGAATTCTTTAGTGCAGATTGAGCACCTTGAACAAACCCACGTCCCTTAGAATTAAAGGACCCTTGACCACCATTGCTTCTTTTATTTTTATTCTTGCGTTGGCCATAGAAAGCCATTTGAGGAGTGGGTTGAGCATCAAGCTTATGCCTTTCAGCATAACTCTCCAGTGAAGTGACAATTTTAGAGTATGGAAGGACTGGTGGTCTCAACATGGTAGTAGTGAACACCTCATATTCTTTGCCAAGCCCATTGAGTAGCCACCATGATTTTCTTGTGATCTGGAACTGGCTTCCCAATGGCTGCAAGATCATCGCACACAGCTTTGAACCGACGGAGATAAACAGCTAAGGTATCGGTACCTCGAGTTATAGAGGTAAGCCGCTGCTTAAGCGCAAGGCTTCAGTTTGATAAGACACGATCAAATGCATGAACCAATGCATTCCAGACCTCAAAGGCAGTATTGAGGCCTACAGCAATGCCAAGAACTTCCTCGGAGAGAGGGGCTGTCAACCAACCTTTGACAAGACGATCAGTTTTGCGCCACTTCACAAATGCAGGATTAGTTTGTGTGCCAAAGTCAGGATTATTGATGAACTGGGGTGGTGGTTGAACTTCACCATTGATAAAGCCTTGGAGGTCATAGCTCTCAAGGATATTGAGCATTTGTGTTTTATAGAGAAGGAAGTTGGTAGAGGAGAGACAAAGTGACACAAAATTTGCAATATTCAGTGTCACAGGATATGGATAGTCATCAGATTGAGTGAGGGCAGGGGAAGAGCTTGATGTGGTTGACATAGTGGGTTGAAAAAAAAAAAAATTGTCTCTCTCTATCTCCCGGTTGGCTCTGATACCATAAAGAATTTTTGAGAAATTCTATCTCACCTTGAGATAGAGAGAGAGCTAGTATTTCATTTATATAGAAACTATTACATTTTGTATATTGTCCATTTAGATGGATATGTACAGAGGAGAAAGAATAGGGAGCAAATCATGTGTAACAGCCAAAAGAAATAAGGACAGCTAGCTATGGTATTTTGCTAGCTGTCTACCTTCTACAATTTAGGTGATTTTGGTATATTTTCCTCCTGATTTTCAGCTGCATTGTCCTCCTGATTTTCAGCTGCACTGTCCTGATTTTCAGCTGCACTTTTAGTCACTTTCCAGCAAGTCCTCCTCATTACATGTGGCCATGGGGTTGGTGCCGCCGTGCTTGTCCACATGGGTCTTTGCCATGTGGGCGTCCTTCTGGACGTAGACTATAGCGTAGGCCCTCATCTTGTTCACGTGCTTCACGTTCTTGAGATCCTGGGCTGAGATTAGTACCTCTATCTCTCTCAGTATTTGATGCGGTGGGTTTCTTTGTTTCAAGTCGGTATTGTAGTCCATTAGGGACACAGAGATTTAAAGATTTAGTTTAGTATCCCTTTTTTATTCATAAAGAGAATAAAAGGTTCTAACTTCTAACTATTTATAACTTATATGGCTTTTTTTTTTTTTTAAACATGATTTGAGAGGAAAAAAGAAGGAAAAATGGTCTTGGGTTAATTGTTGATGTCCTAATTAACACTTTTTTGTTTTATTATTACTCAAAATTTAATATTTCTTAAGGACAAATATCCTTCCTTAAGCAAGATTAAATTTAATTATGTGCTATATTGGACCATGCAACCATATGCCAACAAAAAAGTGTTAATTTATATTGAGATTTCTTTTAAGGTCCAATTGAAATTGCCAGCAAATGTATATAGTATAATTTTTTAAACCAGTTTTCAATATGAAATAATATTCTTATATAGAAATGATGACCTAAGGTTGTCAATATTGATATCGTATTTTGTCTAACTTCGATTAAAAGCATCACAACAATACTCTTAAAATAGTTTTTTAGTTATTTTATAGATCCAAACAAACAAAAACACCCCATAATAATGTTGCTAAACTTAAAATATTTTATGAACTTACTACAATAAGTTGTTAGTAGTAGTAGCTCACTGTAGCAAGTTGCTACAAATATTAAATTATTTTCTCTTTCTTCTCTCATTATTAAATTAGTTTCTCTCTCTTTCTTTCTTTCTTTTTCTCTCTCCCTCAAGTCTATCCATGTGTAGCGTTTATTATATTTATTTTATTGTATTTTTTGTTAAAATAAAACCTTTGATATTGGGTGTATTATAAAGTGAGTTGTTAGAATAGATAAAGTAGATTTTTGAGTTGTTAAAAACTATATTTTTTGAGAACCTTACTGTGAATGCTCTAACGTGCTAAAATAGTGATATGAAAAGATGAAAATCATGCTTTGGAAAACCAAAAATTGGAAACTATGTGACAAATCTCATTTACCTTAATCGGATGATGAAACAAAACATCCAAGATTTTACAAAATATAAACTTACCATTTTTGGCAAAGTTTGACCAACGCTATCTAAACTCTAACTAGGATTGGTCAAAACCTTGACTTTTTATATATCCAACCATCTAATCGAGATAAATGTTAAACCATCTTAAAGATCATGAAATTTCCTTCGAAATGAAAATTCATAGGCCAAAATCGAAGTTAGAACAAATGAATCTCAAGAAAATTCCAAAACCCTAATTAAATGTATTATTTTTCAGATAAAATTACTGTTTTGGGGCATTTTCACGCAATAAAATGTACCAATCCAACCACAACTAGTGCAATTCGCTAGGACCAAATTGAAATATGATAAGTAATCTCTTTTCCATAAAAAGGGCTCAACGATATCTTCTCTGGATTAGGAGAAATGAATTTTCCAAGAATAGTACAATTACATTGTTTACACTACGTCACCTCCCTTCCAAACATGATATCTTGACAATTGTAGCTCCAAATTATGTGAGGTCAGAGCCTATGGAAACTAGACATCCAAAAAATTTTCGAGATACCAAGTTTGAAGAAATCAAAGCTTTCGAATACCTCTTAAAAGCAGCTCTAAAACATGATTGAAAAAAGAATAAAGACAAAGACCAAATTTGAGTGGGCAAGAAGGCAAAATGGGTGAGATGCTTCAGAAACATCTCACCCCAGCCACCCCTTGCAATGGGAGGCTAGGATGGGATGTTCCCAAAACTTCTCCCAATCTATATAAATAGACCCCCTCTCCCTCTTGAAAAATCACCAATAAAAATGCACAAAATCCCAAAAATTCTTCTCTCTCTAAGAATTTCTTTAGATTTAATTTTTTTTATCCCTTAGAAAACCCCTTATAAATAGTAACTCTAGCCATTTTTCCTTCATTTTTACACCTCCAAAGTTCATAGTTAAGGTTGGCAAGATTTTGTAAGGAAGAGATGGTGTAACATAGCTCTTTTCATATATTAGAGCATCTCCAATAGATTAGTTAAATCTATATTTTGGAGAGTAAGCCCAAAAAACTAGTTCCAACCGATTCTCTATATGCAAAACTTTTCGAAATTTTTTTTGAAGTTGCTACAATCATTCTCTTGATCTAGAGAATATTGTAGCAACTCCAAATGAATTTTGCTACTTAAAAAATTCATACAACTCAATAATAATAAAAAAACTTTCTCTCTCCTCTCACAGCTACAAACACAACAATCTTTCTCTCAGACATCTCTAGACTTAAGCATAATCAGATTATCAGTACCAAACTCAAAAACACAATTTTAAAATTAATCAAATCATAACAATAAAAGCAAAAAAGAAGAAGAAGACAGAAGACAGAAGCCATCTGACACATCTGGACTGCATTGGGGATGAAGATGAGCGACGACACAGTGACCCATTTATTTTGCTCTTTCTCTCTATGCCTCTTTTCTTTCTTTTCTTATCGCAAAAAGAGCTAGTGAATGTTCTGGAATCAAGTAAAGAGAAAGAGAGAGAGAGAGAGCGCTAGAGAAAGAAAGAGAAAATGAGAGCTGGATTCACTGGAATGTTCTTGAATGAGGGAGAAAAAGAAAATAAAAGAAGGGGGGAGATAGAGATAGGACACTGGACACATGTGTGGAGGAGAAAAAAAAAAGAAAAAAAAAAGGAAAAGAAAAAAAAGAAATGAAACATATGGATGAAAGTGAAATGAAAGAAAGGAAAAATAAAAAAAAGAATAAAAAATCTTAATTGAGAGATGCTACCACAATATTTTCACGATATATTTTAAGTAACAGATTGTTATTAGTTAATATTAGTGAGTAAAAAAATAATTTCAGTGGTGGGTTCAAATTAGAACTAATAACAACTTTCCATATAAATTTTGTTGTGAAAGTATTGCGAAAAATGTTATGGACATAACGCTTTTCATTGAAAAATATAGTTGTTAAAAAAAGAATAAATAATGAAAGAAGAAATAATATTTAAATAAGATAGAGAAATGATAGATAATCTATTGGAAGAGGTATTTGAAAAAGTAGGTAGGTAAAAGTTAAATGTCACTGTTCACTATCCAAACAGTGCAAAAATATGGAGAAGCTATTGGAGATGCCCTTAGAATGCTATTTTATCTTGTTCATCTAATTCTTTGTTACTTTTTACATATTATTCTATATTGAATCTTTTTTGTTTATGCCCTTTACTCTTTAAAGATCTATATATTTGCAAAATATTTTCTACCATTTTTTATTTGTTGTCTCCTCTATTTAAATCCCTTGGTTTAAAAAAAAAAAAAAAAACCCAACATCTTTGATAAATCTTTATCTTCTTAACTAGAAGGCTCGTGAAGGGATAGCCTTGTGCACGGCCAACCTCAGTGGGAAGATAGAGATTTACCATAGATGAGTTTCTCTTAACTAGATCTTAAATTTTTTTTCTTAAGCACAATATGGGCATGCTTCCAAGAAAATGGTAGAGGTCCCTATGAATCCCTTTTCCCAACATGGAAGAGAATTCATAAGTTTGGATATGACAAGGGTTGGGGTTTATATAGGAGAAAATTTCCTAAATAAAGAATTTTAACACAACTCTTTTAAATTATGTCTTGCTCTTAAATTCCTTTACATCAAGTTTTTAAATTATGTCTTGCTTTTAAATTCCTTTATAGTCAAGATTTTAAATTATGTCTTGCATTTAAATTCCTTTACATTCATGTCTTTAAATTATTTTCTTTATATTCAAGTATCTTAAATTTTGTTCTCCTTTAATTTATGCACTTTACTTTTGAGATTGCTTTATTTTCCATATTTTCTTTCTCATGTGCAAAAGGGTTTAAGGGTGCTAGCTCTTGAGCTAGCACCAAATAGCAATAGAGCTAGCACCAAATAGCAATAGCTTGGGTAAGCAAACCTCTAAAAATGTGATTTGAAAAGATAAAAAAGAGGTTCTAATGACCATCCTTTTTTCTTAAAATAAATCTTTTTCAAAGGAAACTTCTCTTTACTTTCTTAAAAGGCATTCCAATGGGGCATTTTTCAGACCCTCCATTTTTTAATTCTTTTGGTTCTTTTTCTTTACAAGAAAAAAATGAACAAAAACCATGGTTCTCATTGAAACCATGGAAACCCTTTTCTCAAAAACCCTTCTTCTTAAAATGGTTATGATTTATGTTTTGGGCATCCTTTTGGAAATTCTCTTTTGAAAAAAAAAAAGAAAGCGGGCTTAATACAAAGCTTTCCCCTTTTAAAACCTCATTTTAAATTTAAGTGTTCTACCCTAAAAAGATAAAGACCATGGATTCTTTGCCTCAAAAACCTTTTTTAAGAAAACTCATGTAACTGATTTCTTAGAATCAAACTTTTTGCTCTTATTTGTTTCTTGATCTTAAATTAGGGTTCCAAACAACCTTTTTCCTAAAATTAAGCTTGTCTTTCCCTTTGTTTTGAATTCCTTTCTTAATTATTTTTGAGAACCATACTCTTACAAAAAATATTTTTCTTTATCATTTTAAAACATAAAACTAGGATTTTTTTTTTTGAAAGATGAATAAAAATCATGGTTTTCAATAAAACCATGGTAATCCTTTTCTTAAAACCCTTCTTTCCTTTAAAATGATTTTGACTCAAGTTTTGGGTTTTCTTTTTAAATTCTCGGAATACCCTTTTTTTTTTTTTTTTTTTTTTTAAAGTAGCTTCAATATTAAAACTTTGCATTCTTTCAAAACCCTCTTTTAAACAAATATTTTATTTACATAAAAATGAACAAAAATCATGGTTTTCTTTAAAACCACAGAAACCCTTTTCTAAAAAGACAAAAAAAAAAAAAAAAAAAAAAAAAACTTTTTATTAATTGACTTTGGTTCCAATTTGGGGTTCCACAAATTTTTTTTCCTAAATAGGTTTATATTCTTACTTTTATGAAAACTCTTTTTCAAATGGAACCCTTTTCCCAAATGTTTTAAAATCAAGTATTGGGAATGTTTTCTTTAAAAAATTGAAGGATTCATATTCTCAAAAAGGAAGAAGGTAAGTTTCCAAAAGGGTTTTAAATTCTAAAAGTTTAATTTCTCCAAAGTCTTATTTAGAAAAATGCTTTTATTTTCCAAAATTATTCTTCTTAAAATTAGAACATTCTTTATGCCTTTTACATCAAAGAAAACCTTTCTTTCATGTAAAATCAATAAAAACTCCTTTTAGGTCTTTTTCCAAAAAGTGTAAACCTTATTTTCAAAGTAAAAGTTTTCCAAAAGTCATGAGTTTTCCTAAGGGAAATTGCTCATCTTTCCCAAAAGGTAAAAATCTTTTTCATATGTTTTCTTTTGAACCTTTTGGAATTGCGTTCTTTTTGAGGTTTATGTCGATGGTTCATTTCCATTGAACCAATAGACACCAATCAAGCTAACATATTCCCCCTCCCCTTTGCAATAATGTTTTGGTTATTTGAGTTTATGCATGAGAATGAAAATTTTGGAGAATAAAGTGCTAAAAGGTGACATATTTCCTCTCCTCCCTTTTTATTATTATGTACATAATCACATGTTAAATACGTAATAAATAATACTCACATGTTAAATTATATGTATTATTTTGCAACGTGGTAAATTTTAACATGTTATGTATTTGTATTTCACATGTTTTGCTTGTAAATAATTCTTTACCATAAATATTCACATGATATGTTATATCTAAATAAATACTTACATGTGTGTGTGTGTGTGTACAAAACTATTTCAAAATCAAATTCCAAGTATTTAATTTGTTTCTCTAAAATGTTAATGTTAGAATTAAATGAAAAAAAAAATTGTACTTTCCTTTCGGTAGGCTATGTGGGATGACTAACACATTCCCCACCATAACCAAACTTCTGAGTAGAAGAATTTTTGGTTCAAAGACATTGGTTTACCTCAGTCAATTTAAAGACCCTTGAATTGGCTTAAGATTAATTAGGTAAAATAAATTAGAAAAAAGTGACCAATCACACCTTAAATCAATGGTTGGTGGCAACTCCAAATATAATAAAAATAAAAAGAGACTCACACAAACACACCTCACCCTATAGACACATGCACACAAGAGTCATATCACCAACGACCCAATGTCTGACACCAATCACGAACTCGAAATGAAATTAATTATTTCGATGGAGTTTTTTGGAGCATCCACAGTCAATTTCATAGTTGACCTAAAATTTTGGGACTTCAATTTTATTTGTTGTTTTTGTAGAATATGTGAAATTTGCAAATAGTGTGAGAAAGTGGTTTCATAAAACTATCTCAT
The DNA here is from genome assembly GCA_014183005.1 of Castanea mollissima. Lineage (NCBI taxonomy): Eukaryota > Viridiplantae > Streptophyta > Magnoliopsida > Fagales > Fagaceae > Castanea > Castanea mollissima. The sequence continues at coordinate 44,486,583 of JACAVU010000002.1, read as the reverse complement.
AAATTTGCAAATGTTCATAAAACTATTTCATAATATTCTTCATAATTTTTTGTATATAAACATTTCCTTAAAGTTGTTTTATTTTTTAATTAAGAATTTTGTTAATAAATGGCGCCCTAAGAGTATCCATTTAGGAAATACTTTTAAAAATGTTTTATGGGAAAGGGAAAAAAAATAATTTTTTTTACACCTTCTTTTATATATTTCCCATAAAAGTGTGCTTTTAAGTGAAGTATATTGCACTACAACAAAAGTGGACTATGGTGACAAAACATTTCGTCACAATATGTCCTTATTTCCTCACCGAATACATATGGTGATGAAATAGTGACAAAACAACATTCGTCATCTAAGCTCTGTCACAGAATGTATTGGTGACGAAAGCTTTTCGTCACCTAATATTTTCATCACTAAACCTTATTTTCAGTGATGGAATATTTTGCCACCAAATGCATTTTTTTTTTCCAATTTCAATAGATTAGGTGATGAAGTTTTGAGTCACCAATGATTTTTTTTTTTTTTTTTTAGTTTCAATAGATCAAGTGACGAATTATTTCATCACCAATTTATGCTCATAGTTAGATATGGCGACGAAAATTATCGTCACCAATTTTATTTTTTATTAATATTCTTTACATTTACGTGCCATTAAATAACCTATTCATTTCTAACCAAATCCATACAAAAAAAAAAAAAAAAAAAACATCCATTAATTTCTAACCAAATCCATTAAAAAAAAATCCATATATACAATCTAAAAATGCAATAAAGATGTTCACAGAGTAATTACACCCATTTATATACAAATGATGTCTTAGCTTCCAAACTTTATAGAAAATCATTTGAGTTCAAGTAGTCCCACAAAAGCTATATCCTTGATAAACAAACTAGACTGCAAACCTATATCCCTAATAAGATCTACTACAACCAAAAAAAAAAAAGATTATTATTAGTAAGACAATGCAGAAAATGTCCATAGAATGCCCAATAACAAACTAGACAAAATAATTATAATGCAACATCCTATGAAGCCAAACTATCAAAAAAAAAAAAAAAAAAAAAAGACCTACAACATTCTCATCAAATAAAACCAAACCCACATTACAAACCATGGAGAAATCATAAAGAATGCAAAAAAAATCCCAATTTAAAACAAAACAAATAAAGTGAAATCCAAAACAAAAACCCAACCACCATCATAAACACAAAAATAGCCACCACCATTAACACAAAAACCCACCACCACCATTAAACAAAAAACACAGTCACCACCATTAACACAAAAACCTAGCCACTACCATAAACAAAAAACCCAGCCACTGTCATAAACAAAAAACTCAGCCACCACTATAAACAAAAAACTCACCACCACTATTAAACAAAAAACACAGCCAGTACCATTAACACAAAAACCCAGCCACAGTCATAAACAAAAAACTCAACCACCACCATTAAAACAAAAACCCAGCCACTACCATAAACAAAAAGCCCACAATCACCATTAAATAAAAAATACAGCCACCACCATTAACACAAAAACTCAGCCAGTACCATAAACAAAAAACTCAACCATCACAATAAACAAATAACCCACCACCAACATTAAACAAAAAACTCAACCACCACCATAAACACAAAAACCCAACCACACAATAAACAAAAAATCCAGTCACCATCATTAACACAAAACTCACCACCACCATTAAACAAAAAATCCAACTACCACCACCAAAAAAAAAACCACCACCACTATCAAACAAAAAATACAATTGTAACACAATTGTGCTACGGTGCCCTCATACATATAAGAGGTTACTATAGCACAATTATAAAAAATTTTACAATTGAGAGACCGAGTAATGCTTGTTTTTGTGTTTTTATGCTAAAATATAGCAACATATACCGTATACAAGAGCCAATACTAATGCTCTTAGGCAAGAAAATAAAACACTAATCAATGTGTGTTCTAGTTAGCAGATGAGCTCCCCCCACTGCCACAGATGTCATTGTCACCCTTGCTCCTCAAATATTGTATGATGCAATCCCTCTTCTCCTCTACCCTGAAGTTTGCATCCTGGAGCTCTTCTACTCGACCCTCCAGCCTGTAGTTTGCATCCTAGAGCTCTTCTACTCGACCCTCGAGTTGTTGAGTATACTGAGTTGAGGAAGATGAGGCAGGAGTCCTAAGAGATGAGGAAGACATCATGCCAAGTCCCTTTACATTGCCAGATCTCGGCTTAAGAACCATCATAGATATCTCCTCTTCGGTCAAAGGTTGTGCTTTAGGAGTGCTACAATGCTCATCTTGTACTCTCAACATCTCTTGATGTCATTTCAAATAATAGAAACCATCAGAAATACATATGTCATGCCCCGAACCCAATTATAAAGATAGGCATATGACAACCGCCGCACGCTTATAAAGTAAGCACCTTACAAGTGTGCAAGGCCTTCTTAGCAACTAAAATATATCCTCAAAAATTAAATCAATTAATTCCAAAATACCTCAACAATTTCTTTATGAATAGATCTCCAATAATTTAATAGGAACAAAATTCAAACCTATGTACATAATGCCAATTGGCCAATAAATATAAAACTATTCGAAGACCATTCAACTCCAAAATCACTAAGCTTCTTTTTCCACTCACAACACAACATCAAAACTCCCAAAACTTGTTATTCTTCATAACCTGAAATTGGAGGGGAAAAATGGGTGAGCTGACAATTCAATAAGTAACCAAAATCCTAATAAGTTCTATCAAGTAATAGATGTGTAAAGTATAAGATGTAATATGCGTTTTCAAAGTTATAATATACTATGTGATTTCAAAATACTGAAGAAGTTTCATAGTCTTAAAATAATAAGTTGCACATAGATCACATACTTTAATCTTACAAATATATCATAAATGGTTTAGAAAAGAGTTAGTTTTCCATATATCAAAAGCTATAACTTACAATAGGTTCCAAAAACACATAAGTAGTTTTAGTGACTCAAAATAGTCCAAATACTCAAACATTTCCAAAATCACATATGTAGTATTAAGGACTCAAAATAGTTTAAATATTCAAACGTAATTCATATTCTTAACAATCTTATAACTATGGTCATGCTATATCCCCGTGACTGGGCATAGCAATAGATCTGTAAAGTAATAAGATGTAATACGAGTCTTCAAAAGTTATGATATACTATGAGTTTCCAAAAATAACTAAAGAAGTTTCATAGTCTTAAAATAATAAGTTACAAATAGATCACATATTTAAATCTTTCATATATATCATAGATGGTTTAGGAAGTAATCAGTTTTCCATATATCAAAGCTATAACTTACAATAGGTTCCAAAAATACAAAAAGCAATTTTAATGATTCAAAATAGTTCAAATATTCAAACGTAATTCATATTTTTAACAATCTTATGACTATGGTCACGCTATATTTTCGTGACTGGGTATCAGAGTATCAATGAATGGGTATCAGAGTACCAATGAATAACCTTCATTAGCTGGGTATCAAAATACCAATGAATAACCCCCATTGGCTAGTTATCAGAATACCAATGAATATCCCCCATTGGTTTGGGTATTAGAATCAATTCATAGTCAGATTGTCCATAATCATATATATGAAATTATAGTTTCTAACAAAAATATATCTTATTCAAATACATACATACATACATACATACATATATATATATATATATATATATATATAATATTCAATATTCAAATATATTTGTGATATTTCTATATTCTTTACTTTAAATCAATGTAGCTAAAAAAAATTAAATAAAATAAATCTTGTATTTAATGCTCATATATATTTGTAAAAATTCTTTATTCTTTACTTTGAATCAATATAGCTAAAACAATTAAATAAAATACATCATATATTTAGTGATCAGATATATTTATGATAATTCTTTACTTGAATCAGTAATACAATAGAAATAAAATTGTAACAACTGTAAACAATTTTCAGTAGTTAAATTACACAAAATAAAACCAATTAGGATAAGGTTACTTACTTCAATCCAAAGCCTATTCAAAATCTTTGCAGTTTCCCAAGACCAATCCAATGTAAACCTTTTATCAAACCAAATAAAGAATTTACTCCAAACAAGTTTGTCACTTAGATCCTTGGACCTCAAATCTCAACGCCATCCAACACCACGGAGACAACAAAGCAAAGATGCTTTACACGTGAAAAGAATAAGTCCTTAGAAATCTTCAGATAATTGGTACTGGCTTCATCTTTTATTTATCAATAAAGAACCTTAATGACAAGTCAATAATGCCCATAGTGGCCAACAACCATCTAGTTACGTTGCCCTCAATAAGAATCATGGAATAAAAGTGATGTGCTTTTAGTGGTGAAATTTTGCTTAACTGGACATATAATGGTTAGCTTCTTAGATAGGAGAAAAGATGAGGAGGAGGGGGGGGGGGGGGGGGGCGGACCGCAACTCCTCTTAGAAATCTCTGGGCGTAAAAAGCAAAATCCTTAGGGTGGCTAGGGTTTACATGATACAATTAGGTATAAATATTGCTAGCTTCAATATCAGAATTACTAAGTTACCCCAAAAAAATAAATCTCCTTTTTTTATTTATTTATTTTTGGAACCGAGTATTACAATCTCTCCCACTTATAAGAATTCAGTCCTCTTATAAAGTAAGCACCTTACAAGTGTGCAAGGGCACGTGACAACCGTCGCACGCTTATAAAGTAAGCACCTTACAAGTGTGCAAGGGCTTTTTAGCAACTAAAATTTATCCTCAAAAATTAAATCAATTAAATCCAAAATACCTTAACAATTTCTTTATAAATAGATCTCCAATAATTTAATAGAAACAAAATCCAAACCTTATGTACATAATGCCAATTGGCCAATAAATATAAAACTATTTGAAGACCATTCAATCCCAAAATCACTAAGCTTCTTTTCCTGCTCACAACACAGCACCAAAACTCTCAAAACTTGTTATTCTTTATAATCTGAAATTGGAGGGGAAAAATGGGTGAGCTAACAACTCAATAAGTAAGTAAAATCTTAATAAGTTTTATCAAGCAATAGATCTGTAAAGTATAAGATGTAATATGTGTTTTCAAAGTTATAATACTATGTGATTTCAAAATACTGAAGAAGTTTCGTAGTCTTAAAATAATAAGTTGCACATAGATCACATACTTTAATCTTACAAATATATCATAGATGGTTTTGAAAAGAGTCAGTTTTCCATATATCAAAAGTTTATAACTTACAATAGGTTCCAAAAACACATAAACAGTTTTAGTGACTCAAAATATTTCAAATACTCAAACATTTCCAAAATCACATATGTAGTTTTAAGGACTCAAAATAATTCAAATATTCAAACTTAATTCATATTCTTAACAATCTTATAACTATGGTCATACTATATCCCCGTGATTGGGCATAGTAATAGATCTGTAAAGTAATAATATGTAATATGAGTCTTCAAAAGTTATGATATACTATGGGTTTCCAAAAATAACTAAAGAAGTTTCAGAGTCTTAAAATAATAAGTTGCAAATAGATCACATATTTTAATCATACAAATATATCATAGATGGTTTAGAAAGTAATCAGTTTTCCATATATCAAAGTTATAACTTACAATAGGTTTCAAAAATACATAAGCAATTTTAATAACTCAAAATAGTTCAAATATCCAAATGTAATTCATATTCTTAACAATCTTATGACTATGGACACGCTATATCTCCGTGACCGGGTATCAGAGTACCAATGAATAACCCCCATTGACTAGGTATTAGAGTACCAATGAATAACCTCCATTGGTTTGGGTATCAGAATACCAATAAATAACCCCCATTGGTTTGGGTATCAGAGTACCAATAAATAACCCTCATTGGCTGGGTATCAGAATACCAGAATAACCCTCATTGGTTTGGGTATCAGAGTACCAATAAATAATCCTCATTGGCTGGGTATCAGAATACCAATGAATAACCCTCATTGGTTTGGGTATCAGAGTACCAATAAATAGCCCCCATTGATTTGGGTATTAGAATTAATTCATAGTCAGATTGCCCATAATCATATATATGAAATCATAGTTTCTAACAAAATATATCTTATTCAAATATATATATTATATATATATATATATATATATTATATATATATTCAATATTCAAATATATTTGTAATATTTCTATATTCTTTACTTTAAATCAATATAGCTAAAAAAAAACAGTTAAATAAAATAAATCTTATATTCAATGCTTATATATATTTGTGAAAATTCTTTATTTTTTACTTTGAATCAGTATAGCTAAAACGATTAAATAAAATACATCATATATCCAGCGATCAAATATATTTGTGATAATTCTTTACTTGAATCAGTAATACAATATAAATAAAATTGTAACAACTATAAACAATTTTCAGTAGTTACATTACACAAAATAAAATCAATTAGGATAAGGTTACTTACTTCAATCCAAAACCTATTCAAAATCCTTGAAATTTCCCAAGACCAATTCAATGTAAACCTTTTGGCAAACCAAATAAAGAATTTACTCCAAGCAAGTTTGTCACTTAGATCCTTGGACCTCAAATCTCAATGCCATCCAACACCACAGAGACAGCAAAGCAAAGATGCTTTACACGTGAAATGACTAAGTCCTTAGAAATCTTCAAATAATTGGTATTGGCTTCATCTTTTATCTATCAATAAGGAACCTTAATGACAAGTTAGTAATGCCCATAGTGGCCAACAAGCATCTAGTTACATTGCCCTCAATAAGAATCATGGAATAAAAGTGATGTGCTTTTAGTGGTAAAATTTTGCTTAATTAGACATATAATGGTTGACTTCTTAGATAAGAGAAAAGATGAGGAGGGGAGGGAGGGTGGACGGCAACTCCTCTTAGAAATATTTGGGCAAGAATTTCTTGTTAGAAACTATACCTAGATGAGGAGTTGATCTTGTTAGAAAAAATTCTGGTTAAGATGGGATTGATCTTAAGTTGTGAGGTACTAAACAATATTAATTAGTATAATAATACTTTACTCCAAAATGATAGTAATTGGTAAACCAAAAAGTGTCAAATATTTATTTATACATTGCTTCTAGTTCTATATGGTGGCTATCAAAAATTGTGCTAACAGGGCACTGATTGTGAAAATCAATACAATAAGTGATCTCAAAATTGGAGGCGGTGATGAAGAGGTGTAATAATATCTGAAATAAAGAAAAGTAACCATTGACAATGATAGGGAGCCGCCATAAAATTAAATTAATTCTTGACTGTATTCAGTGTCTCACACATGTGGCCAAAAGAGGGATTGGTTCAATTGTCATGGTGCCAGGTCAGCAACAACCCTTCTCACTGCTTCCTGGAAGGCAGACTCGTCCCATTCGGGCCCCTTCAACAACAAAAAATTCACTTATTAAAAATTCACCCTCTAAAAAGAAAAGCTACCTTCTTCATTTGGCATATGCTACACGTTTCTTATAGCTTGTACGTTTCGTTTCATAGTAGCGTCTACATGTTTCAATGCGAATATATAAGATAGTTATTGTAGCTAAACACGTCATCATTTTCAGAATTGTTGAATTTTAATATTCTAATTGGTATATGATAAAAGTAGTGATAATGATAAATCAATCTGCGTAATTTGTATTATAATCATAACATCTATTTTAACATTTGAAATTTTTAAGAGATGATTTTATGCAAGAATACAAAAGATTCTAAGGTTGAATATTCAACTCTATAAAGAGAAGCTAACTTTTTCATTTGGTACATGCAACATGATTTTTATAGCATAAAAGTTTCATTTCATAACAGTGTAAGATTTACATGTTTCACCACGGATATATGCAATGGTTATTGTTTCTAAACACGCTTTTATTTTCACAATTGTTGAATTTTTATATTATATTTGGTATAAAATAAAAGTAGTGCTAGTAATGAATTAATCTGAACATAATTTGTACTATAATTATAGCATCCACTTCAACATTTGACATTTCTAATACATGCAATTTATGCAAGAATAATTAAACCTTTACAAAATATACAATTTTTTAATCAAAATTTAAAGCATCCTACTTTCCTCTAAATAATGATTTCTTATGAATGACAATAGTAGTGGGACAAAGAAAATCATTACATGGTTTATTATTTGATGCTATAGAACTAGAAGTAGTGTTCCCTGCATTATTTTTTACTTATTATTATTCAAAAGAGTTTAATAACCCACTCTCTTTTTTTTCATTGTTCAATCTTAAAAAAAAAATGCATCTAAATTTCCATACCTCAATTCTTAATCTCAAAATAATGTGATTCATGGAGCTTGACTCTATTATCCGGGTGTTGGTCTCCATGGACTGCAAGCTTACATTCTTAACCTGCTTCAAGAGTTCCAAAATGCGAATCAGAATATCCACCATTGGACATTCACCTCTTATAATCACTTGCAAATCAACAATGCGCTCCTCCGATGAGGTTGATTCCGAGACATGTGAAGTCCGAACAATGAGCCTTTCATTTGAGGAACTAGTTTCCTCTTCCTTAGCTTCTTTGGCAGGCAAACGATGCGGCTCCAAGAGCTGGTTTTTTCTATTAAGCTCTTCAACTTGAGCTTTCAAAGAACTCAAATACTCCCTTGTTGTAGCAAGCAGCGATGCCTTATCTTTCTATTAAATCGAAAACATATTTGTCAAGGTTGGAGTTGGTGTTATATATTGGTAGGCAAGGGCGCGCACGCGCACACACTCACACACACACACTCACACACACACACATATATATATATATATTATATATATATATAATATATATATATATATGTATGTATACAACTATACGTGAATGCCAATGTGTACTTTTTTTTAAGGGATGTGAATCCAATTGAAAGAACTGAGTAATGCACATGAACAATAAGAGTCTTGGCCAATGATGCAAATCTACTTGTTACTAAAACAAAAGGAGAACGAAATTTAATGCATTGCCAAATAGAAATATGTTTTCAATTCAAAGTGATTGTTACCTTAGTTCCAGGAGGAAGCAATGATCTCAATGCTTGAAAGCTTTCATTGAGTTTCTCACGCCTTTTGCGCTCTGAGATCATATGGTGCAATTGAGTGGTTGTGGGGCAATTTGCTTGGATACGTGCACTAAATCTCGAATAATTTAAGCTTCTAAAGAATGCAAATGATCTCTTCATCATGCTTTGCCGGCCTAAATTGGCTCTCACTTGGGTCGTTCTTGGTCCTAAAGGCAAGGCATATCTCTTGAATGCACTAAATTTGGAAACTACCTGGTGACTATAAGGTAAATTTGTGTGGGGTTGTTGTGATGAAGAAGAAGAAGAAGGTGAAGTTAGAACATTGAAGATGGCTCTTGTAATTGCAGCAGCTTCGGTTTCCGGGTTTGGGAGTTGAATGTTTTGGAGCCTAGCATATGCTTGCATGGCTGCTTGGTGTGGACTAAGTGTTGGAATTTGTTGCAATGTAGGATTAACAACCTCTCTAAGGGTTTCTGGAAGATGGGTTGTGTTTGGAATGTTGAATAGAAGGGATGAGTACTCGGGGCTATCCATGGATAATGATGAAGATGATGAAGGTGTTGGATCTGGTAGCCTAAGTGGGGAAAATTGCCTTGAGAAATCTTCAGGAAACCAACTTTTCAATTCCTTTTCAATGTCAATCTACAAAAAAATTCATTTGAATTAAGAAATGAACTTTTAATTAAACAAAAGAACAACGTTATGGAAAATGTGATAATGGGGTTTCTTACCTCAGCAGGCACATTGGAGAAGCCTACCTCTATCTCTCCACTCTTGCATCCCATAAAAATTGCAGTCTGCACTTAACAAACAGATAGAAACTTTATAATCTTTTACTATTTTATGCTCTATAAAATAGAAAGCTTAAGAAACACCTAATATCACATTTTGTTTCAGCTGCACAAACCTTAATCCCTGCTACCTGTGACAAAAAAAAAAAGGCATAGAAATAAATCAATATAGCTAACATCGTTAAGAAAAATTGAATTCGTTGTCTGATCAGTCAACAAATTACAAGCTCTCTCCCTCTCCGTATAGCTGGCTCCTCTTATTATTGTCATCAATTAATTACCTGATAGAATTGTCTCTGTACTTCTTTTGATGCGAATCTTTGAAGGTGCACTTCTTGCAACTCTAAGTAAGGTCGACTATTCTTGAAAGCGAGTCCTGGAACACATCTGACATACAATAGCAACAATCAAACCCTAACCCCAAAATCTTATTACATAAATGCACAAAAGTTCATTTAAAGCGATTGCATATAAGGAATCATGTTTTGATATATCCAGCATCTTAACTAGAATATATATCGCCTTCTTACTCATTTTCGACCATGAAAACTGATTGCCGGTACTCCTCAAAAAGCCTCCGAGCTTGAGTTCCAGAAGAAGAGCTAGGTTGGTTGTTTTCTTCATAAAAGAATCCATCCAGATATCTTAAGAAGCTGTTAAAAAAAAAAAAAAAAAACACATATATATAATCCATGATATGTAAATCAATATATACATATAGAGAAAAAAGAGAGAGAGTTGAACAATACCTAGATGATTGGGGCCAATTTGACCACAGGCAAATGTAAGTGTAGGGAATAGACTGCATTATCAACTGGAAGAAGTTGGCACGGCTGCTTTCATCGAATAAGAAGGCCGTGTCCATGACCTTGAGGTCCAGTACTTGTCTTGTGGTGGCTAAGAGTACAGATATTTCTGCCTGACTTGGCTTTGGTTCTCTTCTTTGCAACCCTTCTTATGTAGCAGTTTGATTGTTTCGTCCCTGCCGAACCTTCTGTGATCTGAGTCTGAATGCGTCATTTGAAAACTATGCATGTGCTTGTAGGGCAAGTGAGGAAAAATCTTGACGTATCTAAGTGAAAAAAGGAGAAGAAGGGTATACTAGAAGAAGATGAAGAAGACTAATCTAAGGTCATTAAATGATCTTTGTTAATTAGGTATTTGTGTTGGGGAGAAGGACTAGCTGTTTAATAGTATAAGAAACAAGCTGGGCCTGTCAGAGAGAGAGAGAGAGAGAGAGAGAGAGAGAGAGAGAGAGATAGGTTTGAAAAGTTGTGCGTGGTGGTGGGGAAAGAAAGCCCTACCAATGCTTTGAGAGGGTGAGTGAAAACGAAAGGGAAAAGACCCCACTAGGGTATTTGTATACTACCTCTGGCTAGAGAGCTTGAAAAGTAGTAGTGAGAGAGAGAGATAGAAGATTTTTAGGACCTTTTGGCTAACATCACTGTAGAGAGAGAGAGAGCAGCAGCAGCCACCAGCCAGGCAAGGGAAAGTGAGAAAAGTAGTGGTCAAAGTCCACCCTCGCGCGAGGGTTTGAAATGAGTCAAGGGCGGAAGGCAGAGTGTCGTTTTCATCATTTCCTTTCCTTCCTTACTTTTCTGTTTTTCCTTTCTATTCTTCTTCTTCTTCAGTTTCCAACCTTCCTTATCCCTATGAAACATTATTTGGGCAAGAATAATATATGTTACGACATTATTTATTACCAAAAATATTAGTATTTAAAAGGAACATAACTGATGCGGTTGTTGATCCAATGGATGCTGAAAATACTTTCTTTTTCTTTTCTTTTTTGTAAGTATAAAGAAAAACTCACATTTCTTCCAAATTTGGAATGAGGACTACATAGTTTAAAACTATGATAATCTAATATTCGATTGGGGTGATTGTGGTACAGTTTTAGTGGTTTTATTAATTTATTTTTCTAAATATGAAATTTGATAATCGTGGTAATTATAAATAAAATTTATTATGATTATATTTGTATATGAAACAATATATGAAAACTCTACCAATAGTACATAGCTCAGCATCGAGAATTTTGTACATTCTCTCAAAAAAAAAAAAAATCTATTAGTCTTTTCACTCATTTTTCTTGCATTAGGCATTTATTATGATTGTGTTTACATATATATATATATATATATATATATATATAATTTGAGGTAAGACTTAGGTATTTCCAATTAAATTCAAAAACCTAGTTGGCTTGATGAATAAAGCATAAACAATTTTTTTTTTCATTCAAAGATAATTAAATTAAATTTATGATTAAATTTAATTGGAACCTATTGTACAGTACCTAACTTTTATCTTATTCTACTTTTTTTTCTTTTAGAAAAAAATGATATATCAAAATTCTATTAGAGGGTTTAATTATAGGATAAAATTTAAATTTAATTTGAAATATATGTATTAGAATAATTACATATAAAATTATGAGATCTCAAAAGTTTATTTTACACAATATTACGAAGTCAATTAAAAATCAAATGGATTTGATTTTTAAATATGGAGAAGTTACTGTGTCGGTACTCTTTCTTCTATGTAAATGTCACAACTTGGTAATTGGGAATAACTACTTCGTACTCTTGGTAATTGGTAATTAGAAGGAACAAATGTGTCCTTCTAAGCTTTCCTTTTTCACCTTCTTTGAATTTAAAATTTTGCTTATTAGTATTTGGAGCATTTTGCTGAAATGTCTTCGTTTTAATAAATGCGTCCAAAACATGGTCTATAGCTACATTATAGCCGCATTAAAAAAAAAAAAAAAAAATGCGGCTACAGACCTGTAGGACTTATAGTGACATTGTATAGGCCATGCGTACAAACGCGGCTGTAGACCCATTTGGTCTATATCTGCATTTTAAAAATGTTTTAGAGATATATCTCTAAAACATTTTTACAATAATTTTACAAAAAAATCATAGGTATTAAGTTGTTATTAGTTCTAATTTGAACCTACCACTAAAATTATTTTTTTACACACGAATAACAACTTATCACCTAGTATTTGTTATAAAAAGTATTATAAAAATATTGTAAAATAGTTAGAAAATGGTGAATTTAATAATTTTAAATTATTTCTATCTGTTTTTAACTTTTCACATGAATAGGGACATAGGGTTTCTTAAACATTTTTTTTTTGGTTGCTAAAACGTTAATTATGTGGCAAAAAAATAACCATACATAAAGAAGAAAACGTAAGTATGCTTTATGCTGCGTCCAAAATTTACTTGTTCAAATTTGAAACATTGCATAAATTTTCTTCGTTTTGACATTCTCTCCTTTGAGCAAATCTTCTGGCTGGCAGTGGCACCTACTCAAAACTTACCTAGGTCCCCGACCTATAAGCCAAAGCCATGAGTATTATTATTATTATTTTTGCTGAATAAAAAAATGGGTTCCTAGTGTAGGCTCGTCAAGCCCATGCTACATGATGGTAATTGGTAATATCATGTGTACCACATGGGTCTTGCTGGGACTATCACTCTAACCACTTCTTTCTTGGTGTTGAGATAAAGATTCCTACCATCAAGCACACCTCCATGTGGTGCCAAAGCCCCGAGTGTAATTACTAATGCAACATCTCCCACGCTTTTGTTGCCTTGAATGGCGTTTAGTATATATATATATATATATAAATTCATTAATTACAATGATCATAAAAAATTTGAACGTTAAATATTTCTGTGAAAATGTTAAAATGTATTAACTATTGTGTTATAAGATTTTTGACAGTTGGATATACACGTATAAATGAAGTCTTATATTGAATAATGATGAAAATAATGAGTAGTTAATATAATATAATTGAGTTCATACCAAGCCTTTTGAGTTAAATATATTTCTATATATTATATTAATTACTCATATTAATTACTTAAAAGAGTCTCAACAAATAGTATAAGAGCTTAGGTGTGTGCGGCGAATATATTCAAAATTTAACCAAGTATTCCCTGTCCCATAAGTCCGGCACAAAACTTTATTTTATGGTCCCACCCACACTGCTTTCATAACTTTCGGGTGCGTTTGTTTCGACAGTAAAGTAATTCTGAAAAATGTTTTCAGGAAATGAGAATATTTTCGGGAAAGGAAAATATTTTTAGATGTTTGGTGGCATTTTAAAAAAAAACTTTGGAAAATATTTTCAAGTGTTTGGTAACATTCTGAAAATGCAAATTTTTTACTGATTTTTCACATTTTCTCAACCATTTTCTCACATTCCAAACAAATTTTATAATAAAATGTTAAAATCCATCAACTTCTAAACAAACAAAAATCAAATCACCATGGCCAAATCAAATTAAACTGAGAGAGGGAGGTGAGACAGGGAGGAGGAAGAGTGAGATCGGTGGGGAGGGTTTCTCGCCGGCGCGATCTCGCGCCGTCGAGCTCGCGCAGGGCGAGATCGACGCGCGATCTGGGCGAGATCGACGCGCGATCTCGCGCCGTCGATCTCGCGCATCGCGCCTCGATCTCGCCCGGCGCGAGCTCACCGGCGGGCCTTTGGGTTGAGGACGACGTGATCTTGGCTTCACCGGTGATCTCCCTCTAGCTCTCTCTCTCTCTTTTCTGGTGTGGTTGTTGCTCTCTCCCTCTCCTTCTCTTTCTCTGTGTTTTCCAACGGAAAACTCAATTTGAAGGTAAAATAGACATGGAAATTATTTTCCGGGTGGGGAGGGTGTGTTTTACGGTCAACGCTTCCTCTTTTCCGTTTGACCAAAATTTCCGGTGTTGCCAAACACCCGCAAATACTGAAAACATTTTTCAGAATTGCTTTACTGTCAAAACAAACGCACCCTTCGTTGCACAAAATTGACCAATTTGCTGATTAAGAACTTTTCTTTATTCTTAGTGATTACTAAAAAAAGCATAGCCACAATTCACAAGGAGATGGTAGATATATTGCATGTCCAAGATTATCTATCTATATTCTTTAGTTGCCTCTTCTTCTTTCTTTTTCTTTTTCTTTTTTTTTCTTTTCATATTTAACCTTATTTTTTGGATTTGGTCCTAGGCTCCTAGCCTTTCATCTTGTCTTTGTGTAGCTTTGTAATTTCCACGCACACTCCATGCAGGTACAATGTGAAATGTAGTGTTCACATTGTATAGTTGGTGTTCTTACTTCTAATCAATTTTTTGGGTCCTTTTCAATGGCCCTCTTGCTTCTTGGTATATTATCAATGGACGTAGTGTCTTATGCTTCATCAGTGACTTAGGGTCAGCTTGAACCCGACGTTTTTTAAAACCCAACTTGAAAGTTTTGTGAGTTTACTGAATGAAATTTGTAATATTAAAATTTGTAATATTAGCTTGGAGTTTGGACTTGGGCTAACCTACAAAACCAATCCCAAAAAAAAAAAAAAAAAAAAAAAAAAAACCTACGAAAGGTTAGGTAGTTTTGGGCTTGGAAATGGCCTTATGGCCGGGACAGCCGACTTTGACCGAAATCGGATCCAGTGAGAACTTTCTATGTGTGTGACATATATAGTAGTAGTTACCTATTAATATGCAACAATTCATGTATAGAATCTATAGATGAATTATAAATAAAAATTTCCGCAAAAAACAAAGTTATAAATAAAAAAATAATGTGTAGATGGACTTTTTTATTTTTTATTTTTTTATATTTAAAAAAGATAATGTTTTTAGATGGCATCAAGTTGTTTAGCACATGTTGTACTACATATATATTTCTCTCATCTAAAGGTAGGTCTTACTCTTAAATTCCATTCATAGGATTTATAATTATGCGAGAGCAATGTGCAATATATCGAATGTGCGCAATAATTTCTCCCAGATGAAATTGTTTAGCACTTGGTATATTACATGTTATCTCTCATATAAGAGTATGTCTTACACGTAATTTTGTACATATAATTTATATTTACATCGAAGAGATGTGTAGTACATCAGATGTATGTAACAATCTCTCCTAGATCATAATGGTTTTCAAAAAATTGAATCATTACTTAATATTATTTCTCAATTAAGAATGTATTTGACACAAACTTATCAATTTATTTCTTTGTTTTCCCCTCAATATATAGTATTTTCTTTAGAGATGGAAATTTAAACTTACCTTGTCTTGCCTCGGTCCTCATGGCAATGGGGTATAGGGTTGACTCCTTCCCTCAAAGCAAGGTTCAGGGTGGGAGTAGGTATTGGGTCGGGACCCCACCTTGTTATAATAATAATAATAATAATAATAATAATAATAATATTATTATTATTATTATTATTATTATTATTATTATTTTGTAATGTCAAAACTTGATTATTATTAATTTTTAATATGTTTTATGAATTTTAATTTAATGTATTATATGTTTCAACTCAAATTTTAGTTAATTATAAGAAAAATTAAGTGAGGCAAGGTCAGGTGCGCTCTAGGATAAGGGTGGGGAAAAATACCCTCCCTAAGGTAGGGCTGGGGTGAGGAATAGAAAACTCACCCCATACCTAGCTCTTTGCCATTATTACTTTTTTTGCTTTAGATTTGCATCTCATGGCAAGTGAGTTTAATAAAGTTTGAGACACCAATAAGCTATAAACTCTACCTCATATTACACCTCTTTAATAAAAGTAAGATAAATTATGATATTATGAGTTCAAGACCTATTAAATGGATGCACAACATATTAATTAAAGGTCCATTTGGTTGGAGGAGTGGAAAAGTAGGAGGATAGAAAAATTTTTAATTTCCTCCTTTTTATTTGGTTGGGAGTGAAAAAGTGAAGTAATGAAAAAAATGAGTTTGTATAAATTTACTCACATACCCTTTGTTAAAAAATGATGCCCAATTATAACAAAAAAGTGACAAACAAGTAAAAAAAAAATCAATCACCCAAATTTACAAAAAATAAAAATCATGTCAAGGAAAAAAAAATCATATCTAATTAAACCAAAAAATAAATAACAAAAACAAAACAAATCATTGTCACCCCCATGCCCCAAGAAAAAAAAAAGGGACGAGGCAAAAGAGCCAACGTTTGTCCCAAAAAAATAAATAAATAAATAAAAGCCAACGTTACCCGCGCCCCACGAAATCAAAAGAAAAAAAGAAGAGGTAAAGTGTCCAAAAAATAAAGAGAAATGTTATGTTCACAATATTTTTACAACAAATCACAGGTGGTTAGTTATTATTGGTTCAAATTTGAATCCAACACGAAAATTACTTTTTTGCACCAACAATAACAACCAGTAATAACCTGACATTTAAGATTTATTGTAAAAATATTGTGAAAATGTTATGGACATATCATTTCTCAAAAATAAAAAATGAAATTGGCTGCATTTTTGTCCATCTAACAAATCACACTCTCTCCCTTAGTTTTCTCCTCATTTTGGGGAGAAAACATTTTGGTGGGCTCACGAAAAAAACACTCGAATTTCGCTACATTTTTTTTTTCTCTCTCCCTCTCAACTAAATACCTTTCAAAAAGTTTTCCCTCCTCATTTTTTCTCATTCTTTTTCATCCTCCCTAAAATCTACTCTACCAAACACAACCTTAAGGAAAAATTTGGGATAAATATTTAAAAAAAAAAATTACACGACCTCTAAAAATTCCATCATAAAAAGGTTATATTGTACGTTGGAGTGTGCTTTTGACAGGTAAAACACAAGTGGACAACATGCCTAGACATCTTATTAGCTTCACCTTTTAAACAAAAGTGTATGTAATTATTAATTAACTTCCTTATATTGTCTTCTCACAAAAAAAAAAAAAAAAACCCTTATATTGAAGTTATCTTTATTTATTTGTAGCTAATAGCTTTCATACGAGAATTCAATATTACCATTAACATTTTTTTTTTTTTTTGAGAATCAGCCATTAATATTTATCTGAATAAGTAATTTAAACTTCCTACTTTCTTCCGGTGGGGTTTTGGAAATTTTTTTAAGGGTTATGGATTATATTTGGGGGCCAAAATTATTTTTGGAGTAATGTTACATCCACAACATTTTCACAACAAATTTTATACGACAAATTGTTATTAGTAGTTTAAAAAATCATGTCAGTATTGTGTCCAAATTAGATTCAGTAACTGCTTACTACAATTTTGTTTGTTTCAATAAAAAACTTTGTGTAAAGATTGTTTTCTGTGTTTTCTAGTGTTTGATCGCATCATAAAAAAAGAGTCAATGGGAAACTATCTTTAGTCAACAAAAAAAATATAGCTTATTTTTAGAGATTGTTTTTCACTATTTTTTTTTTTTTTTTTTGGAAAACTACTCTATCTCACAAGAAGTTAAATAAGTAAAGTTCAAAGATTGTTTTTTAACTCATTCAAAGTTGTTACCAAACATAGAAAAATGATATAATTTTATAGAAAATGACCCATTTTCTAGAAAATGACCCATTTTCTAGAAAACATTATTGCCGAAACAAACATTTTCTAGAAAACTTCTTGTGAAATTATTGTGAAATCGTTGTAGATATAGCATTACTCTTATTATTATTATTTTTTTAAACTCAAATTCTTGTGATTTTTAAGTCAAGATATTCAATATTTTTGTTAGGATAATCACAATAAATTAGTTTAGTATATAATTTTTGTGTGGTATATTTATATACAGTTGTTTTGCAAGTCAAGGTGGTCTCGTGACCACCCTAGCTTAGAGGTGGAGCTGCCATTGCTTTCTTTTTCTCCAATTTATATTTTTTAAAAATTAGGTAAAATTTCTTAATATTCTCACGAAATATCAAAATAAATACATTTTAAAAAAAAAACTTGGACTTAACTTGAACTTGTATGAAAAATCCTATATAAAATAAAGACAAAACTACAATATTGGTCCCTTAGGTTTACCTTGTGTGCGCAATTGGTCCCTCAAGTTTCAATTGAGCACAATTGGTCCATCAAGTTTATAAAATGAGTTGTATTAGTCCTTTTACTAACTGTCGTTAGTAATGTTACTTACATGGCTAACAGAACAATGACTTGACATTTTTTAAATGATGTGGCATTTTTTAAATTTAAAAATTGCAATAACTAATTTCCACATCAGATTTTAGTGATCCGGTTGAAATCAAATTTTAAATAATAACCCGATTACAAATTAAACTAAACCCATTTATCATCTAATGTTGGTTTCACACAAACGCACGACGGAGCCAGGGAGGGAAAGGAGAAGGAGAGATTGTCGTGACACCGCCTCCCTTTGACCTGCCGCCGGTGGAGACCCAAGCCCTAGCCACCGCCAGCGACAGATAGGGTTGGGTACCAGGCGTCTGGGATAGGACTAGCTATCGCTTTCGAGCCTTAAAAAAAAAACCAAGCAAATAGAAATGGATCTTAGAGAAAATTGCAAACAAAGAATTCGGTTTCGAAATGAAAGCGTGTGAGAATCAAGCGGTTTTATACTTACAATGGCGCAGAGAAGAAGAAGAGAAGAAGAAGAAGAAGAAGAGAAGAAGAAGAAAGAATGATATTATTATTATCTGTTTGGGATTGAGAGGACTGTGAACTCAGGGCGCTAATGTTGAACTGGAGGTCTGGTTTGGG
Source organism: Castanea mollissima (assembly GCA_014183005.1). Classification (NCBI taxonomy): domain Eukaryota; kingdom Viridiplantae; phylum Streptophyta; class Magnoliopsida; order Fagales; family Fagaceae; genus Castanea; species Castanea mollissima. The sequence goes on along the minus strand of JACAVU010000002.1, from coordinate 44,467,207 downwards.
TCAATATGAATGTTAAGCTCGACTTAGGTTCTTTGGGTGGAGACTAGGGCTTGGGCTATCGCTGGCGGTGGCTAAGGCTTGGGTCTCCACCGACGGCGGGTCAAAGGGAGGCGGCGTTACATCAATCTCTCCTTCCCCTTTCTCTCCCTGGCGCCATTGTGCGTTTGTGTGAAACCAACATTAGATGATAGGGTTTAGTTTTATTTATAATCGGGTTATTATTTAAAATTTGATTTCAACCGGGTCACTAAAATCTGATGTGAAAATTAGTTATTGCAGTTTTTAAATTTAAAAAATGTCAAGTCATTGTTCCGTTAGCCATATAAGTAACATCACTAACAACAGTTAGTAAAAGGACTAATACAACTCATTTTATAAACTTGAGAGACCAATTATGCTCAATTGAAACTTGAGGGACCAATTGCACATACAGGGTAAACTTGAGGGACCAATATTGTAGTTTTGCCTAAATAAAATCTAAGTTGCAAATTAAAAACCATACACGAAACTTATGGCTTAATAAACTTTTGACATGTATACTTGTGGATTATTATTTTTTATTTTATACTCATATATCTCGAAAAGTTGCATAAATATAGAACATTTTTGCCTCAAACAACTAAAAAAGCTCAAGGTTATGACTGTACGAAGTTTAAAATTTTCAATTTATTATGTCAATACTACGAATTATAAGGAAATTGCTGACATCTTTTTTATTTCACAACAATGCTCTAAATAGTCAATTCCAAAAATTGATTGAAAAAGAGATCTATTGGTTGAATAAGAGATTTGGGTTCAATCTCTACCTACACTAAAAATCGATTGATGTTTTAATTTGATAATAAAGAGTTATCAGCCTATCATCAATAGCAATTACTATAAGTTGAAACTCCTTTTTTAAAAAAGAAAAAACTTGTCAGTGCCCGATTACTTTATTGAGATGACTATAGGATACTTGAAATGTGCTCCTTCCAAACCTTGTCACCATTATGGAGAGAGGAGAGTTTCGTGGAAAGATCTCAGTCGCTATTGGATGCTAAAAAAGTTAGCCAACTGAAAAAAAAAAAAAAAAAAAAAAAAAATCCAGTGCATAATTTTCTTCAATCTAGTTGAAAGAATTCCTCTAAATTTATACAAACTAGTTACGGACCTACGTGATATGTGGGAATAAATATCATTTTGTAATTTATAAATATATAATTTGTTATTTAAGATTTTTTGAAGACAATTCGTTCTCCCTAAAAATAAACAATTTTATTCGGTCTAATTAGGTCTATCTCGGTCCACTTTGGTCCCACTCAGTCCGCTTCGGTTCACTCATTCAATTCGGTCCCCTTAGTCCATTTTGGACTAATTGGTCTTAAATTTATTTTTTTGTAGGTTATCTTTTCAAGTCTGCTCAAAATTTCATTTTTTATCTTCATTTTTGGATTGAAAAGTATGAAACTTTATTATATTTGGGCTAAACACTTCAGTTTTGAGTAGAAAAATACAAAAAAAAAAAAAAAATAGACATTGGAAATTAGAAATATGAGCCCTAAAAATGCAATAAAAATTATAAATATTCAAAAATTCAAAAATTCTATTCGGTCAATTTTGTCTTCTTTAGTTCACTTTGGTTCTTGTTTGTTTGTTTAGACCCCCTGTAAACTAGATTAGTTTAACCTAATGAATTAACTAAGTTGACACTTAGGTTTATTATTCAGATCTAGGTTAAACAATAATAAATCATATCATGCACAACAATGGAAAAGTAAATAACGCACAATTATGATTACCCAAATAACCAATGAAACCAACAGTTTCAAGGTAAAAAACCTGGGGAGGATATAACCTAACCTATCTTCAAGGCAAACAAATCCACTAGTAGAGAATTGAGGACTCCAAAACTACCATTGAAGGTTTAGATCATCAGTAGTTGTTGATCTTGTTGTAGCAATTTCAGATCTACCGGTTCTAATGGTATCAAAATTATTTCCGGTAGTGACTTTGAAACAGGAAGAAACAATACCTTTTAGATCTCACAAAAGCACCTCCAAAGTTTCCTCAAAATGTGTCTTAGGGTTTCCTTTAAATATTATGTGAAATAGATCTGAAACCCTAATCACTTAATGGGCTTAATGAGCAGATGCGCTTAATTAAAATTTTGCAGACCTGTGTTTTGAACGGTCGAGCCTGTCTTTTGATTGGATCGAACCTGGCATGTTTCGAATTCTTCTTTCTGCAGCTTCCTTTTTATGACTTGCAGTACCTTGAGCATTGTCTAATCAAACCTATAAACTTAGGTATATATATCTAGACAAATCTGTGCTTACGATTTACCAATTGTTCTAAAGTTTTAAGACCTAACAGGTCTATTCAATCCACTTTCATCCCATTTATTCCATTCAGCCCATATTGGTCATAGTATATCCACCTTAGTCCTATTCGGTCCACATTGATCCTATTTTGTCCACCTCAGTCTTATTCAGTCCACATTGGTCCTATTTAGTCTATTTTGTCCAGTTTGGTCCTATTCAGGACATTCGGTCAACTTTGGTTCTATTTGGTCTATTATGTCCACTTCGGTCCAATTTGGTCCAATTTAGTCCATTATGTCCACTTTGGTCCTAATCTGTCCATTTATTCTTATTCGGCCCACTTCAATACTATTCGGTTCACACTAGTCCACTATGTCCTATTCAGTCCAATCCACCTTGTTCCCATTCAATCCTATTTTGTCCATTTGGTCCAATTCGGTCCATCCAGACAGCTTTTGCTCAGTTCAGTCCATTTTGGTCAACTTCAGTCCATCTTTGTGCACTTCCATATAAGGAAAATATATGTCTCAGTTGAGAGCACCTATTTTAAATCCAATATTATATTATATATATATATATATATATATATATTTGTCCCAAACTTATAATATCTAAAATTTAAGCATAATATTTATTATTACTACACTTTTGTTGAGCCACATTAACGTAGTATTTCAGTCCACTTCAATCTGGCTAAATTTAAGTGAAAGTCTTTCTAAATATGAAGGTTATGAACATAAAAATCTAATCTTTATGCCATTTACTCATTTTTTTTAAGTTATTATTTTTAAATGAATTGTATGAGGTTGATTATACCTTCAAGCAATACACACACACCCACACACACACACACACACACACACACACACACACACACAATTTTTATTTAAATAAATCATTCAAATTCATCATTCTATTAAAAGAGATTATTATGATAATCAAAACTCATAACAAACTTATACTGAATATGTATAGTTTATTCTTTAAATTTTATTGTAGATAATTTTTTTTCCCTCAAAATTAACAATTTCAAAAATATATTTTATTTTTTTTTATGTTTTTTATTGATATTATTCATTTTTTGAAATAATCCTTATTCTTTTAACTATTGTTATTATGCATTATATTTTCCTAGTTTCTTTTGCTACAATTAAAATTTTTAAGCTTCAAAGTTATTTTTCAAATTCTCATTCTCTTAAGAAGACTATTATGATAACAAAAAATTATTATATAATTACAATTGATATTACTCAAATTGATAGGATACTGAAATAGGCCTAATGGATCCAATCAACTAAATGGACCGAACGAACCAAATTAGACCAAAGTGGACCTAATTGACCTGAAGTTGACTAAAATGAACTGAAGTGACCGAGCTGGATTAAATAGATGAAGTGCACCAAAATAGACCGAAAGGAACCGAATGTCAATCTATAATTAGCATAGCTAAGATTGTCTTTAGATATAAACTAAAATTCTTCCAAAATAATCAAGTATTAACTCAAAAAAAAATTAAGCTGAAACTAAGAGAGAGAGAGAGAGAGAGAGAGAGAGAGAGAGAGAGAAAGAGAGAGAGATACTACTTGATGTGAGGACAAAAGGTCCATGACATGTTCTTGGGCCTTGGGCCTGATTCGAGGGTATTTACTTGTCTGAGGAGGGTTTAGTGGTAATAATGATATCAAACTTAAAGGCCCACGAGCAAACTGTTGCGAAGGAGGCTGGTGGAAATAGTTCGAGGAGGGGTATCTCCTCGGCTAAGTGAAGTGAATGTCAGATGGTACACCATGTTGATTAGAATGATATTCTAGAAGGTCTTGTGGATGAAGATGTGTTTCACAAGGGCATAGAGAGGAAGAATGGATGGGAAATATCTTAGACAAAAGCTGCTACCACCGCATTAAATACTCTGCACCTACCTCTCTAGCCGCATTAATGAGGTAATGACATCTGAATAATGATGATCAATCTTACAGTTATTGTCTGAAGACTTTAGGAAGGGGTTGATGGGACAAGTATCTTAATCGGTGATTTGATCCATACATGGAAGATGGGGAGAAGGGGGAGGATGATATAAAAAGGAAAAGAAAGACATTCAGGTGGAGGATCGAAAAAGAAAGAGAGAAAACACTGCACACACCACCGTTCATAATTGTAATCCATTTTTGGAAGAAGAAAAGATAATACAAATCATCCTCAGCTTGTATCTGAGGAGAAATTATGTTACATAAATAGTTCATTGTATGTGACATGGTAATCTGGCCTATCATTTTTGTTATCCAACATCATTAGAAACTAGATTTCAAACTCACCCTCTACAAATTTCATTGTATTGGGCTTTTGGGGCCTATCCCATTCCTACTGTTGGGTTTGGGTGCAAATTGTGGCCTTACAATTGGCATTGCCTGTGGAAAATCTTGTGTTTGAGGAAATAGAGCATTATGGCAGGCTTAGGTTTACCCCTTGCAGAGTCTATGGGATCCCAACGTGAAGATCACTTCTTGCATCTTGAGCAGGAAAGAGATCGGGAGGGCAGTGTGCATACGGCGCACGCCAGTAAGAGTCATTCACGAGGTGGAAGTAGAATTCCTCAAGAGGTGGAAGTAGAATTCCTCACGAGAAAAACGCTAAGGCCATGCAGCGGGAGATTGACCACCTAAAGAAGAAATTGCGCCGCGAGAGGCGAAGGCGAACTCCCTCTTTTTCTGACCCTTATTCTAAGGACTCCCGGGGTAGTAGTTACTAGCCCAGGTCAAGAACTCCTCCTAGTGAGTCTTTCTCCTACGAGGAGGATAATCTTCATGGTCGTGGTCGTGAGTGCAAGAAGCCTTCCTCCAGGGGTTTGGGAATTGACACTATGAGTAGGGCGTTGCACCAAATTTCTAAATCACCCTTCACACGCATGGTGGAAAAAGGGAAGCTCCCTCGGCACTTCACCCAACCAACGTTCACCATTTATATCGGTCAAACGGACCCTGTAGAGTATGTGAGTTATTTCAATCAGAAGATGGCGGTGCATTCTAAGAATGAAACTTTAATGTGCAAAGTCTTCCCTTCCAGCCTAGGATCTGTGGCGATGAGATTGTTTAATGGCTTGCGGGCAGGTTCTATCGACTCTTTCGTGGAACTTACCTGGGCATTTGAGTCTCGCTTCATTATATGCAATAGAGGTCCTCGGCCCCTGGATTCATTATTGTCCATGGCTATAAGAGAAGGAGAAACCTTGAAAACATACTCTGATAGGTACTGGGAGATGGTCAATGAGATTGATGGTGATTTTAACGATATAGCAATAAGGACTTTCAAGGTTGGCCTCCTTACTGAGCACGACTTAAGGAAATCTCTGGCCAAAAAACCTTTAAGGAGTGTACGTCGGCTCATGGATCACATTGATGAGTATAAACGGGTTGAGGAAGATTAATAGCAAGGTAAGGGAAAAGTGAAGGTTATCCCTTAAAAGATGAGGGATTTCAGGTTGGATAAATACAACAATAGCAGGCCCCGAAAAGATTTTGCCGGGAAATCTGGTCCTACCACTCCTTAGGTGGTTAATACTGTATTTCAGGAACCTGTGCATCAGGTGTTGGAGAAAATCCAGAATGAACCATATTTCAAATAACCTAACAAGATAGCAGGGGACCCCATGAGGCGTAATCAAAACCTCCATTACCACTATCATCAAGAAAGGAGTCATACCACTAAGGATTGTAGGACTCTGTGGAATCATTTGGAGCAGTTGGTTAAGGAAGGGAGGTTAAAGCAATTTTTGTATTGACCCAATGGGTAGAAAGGTCATTCAAGTTCAGTGAACCAGAGGAGCACTTCATCAAGGCCTCCTTTGGGTACGATCAATGTTATTTTTGCTACTCCTGGGAAGGCTGGTTCTCGTCCTTATAAGGTGATGTCTGTAGCACGAACCCTTGCCGTGGATTCTAGTTCTGAGCCGAAGAGGACTAAAGGGAATGTCCCACCAATCTTGGGTTTCTCGGAAAAAGACAAAATTGAGACTATCCAACCGCATGATGATGCTTTGGTGGTTACGTTGAGGATAAGGGGTCACAACATAAAGAAAGTGATGGTTGACCAGGGTAGTGGTGCAGATATTACGTACCCTGACTTGTTCAAGGGGCTAAACTTAAAACATGAGGATTTTATGGCTTATGACTCGCCACTGATAAGCTTTGAGGGGAAGACTGTCATACCAAAGGAGCAAATTAGGCTGCCTATGCAATCAGGCCCAGAAGTGGTAGAAGTGGATTTCATTGTGGTAGATGCCTATTCTCCCTATACGGCCACTGTGGCAAGACCTTGGCTGCATGCTCTAGGTGTCGTTTCCTCAACCCTACATGTCAAAGTGAGATTTCCATCGGGGGATCAGATCGAGGAACTAATTAGGAGTAAATCTGTGGCTAAACAATGCATGGCGACTGCAATTCTGCATCAGCCTGGGTCGGAGTCCTCGGCCTCAGCTAAGGGAGGCTCATAGCAATCAATGTCTCTGGCCATACCCAAGGTAGCAGTGGTATAAGAACCTGCATGTGAAGAATTAGAGAAGGTTCTTATAGATGGTGACCTCGAAAAATTCTTTCAGGTGGGAGTTCAGTTGCCACCCCAGGAGAAGGCAGAGTTGGTTATATTTTTGAAGAAGAATGTGGATGTATTTGCATGGAATGCTTATGAGGCTCTCGGGGTTGATCCAAGTTTCATTTGTCATCATTTAAATGTCAATCCAACTGTGGTGCTGAGGAAGCAACCACCTCGAAGCTTATCTAAAGAGCATTTCGAGGCTGTCAAGAAAGAGCTACTCAAGCTCAAAAAGACTGGTGCTATCAAAGAGGTGTTTTATCCTGAATGGTTGGCTCATACATTGGTAGTGAAGAAGAAGAATGGGAAGTGAAGAGTATGCGTAGACTTCACAGATTTGAACAAGGCTTGTCCTAAAGATTCTTTCCCAATGCCTTGTATAGATTAGCTGGTGGATGCTACTGTTGGGCATCTTTGGATGAGTTTTTTGGATACTTTTCAAGGTTATCACCAAATACCTTTAACTTTGGATGATCACGAGAAGACAGCCTTTGTCACTCCTATAGGGAATTATCATTATAAGGTGATGTCTTTTGGTTTGAAGAATGCAGGAGCTACCTATCAAAGGATGATGACTAGGATGTTTGAGCCATAGCTGGGAAAGACTATTGAAGTATATATGGATGACATGGTGGTAAAAAGTAAAACGGTTTCCATGCATATGGAAGACCTAAATGATACTTTTCAGACGTTAAGGAGGTATAAGTTACGTCTTAATGCTTCCAAGTGTTCTTTTGGTGTGGGATCTGGTAAATTTTTGGGTTATATGGTAACTCATCGGGGAATTGAAGTTAAGCCATCGCAAGTCAAGGCAATTAATAGCCTACAGCCACCTCGGAATCCTAAAGAAGTTTAAAAGTTGACAAGGATGACTGCTGCCCTTAACTGGTTTATTTCTCGATCCGCAGATAGATGCAGGCCTTTCTTCCAGTTGTTGAATAAGTGGAAGGGATTTGAATGGACCGAGAAGTGTGCTTTAGCCTTTCAGCAACTTAAGGAATATCTTTCGCGACCACCCATTATGTCTTGGCCAGAAATGGATGAGGTTCTGTTCGCGTATATTGCTATGGCTAATTATACCGTTAGTCTGGTTCTAATACGGGTTGATAATGGTGTACAGAGACCAGTTTATTAAGTGAAAAAATCTTTACATGAGGCTGAGGTGCATTATTTACCATTGGAAAAAGCGATTCTAGCAGTGGTGCATGCTACGCGTAAGCTTCCCCATTACTTCCAATCTCATACAGTTGTTGTTTTAACTCAACTTCCTCTTAAATCTATACTTCGGAGTGCTGACTACACGGGAAGGGTTGCTAAATGGGGTACCATCTTGGGGCTTTTGATATCAAGTATATGCCTCGCACCTCCTTGAAGGGCCAAGTCTTTGCTGATTTGATGGCGGAATTTACTGAGCCTTCATTAGAAGAGAACGTTAAGAAGTTGGACATGGATGAAAAATCAGTTGACATGATTTCGTGCAAGAAACCTTTGATATGGAAAGTGTATGTTGACGGAGCAATAAATCAAAGAGGATCTGGTATGGGGCTAGTCTTGGTGTCCCCTGAGGGAATTACTTTTGAGAAATCCTTGAGACTGGGGTTCTCGGCCACCAACAATGAGGTAGAATATGAAGCTTTATTGGTAGGAATGGATATGGTTTAGAAAATGGGTGGGAACAGTGCAAATATTCTCTAATTCACAATTAGTGGTGGGCCAGGTGAAAGAAAAGTTAGAGGCTAAAGATTCGAGAATGCAAGAGTATCTAACCCGGATTAGGTATTTACAGTCAAAATTTGAATCTTTTACCTTGTTACATGTCTTCAGGAGTATGAATACCCATGCTGACTCCTTAGCCACCCTTGCGACATCCTCGACACAAGGCCTACCTTGGGTCATCCTTATTGAAGATTTGTGTAAACCCGCTGGGACGAATAGTGACACCATTTGGATTCATCAGATTAGACTAGGACCTAATTGGATGGATCCTATAGTGTCATTCCTTAAAAATGATATCTTATCCGAAGAAAAGTCTGAAGCAGATAAAGTACGCAGAAAAGCACCTCGGTTCTGGCTATCCGAGGACCAAAAGTTGTACAAACGCTCTTTTTCAGGACTATATTTGCTGTGTATACACCCTGAAGTAACGAAATTACTTTTGGAAGAGTTACATGAAAGAATTTATGGAAGTTACACAAGAGGAAGGTCTTTATCTCATTGAGCTCTTACACAGGGGTATTAGTGGCCCAATATGCAGAGAGAGGCACAAGATTATGCAAAGAAGTGTGACAACTGTTAGAGATTTGCTCCCAACATCCATCTTCCAGGAGGTGTCCTTAATCCTCTGTCTAGTCTTTGACCTTTTGCTCAATGGGGCTTGGACATTATAGGGCCTTTCCCAAAAGCAGCAGCGAATAGGAGGTGGTTGCTCGTTGGAATAGATTACTTCACTAAATGGGTTGAAGCTGAGCTATTTTCAAACATTAGGGATGTGGATGCGAAGAAATTTTTCTGGAAAAACATTATCACCAGGTTTGGAATCTCTCATACTCTTATTTCAAAAAACAGCCTGCAAGTTAATAGTAAGGCCTTTAGAAGATATTGTTGTGATCTAGACATCACGAATAAATATTCCACTCCAGTTTATCCGCAAGGGAATGGACAAGCCGAGGTGGCCAATAAAGTTATAATTAGTGGGCTCAAGAAAAGACCAGATGATGCTAAGGGAAGGTGGGTGGAATAATTGCCGCATGTTTTGTGAACATATCGAACTACGCCTAGAAGATCCACTAGAGAAACACCATTTTCTATGACTTATGAAGCCGAGGCTGTAATCCCTCTGGAAACTGGGTTTCCGACACTAAGGACGAGCTCTTTCATCCCAAGCAGTAATGACAATTTATTGGAAAAAAACTTAGACCTAGTTGAGGAATGAAGAAAAAATGCCATGGTTCAGCTAGCTTATTATCAACACAAACTCAAGTAGGAATATGATTACCATGTGAAGCTACGGCCACTTGCACTTGGAGATTTGGTATTGAGAAAGGTTTTGGGTACTGCCAAGAACCTAGCATAGGGAAAACTGAGCCCTAATTGGGAAGAACCTTATCGTATCATTTCAGCAGCTGGCATAGGGGCATATTATCTTGAGGATCTAGATGGACATGTTGTACCACGTCCTTGGAATGTAAATAGCCTGCGAAGGTATTATTATTAATGAAAGGCATTTTTGCCATCTTATTTATGTTGATACTGTATTACGTTGATTATTATTTTTTCTTAGTATCAAACTAAAACTTGGTCATGCTTGGCTTCTCGAACCACATACCTTGAATAAATTGATATTTCTATCAAGTGTTAAACAGAACCTTAGTTACGTCTGGTTCTCGGACCATCTACTTTGGAAAAATTAACACTTTAGTTTATTTTTCTAAGTATCAAACTGAAACTTGGTCATGCTTGGCTCCTCGGACTACATACCTTGAATAAATTGATATTTCTATCAAGTGTTAAACAGAACCTTAGTTATATCTGGTCCCCGGACCATCTACTTTGGAAAAATTAACACTTCAATTTAGTTTTCTAAGTATCAAACTGAAATTCGGTTATACCTGGTTCCTTGGACCACATACCTTGAATAAATTGATATTTTTATCAAGTGTTAAACAGAACCTTAGTTACGTCTTGTCCTCGGACCACCTGCTTGGGGAAAATTAACACTTTAGTTTATTTTTCTAAGAATCAAACAGAACCTTGGTTATGCTTGGATCCTTGGACCACATACTTTCTTTGTTATCTTTCTTTGTTTGCTTAAGTATTACATAAAGCCTACTCTTAGGCCACATTTCTCTCGCTTTGGGTTTATACATATTCTTTGGTATTTATTTGTTTGCTATTGCTTGTTAAAGAATATAATCCCAACACGCAAGTTATCAAATGAGGATATGGGTTTTAAGCGTTCATTCATCCATTCTTGACATGAGATTATTTCCTTGTCAGATTACCTATATTATCAAATCTTGTATTAGGATTTACCCCATTCAATTGAACATCAAATCATTCGTACTGTATATGTGAGTCGCATTAAGACAAAGAGGTAAATATCCCAATGAAATAAGAATATGTACGAAATGAAGGATAAAAACTCTTGAACTTATCATTATAATTGTATGTAATTACATTGAAAATAAAAACATGGGACGAACTACAAAAGTAAACTCATAACAAGAAAAAGCTATCATGAAATTGGGCAAAAAGGAGAGAGAGAGTCCTAGGCAGTTTCTTTCTTGGTCTTCGGCAGAGGATCTTCTTTAGACTTTGTTTCAGCTCCCTTTGTTTTGTCCTCCGTCCCTTATAGTTTGGGCTCAGTCTCTTTGGATTTGGGAGCCACTTCTTTGATTGTAAGAGGAACATTTGGAGCTTTGTCGGACAAGGACATAATTTCTTTTCCTTTTTTTTTCTCTCCTGCTCGAGGATCACCCTGGCTAGTCTTCTCGCTCAAACCCTTCTCAGTCTTCTCACCTTGTTCCGAAGCCTGGTTAGAACCTATAGATGCTTTATGAGGTGGAAGAGAGCCCTGGACGGTGGATGGTTGTGTAGGGAGCACTGTCTCAGAGGCAGTTAGAAGAGAAGGGATGGCTTCAATGCACGGATATCTGGGGGATACCATACATTTTTGTCCTTTATCCATTCAAAAGTAGCAGGGAAACCTGCCACATTAAGGGCTTCTACCCATACCTGCTAGCAATAGTCCCTACACACTTCAGCAAGTTCGTCAGCCAGCCGAATCTCTGTTTCTTCGACCCCCTTGTTGAAGGAAGCCAGGGATGAGGCCTCCACGGTCTCTTTGATGGTGCGAGCCGCTTCCTTAGCCTGAGTTAACTCACCCTTCAAGCCCAGAATTTCTTGTTGGGCAGTGGCTAGCTCCATTCCTTTGTTGTAGAGCTGTTTGCGTTGCTCCTCCGCCTGAGTCTCAGCCGTTTTAAGTCCAGCCTCAGCACTCCTCCTCCCTTTCCCCTCTTCTACCAATTTATCGGTAAGCTCTTTTTTCTCTTGCTCGGACTTACCCAAAGCTTTTTCAATCACGATCCTGATATCAGCCTCGACCTTAGCCTCATTCCAAGCATCTTCTACCCACTTCTTCGCTACAAAAACCTCCTGGATGGTCTACGCGAGGATGGAGAACAAGTGCATTATGACAAGGATAACATAAAAGTATATATATGCTTAAAAGGGTTGGAAGAAAGTAAATTATAATGATAAGGTAATCGAATGGCACATACCAAAGCCAAATCCCTTTTTAAGGACAGAAAAATTTCTAGTTGCCTCATTTTCTTCAGGGCAGCCATGTCCTTTGGTAATAGGATGAGCTGCTCCAAGGCCTCGGCCAGGTAATGGGCGTGCCCTTTTTGAAATTTCCTTATAGTTGAATGGTGGGGAATGGGAACTCCATCCAATTCCAATCGAGGTGCCCAATTGGACTGAGTTTGGTGCACCTCGGCCACATCATAGCTCTCCTTACTCTCCACAGAAGATGCTTGAGGTTGGTCCTTTACCATCTTTTGTTGTTTCTATTTTTTCTGTTGTGCCAACTCCTCATCCACGCCCTCATCTATTCTTTTCTTTTTGAGGTCGGGTATAGGAAGAAGGGTGCCTGGAGGAGGAGGAAGGGGTGGGAGATTGGCAGGATGCTGAGATCCTGAAGCCCCCTTCGTGGTGGTCTGCTTGCCTCTTTTAGCAAGTAAAGTCCTCAAACTTTTCCCTTTTTTTAGAGACATGTCTTCTTCCTCTTTCTCGGCGCTGCTATCTACACACGCAACTATGAAATCTCCAATACCAGAGCTCTTGTCGGATTCGTTTTCTTCGTCCGAGAGGTTAACAATGTGGCCCTCTGCGATTTTCTCTACTTCCTCAAGTTGGAATTGGTCTATTTCCTCCTCGAGGGACAAATGGGAGGATATGGACTCTTCTCGGAGGACTGTTGCTTCAGGTTGTACAAGTGGGGGGACTGCTGTTATTGGGCATACGTAGAGGATGACGGAAGGGTTGTCCGGCAAATCACGTGAAGCAAGGAATCCCGTTTTTGAGATGTCTATCCTTTTACGTCTCCTGTCACCCGCGATGATTTCGTTGCCGATGTCTTGGAAGGTAGTCAATAAAGGTTCATATCCCATGATGAGATGGGCTGCCCTCACTTGCCCGTCTTCACTCACGAATACCTTGAATCTTGAAACTCTGTTGAGGTCATCAATGTTGGATAGGCTCAAACGAGGTGATACGTGCTATTAATCTGCAAAGACATCCAAGAAGCCCAGCATAGTTAGACCAACAATAGACGTCAAACAAAGAGAAAGTAAAGTGCAATGTAAATCTAAATGATAAAATTAGAAGAAGGAAACCCCATACTAGGGGACCTAAATTCTATGGAATCACACCTGGTGTTCCCTCTTTGACTGGACAATGAGGACCATCGTACCACTTCCCAGAGGCGATTAAGTAGTTGTCCTTCATGCCTTTGTTAGATTTGGGAAGACATGATATGAGTCTAACGATGTTAAACCTAGACTTGAGGTAATACCTCGCATCTTTAAGTGAGTGAAACTCATACATATGGACAACGTCGTGCCACGTGAGTCTCAAACCCATTTGCTCGTTGAGAGTGTCAACACAGCCTAAGATTCTAAACATGTTAGGTATACATTGGTCTAGGCATAATCTATGATTATACAAGTAGTCACGGGTTACGTTCTTCATGGGAAGTGTCATTCCTCCTTCTAAAAACGCGATTATGGGAATTACAACTTCTCCTTCTTTCCTATCGTCGGCTATGGCATCTGAGGCACAATACCTCAAACCCACTTCTGGGGAATGTGGTATTTGGCTCGGAAACCCTTCATACCGACGTTAGTATCTACTAAACATTTGAATCTACCCATTTGGTTAAAATAAAAGTGAAGATTTAGAAAGTAAAAGGGGTACAATTAATGGCCGAGGATTATAGCCGAGGAGAAAAAGAATTTAGAAGTGTGAAAACTTATGAGGGAGGGAGTAGACGACTCTTCAAGAACTTTTTGGGAGTCTAGAAGATGAGGAATTCTTTAGAGCTAGTCGATTTCTGAAGTAATGGAAAAATTGCAACTTCCCAGGCATTTTATATGGGAGGCAGAACCGAATGGAAGTTATCCTGCTCAAAATTCAAGGAAAAATCCAGACCGTTAGACGTACATCTCACCGTTGGACGTGGGAGACAGTGCGTTGCTTGGAGCAATTAATAGGGGCGTTGTGGATTTCGAGGCGTCAGAAACAGTTTTAAAGGAGGGAAATGATGTTTTTACGTGTAGCAATTTAAGAAGCGTGCGAAAGCTGGGGCATTGGGTCAAAACCTCAATTTTCTCCTCAGATAGAGAAGAAAAATGAAGTTTTGAGGGGCTATTGTGAGGACAAAAGGTCCAGGGCATGTTCTTGGGCCTTAGGCCTAATCCGAAGGTATTTACTTTTCTAAGGAGGGTTTAGTGGTAATAATTATATCAAACTTAAAGGCTCACAAGCAAACCGTTGCGAAGGAGGCTGGTGGAAATAGTCCAAGGAGGGGTATCTCCTTAGCTAAGTGAAGGTCAGGTTAGATGGTACGCCATGTTGATTAGAATGATATTCTAGAAGGTCTTGTGGATGAAGATATGTTTCACAAGGGCACAAAGAGGAAGAACGAATGGGAAATATCTTAGAGAAAGTTACTACCACTGCATTAAATGCTCTGCACCTACCTCTCTGGCCGCATTAATAAGGAAATACCATCTGAACAGTGATGATCAGCCTTACAACTATTGTCTGAAGACTTCAGGAAGGGGTTGATGGGACAAGTATTTTGATCGATGATCTAATCCATACGTGGAGGATGGGGAGGAGGATGAGGATGATATAAAAAGGAAAAGAAAGGCATTCAGGGGGGATTGGAAAATAAAAAGAGAAAACACTGTACACACCACCATTCATAATTGTAATCCATTTTTGGAAGAAGGAAAGATAATACAAATCATCATCGGCTTGTGTCCGAAGAGAAATTCTATTACATAAACAGTTCATTGTATGTGACGTGGTAATCTAGCCCATCATTTTTGTTATCCAACATCATTAGAACCTAAATTTCAAACCCACTATCTACAAATTTCATTGTATTGGGTTTTTTGGGCCTATCCCCTTCTTACTGTTGGGTTTGGGTGCAAATTGTGGCCTTACACTTGTAATTAGGAACTGAAAAATATAGTACCAAAACATATGAACCCAAATTAGAGTTTCAAAAATTACAATGATTCATCAATATAAAGTAAAGTTGCAAGAAAGAAAAAAAAATCAAAAGAGAGAGAATATCCATTTTTTCAAGAGAGAATGTGAGAGAGAATAATAAGAAATCTATAGAAATAATATAAGAAGAAAAAAAGGTAAAAATAAAAAATATAGTAATAAACACTAAATTATCCAAATCAAGTTATATTATGTAATAAAATAACATGATATACTATATTTATAATGCAGTAGGATAACATTTATGAAATCAAAGAAAAGAAAAAAGATAGCAATTTTAAAACATAACTTAATCAAATCAACCCAAATTAGAGTTCCAAACAATACAAAAATTCATTAACCTAAAGTTGAGATGCAAGAAAATTAAAAAATTAGGTAAAATACTATTTTTGTCCCTAAACTTTATCAAAGTTTTTTTTTCATCCTTAAACTTTAAAAAATTCTACTTTTTTTTTATCCCGAAACTTTGTAAAGAGTGTTTTCAATAGTTTAGACTTTAGAGACAAAATTAAGGATTAAAAAAGAACTTTTTTCAATAGTTTAGGGGTGAATTTTTTTTTTTTTGTAAAATTTAAAGACATAGATAAAACATTTTCAATAGTTTAGGGATGAAAGATGAACTTTTTAATAGTTTAGGGATCAAAATAATATTTTACTCTAAAAAAATCTACCAAAAAATGAAAAACAAAATTTTGAGAGAGAGAGAAAGAACATGTTCTGTGTAGGAAAACTATATATGTATGTATGTATGTATGTATGTATAGGATTGGGTTCAAGTTACACATAGTGTAACTCTAAGCAATATTACATCACTTAATATATTTTAATTGATTGCGAATTTTGATAAATACACCGTTAGATTACATTATCTTTGTATATTCTCCATGTTTGCAAATTTTCATAGTGATCAGAGATTAATAGTCATGTCATCAATCAATTATTTAAATTCAAATTTTTGTAGTTTTAAATAATGCATAAAATATGAGTTTATGAATTGAATAGTAAATAACATCCAATTAACATGAAAATTGGCAAGAATGTTAAAAACATATAAAATATGTAATTCAACGGTGAGATTTTCAAAATATGAATTCTATAATAAGTTATTGGGTGGTGTAACATAGCTTAGAGTTACACTAGTTGTAACTTGAACCCAACCCATATATATATATATATATAGAGAGAGAGAGAGAGAGAGAGAGAGAGAGAGTTGTAAATTTATAGTAAGAGGAGGGGAATAAGAAAAACCAAAAATAAAAGAAGATAAATGGATAAAGGAAAAAAAGTGATGTTAAGGTAGATAGTAGTGGGGAGACGAAAAGATAACAGGGAGAGGAAAAGTTTGAGAAAGTATAACAATAAGTTGGGAATTAATAAAAAAAAAAAAAAAGAAAAAAAAAAAAAAAATGTTGAAAATGAGTGGATGGTATGCCCATTGATGTGGCTTAGCAGGAGTATAGGAATAATAAATACAATGCTTCAACTTATATATATATATATATATATATATATATATATATATATATCGAGTGGAAGCATGTCAGGTTATATAAAGAAGGGAGAGAATGAGAGTTAACGGAGAGAGAGAGAGAAAGAAAGACATTATTTGGGCTTCTATTAGCAACTTGAGTGAGATAGAGTTGGCAATGGCCAAGGAATCAAATCAAACTGGATCCATGTTCAAAATAAAGTTAATAGAATCTTTGATATCACTTAAGCTAAATTTGACTTGGTGGTTAAGGAAATGGTAAATTTCTTATGTATAAAGTTTGGCTTAAAAATTGTTTGGAGCTATTTTTTTCAACACATCACGTGGCAAATTATAAGGAACAAAGTTTGGCTAAAAACATGGGTTTAGCCAACGACTACTACTCCTAATAAAGAAATTAATATGACTTATATTTTGAAAATTTAACTGTTTGGTTCTATATTCTTTATGTTCTTAATATACATGTCAAATTTTGTACCAATTGGATTTTATTTACTACAAAAACTTGAAATTTGAATATTTGATTGATTACATAACTATTAATCTTTGATCTTTTAGAAGTTTTGCAAGTATAGAGGATATAAGAAGAAAATATAATTCAATAGTGGATTCTCAAAATTCACATCTAATAAAAAGATTTTAAGTGAAGTTGTAGTTATTGACTACAACCAAGTTTATAACTAAACTTTGTTCAAACAACCAAGTTTATAATTAAACTTTGTTCAATTATAAAACTATTTATGTATATTATTTAAACAAGTCACATGACTTATTAAGAAAGTCATATAATTAAAACAACATATGAATGATCTCTTCAATTATTGCATAGTAAGTTAAAGCAAGATGACTAGAAACTTACTTAGAGCCAAAACTTTTCTATCTTTTATTGACTGGAGCATTAGTTTTAGATCAAATTTGTACAGGGAGGAATAGAGCACTACATGAGAAATGGCTGTCAAATCAAGACGAATTGGTGAAAGCCTTATTCAAGCATATTCAAGATCACATATAATTAAGTTGCACTCATGTTGAACTTCATTTTAAGATAAGAAATAAGAAGTTGTATGGACCAAGCTATAACAAGGTTCTTATAGTAATTGTTAGAGATTGGAGAGGGTCTTTGGTGTTCGACATCACAGAGAAAGCCTACACCAGGGTCCTTTTCAAGCGGAAGCATAGGCAATTACTTGGCCATTGAAATTGGCAGAAGAACAAAATCTGGACAGTATTGTTGTAAAAAAAGATTCAATAGTGTTTATCGAGACTTTAGAAGAGCAAGGTCCAGGCTCTCTAGCCTCCATGGAGGATCCATTGAAGTAAATTAGAAACAAATCCTCTCAATTCTCGGCCTGCTCATTCCGATGAGTGAGGAGGGAGGAAAATAAAGCCCCACATACTCTGGTTACATGGTCATTGCAAAATCGCTTTTGTGGTACTTTTGATTTAATTTCAATTCCTCTATTATTTGTAAATGTTTTGGAGAATGAATGTTGTTATGATGTTATCAATTTTTCCTAGTTGTATGTTCTCTTTTTGTTAATAAAATTATTTTATTCCATAAATGCTTAGAAGGACCACGACCCATTGGAGCACCAATTGCTGCTCGCACATGAGAATCAGTTCAATGTGCTTTGCTCTGTTGCTTTGAGGCTTTTGATATCAACTGCTGCCCACCTTTTTTGCATATTAGCTATGAATCTATTTTTTGACTGATTGTGGCTTACACCTATTTTAGTATTACATGACACCTATTTTAGTATTACATAATTTCTTTGAGGCTTTTATCTATTACTTTGAGGGGCGACAACTGATGCAAAACCCTTAATTTTTTTATGGAAGTAATGTTGTGGTTAAGCATCATTAGACTTTAACTTTTCTTCATTATAGATTGCTGTTGAAGTTCTGTTTTGATGTGCAAAATTTATTAGCTAACTGCTTGTTAGATTGCGTGTTTAAAGGTTGAAAAAGGTTAAAATATGCCTAGCAGCCTGACTGATAAATTAGATCACAAGTGTCTCTGCTCAATTTGCTCCAATAGGTTACAGGATTTTGTGAATGCAGCTAAATGTTTTATTGTTTATTTATTTATTTTGATAAATAACATCCATTTATTTTTTATTTGGTTGTGTAGGATTTTAATGTATGTATTTACCTTGAGTGGCATGATCTTGAATTCATAGCAAGGAGCAAAAGTGTTATTAGTGGACTATTAGACACCAACCAAAGGCTGAAGAACAAAGTTGCAAAGCATAAGAGGATGTTGTTTAAGTTTGATTATTAATGTTGGAAGTCACTTGAAGTGACTATTTATGTATGAGTACCAAAAAAATGGTTTGTGGCATAATAAGAATGGAACTAGTGTTCTGTTTCCACACCTTTGTACCTAATATGATTTTTTTTTTTTAAATATTGTTTAGTGATTAACAAGAATTGTTGTGACTATGACAAACGGTAAGGTTCGTTTAGTTCTCAAATTGCTTGGTTTAATTTTTGCCTCAAAGGGGATTATTCTAAGGTGCATCTTTTTTCTTTTCTTTTTTTGCATTGGAATAAAGAAATCGGGAAGTCATCAATTTGGCTTAGTTTTTGCCACAAATGGGATTATTCTAAGGTGCAATTTTTGTTTTTGCATTTGAATAAAGGGATGAGGAAGTGCTTGTCCAAATTGAAATTTCATATATATATATATATATATATATATATATATATATATATATATATATATATATATTAAAGGGGCCATAAACTGAAGCTTACAATCCAAAAATATGAGTAAACATGTCAGTAAGGCTGCCTCTTAGAGTTAAGAGTTTAAGTATGGTTTACAATTTTTGTATCCATTTGAAAAGATCACCATGCTAGAATTAGGGCTACAGGAATGTTGATTTAGGCCACCCTTATCTTCCTTCGATTTATAAAAGTCTTATCACTCAAGAGGTAAAAAAAGGGACATCATCAACCAAACCATTTAATTCATGCAGTACATGAAGTATATAAGCCAATATTTTAAAAGAGGCGAATCATTGAACTACAATATGTTAGATCGCCTAAGTTATTAAAGATTTTCTTTCTACATTTAGAACCCAGTAATCTCATTTTTTCCTACTACATAATTATATGGTACTCCTACATATATAGTCAGTGCAAATAAAGAAAACTTTCAACGTTATTTAACACTTGGATCCCATACAAAAGGCTCTCACAATCCCACTATTGATTTAAGAAACCACCAATAATCACCAAAGCCACATAGGGATTCTCTTATGCATTGCAGCTTCATTCTTCAGCCTTCAGTTAGTGTCCATTAACGAGGGGAAAAAAGAAAACTCAAATCCAAAATTTAACCAAAACGGAATAGCATTTGAGTTCATCAATCTTCAGTCTGATCACCATTGAAATACACTCCCCTTAAGTTAAGTTTTGTATCCCCCCCTCTGCCTAAGGTGAGACACCTTAAGGTCCTTAACCTAAGGCAGCTGCAGCAAAAGTTCACTGCAACAAATAGATTTTAAAATCATAAGAACCTCAGGTTACATAAACCATTAATTTTCCACGTTACATTCTACAACAATTATATACTACCAATTTCTTGAACAATTTCAAGCTAAACCCATGTACCCATTTCACATACAATATCATATCACCTATGGCTCCCACCATCCCTCCAAATAGAATATTAGGAAAATAGCATAAAAATTCCAAATTTTAAGTAGAGAAGCAACATACAATCCAGCATTGATAAAACCCACTTGCTGAAAACTGAGAATCACTTACTTATGAAGATGCACTCATTATGATATTTTCTTTTTCCTAAAGTGCAATCTATAATGAAGAAAGCTAAAGTCTAATGATACTTAACCACAATAATACTTCCATTAAAAACTTAAGGGTTTTGCATCAGTTGTCGCCCCTCGAAGCAATAGAGAAAAGCCTTAAAGAAATCATGTAATACTAAAATAGGTGTAAGCCACAATCAATCAAAAAATAAGTTCATAGCTAATGTGCAAAAAAGGTGGGCAGCAGTTGACATCAAAAGTCTCAAAGCAACAAAGAAAATCACATTGAACTGATTCTCAAGTACGAGCAGCAATTGGTGCTCCAGCAGGGCGTGGTCCTTCTAAGCATTTGTCATCCACCTAATAGAGCTTTAATCAAATAAATTCCACTCTATGGCCCCACCAGCCTCTAACAATCAATTTCAATTAAAATTAGCTCATTGTAAAAGTATTTCATCTAACATGGTAAGTCATATCCCTCTCAGGCATTTAATCAAACATCCCTATGGTGTACTCAAAAGCAACGACTCTATAGCATAAAATTGAACAAACAAGCTCACAGAGACCCAACCCAAAAATTAAAACAAACCAAGAATTTCTACTATAGAAATTCGAACATGGATATTAAAAATAAAAAGAGTTTCTTTGTGGATTTAAACTCTTAGCTTTTTCGTATTTCACTACCATCAATTTCTAGCATGCAATGGACCATAACCATAGATTACACTTCCAATGATAAGTAATGCAGAAAAAAGCTTCTCATTTACAATCGTCCCTCAGAGCTCTTTAGCCAGCCATCTACAAATCAGAATTTTTAGGAAAAAAAAAAAAAAGTTACCAGGGGCTGGGTATTGAATGGTGCGGCGGAACCACCAAGTCGCCGCCGGGACAAGGGTGGCGAGACGACAGTGAGAAGCTCTACGGTGGCTCTAGTTTCTCCTCTCTCTTCTCTACTGGTTAGAGGTCTCTCCTCTCTCTTCTTTCTATCCTTTCTATTGTGTAAATGAATTTGTTTTGTGAGGAACACGTGCATCTCACATGCCTATTCCGTTAGTGTTTTAACGTTAGACTCTCTGAAGTATTGATTTGACACGTATGTATAGTTTAGGGAGTAAATTGGCTAATATAATAGTTCAGGGGTGTCTTGGCCAATAGTTGAAAAATTAGGGGGTATATGAACATTTTTCCCAAAAATTGATGTAGCAAACTTTAATTGAGCAAGTTAAGTCATATTAAAGTAGGTTTCAATTAACTCAACTATCAAAGAGTCCGTGTAATGTGATGAAAATGCTTTAAATTGCCATGTGAAAGATTATATAAAATGTTCAAAATATGCTAAAGAAATAATATGAATTAATGTCGCGAAAACATGAATATGTTTTTATTGAATTAAAGTAATATGAAATTATGGGAATAAATAATTTTTTTTAATCTCAAGAGGATAAAGAAATAGAGTATGTCATAGAAATTAGTTGAAGTAATGAATCTATCATGAAAAGTAAAAATTTAAAATTGCAAACACATGTCCATTACAATTTTTTACTTAAAGTAAAAAGCAATTAAAGGATTAAAGAATAACGTAGGAATATTTTAATTTAAATAATGATAAAAGCATTTTAATCCATTCCATAATATTGATGTTTAATATATGGTGTAATTTTGCCATATGGCAGAATCTCATGATTGTCCACATGAAATTTTTGCTTTCTTATTTTAAAAAACACAAACCAAATAAACTATATATATAGTAGTCCTAAAAAAGTAATTCTAACACCGCATAAAATGTCACAACTACCTTATGTGTTAGATTGTGACTGGTTGCTTGTTACTTTCATATGAACCCATCATTTTTTTTCCACCACTTGCAATCTACTACTTAGACAGTTGTTGTAATATTCTGACCAAACTTTATGCTTAACATATATATTTCTGTGGTTAATTATTACTTGACCCACGTTGATAGCTATCCACTTCATTTTCTATTAAGCCAATCCATTAACTCTTATCAGTTAAGTTCAAAAAATTACATTTCTGGCATCAAAACTTATTTCCCCAGGATATTAAACAATCCTTCAAGTCCATTGAAAGAAATTGAGGACCTCAAACTTCTAAGTAACAAAGCATGTCTCAAAAACATTTAGGGACTACCTCACACATAAATGAGGCTATGGTAATCCATGTAGGTCAACCCTAACAAGAACAATGATCCAAAACAAGGTTGGTCCTTAACATTAGAATCCAAGGAAGTCCACCGATATATTACTGAATTCTTTAAACACCCTCATAATTTATATAATAAAATATAATATAATGTGAACTACAATAACCACAAATTAATTTTTCCTTCACACTACAAACTTTCCGTTTCCTTACTCCATATAAACTAAAATCAAGGAATCATAGCTCTAAAATCAAACCTTAACCCCTAAATAAAGTTTTGCAATTTCCAATTCCCTAAAAGCACTCCAAATTCTGAATAGGGCATATAGTAAACTATCATTCAATAATTAAACCTATGAGGATCTCCTACAAATCAAACTAACCTTAAGTAGGTCAACTATATTAGACAAAACTATCAAATGAGTTTTCAAAAGATCGGTCACAAAACAGCAGAAAGATTTCCTTTACTTGTTCTTTTCTCACTCTCTTTTCCTTTTAATAAGAAGAAGAAGTTTTAATAACCAATTTGATTAATTACAAAATTTTCAAGAATAAATATACCCACTTAATACTAGCATCTGATCATAGAAGTATATCAATTAAAATCCTCCCTTTTGTATTTATAAGTCACGTATGCATGACCATGTAGACATAAGTATCAAATCCTTCAAATTTGACCTAACAAATCATCATATATATGCTGGAACCTCATTTACACTTCTCATCAAGTCATCAAAAGAACACTATCTATGGCTTAATAACCTTCATAAACAATTATTATAACCATAATCCCTAGTGTTCAAACCTTATTCCAATTCAAATCCTCGTATAGAGTCTGCAAGATCATAACCTAAGCTCTGATACCGTTAAAATTGTCACACCCCGAACCCAACTATAAAGATAGGCACATGACAACCGTCGCACGCTTATAAAGTAAGCACCTTACAAGTATGCAAGGGCTTTTTAGCAACTAAAATTTATCCTCAAAAATTAAATCAATTAAATCCAAAATACCTTAACAATTTCTTTATGAATAGATCTCCAATAATATAATAGGAACAAAATCCAAACCTTATGTACATAATGCCAATTGGCCAATAAATATAAAACTATTTGAAGACCATTCAATCCCAAAATCACTAAGCTTCTTTTCTTGCTCACAACACAACATCAAAACTCTCAAAACTTGTTATTCTTTATAATCTGAAATTGGAGGGGAAAAATGGGTGAGCTAACAACTCAATAAGTAACTAAAATCTTAATAAGTTTTATCAAGCAATAGATCTGTAAAGTATAAGATGTAATATGTGTTTTCAAAGTTATAATACTATGTGATTTCAAAATACTGAAGAAGTTTCGTAGTCTTAAAATAATAAGTTGCACATAGATCACATACTTTAATCTTACAAATATATCATAGATAGTTTTGAAAAGAGTCAATTTTCCATATATCAAAAGTTTATAACTTACAATAGGTTCCAAAAACACATAAACAGTTTTAGTAACTCAAAATATTTCAAATACTCAAACATTTTCAAAATCACATATGTAGTTTTAAGGACTCAAAATAATTCTTCAAACTTAATTCATATTCTTAACAATCTTATAACTATGGTCACACTATATCCCCGTGATTGGGCATAGTAATAGATCTGTAAAGTAATAAGATGTAATATGAGTCTTCAAAAGTTATGATATACTATGAGTTTCCAAAAATAACTAAAGAAGTTTCAGAGTCTTAAAATAATAAGTTGCAAATAGATCACATATTTTAATCATACAAATATATCATAAATGGTTTAGAAAGTAATCAGTTTTCCATATATCAAAGTTATAACTTACAATAGGTTTCAAAAATACATAAGTAGTTTTAATGACTCAAAATAGTTCAAATATTCAAACGTAATTCATATTCTTAACAATCTTATGACTATGGTCATGCTATATCTCCGTGACCAGGTATCAGAGTACCAATGAATAACCCCCATTGGCTAGGTATTAGAGTACCAATGAATAACCTCCATTAGTTTGGGTATCAGAATACCAATAAATAACCCTCATTGGTTTGGGTATCAGAGTACCAATAAATAACCCTCATTGGCTGGGTATCAGAATACCAGAATAACTCTCATTGGTTTGGGTATCAAAGTACCAATAAATAATTCTCATTGGCTGGGTATCAGAATATCAATGAATAACCCTCATTGGTTTGGGTATCAGAGTACCAATAAATAGCCCCCATTGATTTGGGTATTAGAATCAATTCATAGTCAGATTGCCCATAATCATATATATGAAATCATAGTTTCTAACAAAAATATATCTTATTCAAATACATATATATATATATATATATATATATATATATTCAATATTCAAATATATTTATGATATTTCTATATTCTTTACTTTAAATCAATATAGCTAAAAAAACAGTTAAATAAATTAAATCTTATATTCAATTATCATATATATTTGTGAAAATTCTTTATTCTTTACTTTGAATCAGTATAGCTAAAACGATTAAATAAAATACATCATATATCCAGCGATCAGATATATTTGTGATAATTCTTTACTTGAATCAGTAATACAATAGAAATAAAATTGTAACAACTATAAACAATTTTCAGTAGTTACATTACACAAAATAAAACCAATTAGGATAAGGTTACTTACTTCAATCCAAAACCTATTCAAAATCCTTGAAATTTCCCAAGACCAATTCAATGTAAACCTTTTGGCAAACCAAATAAAGTATTTACTCCAAACAAGTTTGTCACTTAGATCCTTGGACCCCAAATCTCAATGCCATCCAACACCACGGAGACAGCAAAGCAAAGATGCTTTACACGTGAAATGACTAAGTCCTTAGAAATCTTCAAATAATTGGTATTGGCTTCATCTTTTATCTATCAATAAGGAACCTTAATGACAAGTTAGTAATGCCATAGTGGCCAACAAGCATCTAGTTACATTGCCCTCAATAAGAATCATGGAATAAAAGTGATGTGCTTTTAGTGGTGAAATTTTGCTTAATTAGACATATAATGGTTGACTTCTTAGATAAGAGAAAAGATGAGGAGGGGGGGGGGGGGGGGGGGTGGACGGCAACTCCTCTTAGAAATATTTGGGCGTAAAAAGCAAAATCTTTAGGGTGGCCAAGGTTTACATGATACAATTAGGGTATAAATATTGCTAGCTTCGATATCAGAAATACTAAGTTACCCAAAAAAAAAAATCTCCTTTTTATTTATTTATTTTTAGAACCGGGTATTACAACATATGTTCTAGTTTTGCAAACATGTATAGAATTAAAATACATATATTCTAGTTTTGCAAACTCAAGGCATGTACTGATATACATACATATGTATGTTCGCAATCAGGGTGTACGCACTGTTTTGTCTTTGAATTGAAGCGGATATCATAGCAGAGTTGTTCTAATTATATTTTGGGCAATTGTCTTAGGAAACAACTCAACCGAAAAAAAAAAACAAACAAACAAACAAACTTCCATAAACTTAGTTACACAAATAAATACATATTTAGTGTATTACATAAGCATATTTACCTATTTTGTAAACCTTATTGCAAAGGTAAAAACAAATATATTGTAATATACATTTGCCATTTTAGTAATTTTGGAAAAAATATTTATTTTTTTGTCCACCCTAATGTTGTTTGAATGAGGCATTATCTTAGTTTCATTACATACATATTTATTTACTTTTCTAATTTAGTTAGAGTTTTCTATAATTTTTTCCTTCACAATTAAGAGGGGGGGGGGGACGATAAATAAAAATATTTTAAATCAAAGATGGAAAATAAAAACCATTAGAATTACCTTTCAAAGGCCAATAGAGTTGTTATTATTCATGAATTTTTGTATATAAGCATTTAAAATTAAGTTATTAAAGTATGTTTTAATTCTTTTTTTTTTTTGTTTATATAGATTATTAAAATTTTATTTTAGTGTGTTTGTTAACATACATTAATGTTTATGATTATGTATGAGAGAGAGAGAGAGAGAGAGTGGCCTTTCTTTTAAATTTGAAGGAAAAACTACCCTAATGACCTTCGCCCTGAGAATGTCAAGCAACATAAGTAGTTCTAAGCTGTGTTCAGGGGAGGCATATTCAATGCACTCTTCTCAAACCATTTCCAAATCATCTTTTTGTTATTGATTTTAGTTAGAAATTTGCTTAATAACTTCCATTGATCAATGACAACATAGGAGAAAAGTTGACCAAATGCAATTTATAACATGTACAAAGTAGTGTGAGTTCCCTTAGAAATTTAATCAAAACCTTAGACATTGACTAAATTATGGTTCAAAAAATGTAAAAGAAATCAATAACATCTTAAGTGATGTATCTGTCTATGCTTTCGAAGATATATTTTATCATTGATAATCAGGGAACATGGAAAATATCCTCATTGGTCAATTATCCTAGTAACAGCAATCAACAGTTAGAACAAATTCACCTCCCTTTGACCACAAACACTACCAAATGAATTGTCATTCAAGCACAAACCCTTCTTAAATTAAATATTAAAAAAAACTTCATTAAATAAAAAATATTTGTTATATTTAAAAGAAATCAGAGAGTTTATATAAAACTATAGACGGAGCACCCTATACCCTATTGGTTGGCCGGCACAATATCATCAAAGGTGCATTTTTCGAGGAGTAATAAAAGGTAGTACTCAGTACAATGAGATAGAACATAATCAAAATCAATGAAAACAATATTACTATTTGATATTAGCCAACTAATGATATTAGCCATTTTGTTAATATTAACATTACAGTCCCCTCCCCTTGGGAAGGAGTTGTTTAAGTTTAGTACATTGGAATTATGAATATCATTAGTTGGTTGTTTTTGCTAAATGAGCATAAAGATTGTAGAACTCTTAGGGGTCAAATTAAATATATTAAGAAAATTTTACATCCAAGGAATGTAAATATTTTGATTTTATTGTGTTAGTTTATGTAAATACATATGTTAATGTTTATGATAATGTATTTGCATATGTACGTTTGTGAGCGTGTGTGCAAGTGCAAGTGCGTGTGCTTTCACTGCTTTGCCTTCACTGCTTTGCCTTCAAGGCTAGCCATTCTTTAAGTTGGAAGCAAAAACCACCATGATGACCACCACACTAAGAATGTCAAGCAACATGAGTAGTTCCAAGATGCGTTCAAGAGACGCATATTCAATGCATTCTTCTATGTCATACCGAGATTAAAAAAAAATTACTTTTACCTTCAATCTTGGTTTTCCTAAATTGAAATTTTAACTCATAAATTGAAATCTTGAGTATGACATTACTTAATACTCTCTTCTCCAAAATAATAATGGATTTTAATAATTAAATTAATGATGTAATCGATGATGTTACTACTTTGATAGTAGTGAACAATAAAAATAATATCCTAAGGGCATTCGTTAGCATTTTCCTAAATAAATAACTCTTAAAGACCCTATCAACTATATTAAGGTCTTATAAGCTGAACAGGCATGTAATGAACGACATTACACACAATGCATTGGCTTCTAATATTACAAATAAGGATCATTTGAAGAAAGAGAAATAAAATTAAAAGCTAACTGCAACAAGCTAAACTGCATTGGTCGTGTGACGTCTGTGAACTGTGATCCTGATCTAGCAGGAGTAAAAAAAACACATGACAAGTATATATATATAGAACAATATAAAGCAAATTAATGTAGCGATGCATTTTTTTTTTTTTTTTGATAGGATGTAGCGATGCATTGGACAAGCGAAACCCACCAAAATTAACCACACCTATAGATTGCCTGAACATGTGTGCTACAAAGTCTACAATTAACAACAAAACTTAAAAAAATAAATAAAAAATAAAAAAACAGAAAGTATAAATTAAGCAGTACATATGATACGGATCATTGGCCCCCATATCTGCCATTATTTTTTTCTATGCCACAAAGGAAAAAGACACCTAAATTGACCAATCACTGCATGAAAACTCAAAAAGAAAAAACAAGACCATGACTGACTGACACACGTCCAACATGCAAACTAGCTAGTTCTCCCCTCTAAGAAATACTAGAGACACGTGAGAACACATCCTAACCAATTATAACTCACCATGTGACAAATTGTGACCAAAATTATACAAAAGTGTACATGTGTTACTAACATTTCTCCTCCAACTCTACACATATTCCCCATGCACCTTATTCTTCTCCACCTCCTCCTCTTCTTTTTCTTCTCCCTCCACAGCTTCTTTTACGCTAAAGACAAAGACTCCCTCCTTAGCAAGAACCTCCCTGTCGGTGGGACCCACAAGTTTAGCCACCCGTGGGGCCTACCAGAGGGTCTCCATACCTGCACTGTGATGCACTGTATCGGATTATCCAACGGCTCAGAAGCATCCCCACGTTTCAAAACGTTGCACAACAAAACTCTAGCGCTTCTGGCCCACAGGCTTTTCTCACACGTGGCCATGCGCATATACATCCACGTTTAGCGCCGCCATGATGTCCCTTTCCGGCAAGTCCTCCTTGAACCTCACCTTCACCACCTCGTTCCATGCGGGGTTGGTGCCACCGTGCTCGTCCACATGGGTCTTCGCCACGTGGACGCCCTTCTGGACGTAGACTACAGCATAGGCTCTCATCTTGGTCACGTGCTTCAAGTTCTTGAGGTCCTGGGCTAAGATTATAGGTACCTCTATCTCTCTCAGTCTCTGATGTGGTGGGTTTCTTTGTTTCAAGTCGGTATTGTAGTCCATTAGAGACATGGAGCTTCAAAGGTTTAGTTTAGTATCCCTCTTTTATTCATAAAGAGAATAAAGTTTCTAACTATTTGTAACTTATATGGCTTTGGTATTTGTTTTGTTTTTTTTTTTTTTTAAACATAATTCGAGAGGAAAAAAAAGAAAGAAAAATAGTCTGGGGTTAATTGTTGAAGTCCTAATTAACCAGTAAAAGGGTTTTTGTTTTAATATTACTCAAAATTCAATATTGCTTAAGAACAAATATCTTTCCTTAAGCAATAATTAAATTTTAATTATGTGCTATATTGGACCATTCAACCATATGCCAACAAAAAAGTGTTAATTTTTATTGAGATTTTTTTAAGGTCCAATTGAAATTGCTAGCAAATGTATATGGTATAATTTTTTTAACCACTTTTCAGTATGAAATAATATAGTTATATAAAAATGATGAACAAGGATGTCAATGTCGATATCATATTTTGTCTAATCTTGATTAGCATGCTAAAATAGTGATTTGAAAATGTGAAAATCATGTTTTTGAAATCAAAAGTTGGGAAATACATGAAAAATCTCATTTACCCTAATTAGACGACTAAAAAAACCATCCAAGATTTTACAAAATTCAAACTTACAATTTCTAGCAAAGTTTGACTAACCTTTACTAAACTGTAACCTAAATTGGTCAAAACTTGACTTTTTTATCTGACTGTCTGGTCGAGGTAAATTTTTAACCATCTTAATGATCGTGAAATTCTCTTTGAAATGAAAGCTTATGACTAAAATTAGAGTTAAAACGCATGAAATATCAAGAAAAAAATTGATTTAATGTATTATTTTTAAGGTAAAATGGCTATTTTTGAGGCCTTTCTGCCAATAAACTGTACCAATCTAATCACAACTGGTGCAATCCACTAGGACTAGATTGAAATATGATAAGTCAACTATTTTCCATAAAAAGGGCTTTGGGAGAAATGACTATTTCAAGAATTGTGCTATTAAATTTTTCTACACTGCATTACCTCCCTTCTAGACATGATATCTCGACAACCATAGCTCCAAATCATGTGAGATCAAAGCCTATGAAAACTATCTAGAAATTTCTAGGGACGACAAATTTGAAAAAATCAAAGCTTTCAAATACCTCCATAAAGCAGCTCTACAACAAGGTCGAAAAGAGGAAAAAGACAAAAACCAAATTTGAGTGGGCAAGAAGGCAAAATTGGTGAGATGTTTTGGAAACATCTCACCCCAGCAGCCCCTTGAAATGGGAGGCTGGAGGGAGACATTCCCAAAACATTCCCATATATATATATATATAATATATATACACACGTCATCAAGAGTGATCAACTCCATGGGATGGTTGTTTCCTATTCAGTCTGACACTCATGACAATATGAGATATCATAACTTAATGTTAGATTTGTTGGCCAAGTGGCTAAAAGAAAGATATGATTCATTCTACCATTTATACATAGTCTACATTGCACATTTAAATAAAAATATGAATCATTCATATCTTTGAATGATTACAATTACTGTGGATGTTTTTATTGTAAACAAGACCAAATTTATCAGCAAAACACAATGTAACCCTCTAGTGTAGCCCTCAAATAGAACATCGAGAAACACAAGAGCATGAAATCCAAAATACAAAGAAAAAAAAATCCCATGAACATTTCACCACAATCTTGGTTTGTTGCCCAGTTGCTCTATCTTTTCCATAAAGCTGAACCAATTTGTCATAGTTTGGAAATGGTTTGTTCTTTAACACTTTTGCTTTAAGTTTAGCCTGTTAAAAAAGGACAACAAAATAATTAAGAATTGTCAAAAGTATGAATCCACAACCAAAGTTCTGGTGTACTAATATTATTAGTAAGTTTAAGTGTATAATTTCTATTGTCATTAACAAACTATGAGTCAATAAGGCAGCAAATTTGTGCATTACAAATTTACAAAAAATTTTGAATTCAGAAAATATCACAAAGTCATACATCATGGCTCCCTATTTGTTGTTAAGCAGATGCAAGAATATCATTGCAACCATTCAGACATTCAAGACATCCCAGAAGTTCAGTCATCAAAACCACAAAGAAATTAGAAGTTAGAAATGACAGCACTTCACAATTCTTAAGGGAGTATCAATTGAAATTATTTAGAAGGACCATAGGTTAAAAAAAAAAAAAAAGGTGCCTGCAAAGATCAAAAACATTTCACTTTCAATTTCTTCACTTAAGACTTTAATTTAGAATCAAGTAAACCCTCTTGTTAAGTTCTTAATTGAATATTAGAACAAACACAAAGCACACGGCAAAGTTAAAACTTAAAACTTGGCTTTGTCCTCATACATTGGAGCTTCCAAAAATAACAACTCTATCTCTATCTAATAATTATCTGCCCAAACTACCCAGTGTTAGAACTCTTTCCCTCTATCTCAAGCACCCTCCTATAATGTAATCAAGCAAAACAATGTAACATTCAAAGGACTTCTAAGTTGCATGCTTTTAAATGTAATGCAAGGCAATAAAAGAACTATTAACTTAAAATAGAATACAATGCGGCCAAATGATAATTCATACTAGCAGTTAACATATTCTGATATTCTACGCAACTAGGTGCTATTCTTATAAACCACAGGCCATTTACTGAAAGCCAAACATGTCAAGGCTGGCACACCATCTTTTTTAATAAGACAAATCAGTTAATTATGCACAGGTATTATTGAATAGCATGGTTGATAAAATTAATAAATAAGCAGCCATAACTTATATCATTTATGTTAAGAAATTTAAAAATATTCAAACCGTGATATGAAAATGGTCTCTCAGAAGCTGTAGATCGAGAGTAACAACCTATTAACAGGACAAAAATGAAACAAAATTATATATGCTAAGTATATGTTCTTGTCCATGGCATTGCCATGTCAAATAATATGCATAATACTTAGACAATAGTTGTCAATTAAATAAAGAATAACCATAAGCTCCAAAGGATTTCTTTTTCTCTTGTTGGATAAATGTAGTTTTCCACATCATAGCAATTGTTTCATGACAACAGCGGGAAGAAAGAAAGACAACACAATAAGAGCTTTGTTTTAAACATAAGCTTCATACGATGACAGTTCTTCAGCAGCTTTCCAATAACAACATAAAACACTCACCACAAAAGGGTAATGATTTTATATCATTTATGTCAAATCTGTAATCAAAATTATTCCTAAACTTGAGGTTGAAATGCCTATCTAAATCCCTAGGCCAGGAGTGACATATTAGCAAACTTAACTACGAAATCATTTAACCAGGCAAAAATTATTAAAAACAAGAAAGTACATCAATTTATTAGTGACTTAACCATTGAAAAAGAGCCAGAAAAATAGCGATTTAATCACTTGTAATATTTGAAGTGTGCACATTATCCTTGCACAGACCAGAAACAATCATTGGAAAGTAAGGAAATTAAACAAAGCATGTAGTTATATCAGATTTATAACTTAATGCTTTTAAATAGAGCTAAAGAATAATGACATTGAAAAAATCATAGAATTATGTCAAAAATTTGACTTTAACTTCTGCTGTATACAAAAGTGATGATGATGAAAAATCCACCAGTTGTCACATGGCCCTCACTTGACTCGAAACAACGCCTGCACAACAAAAGACAAGACCAAACAAAGGGCACCGGTGTGGTGCCGGCCAAAAACCCTCCGAAGGTCAAGTTAGAGCTTCTTTTCTTATTCACAACCCTAAAATGCTAGAGCTGAAGTGAATTATGCGTATCGTGGTTTATGAGGGTTTTGGGGTATATATAGTAGTGTGAAGCCGAAATAAGCGCCTTGGTGATGAAGTACTTTCCTTCTAGAAGAGTAATTTGTGGATTTTATGTATCTCCTAGAGCCCTTTTCCTTATAGGAATCTTCTCGATTAGGGTCAAAAGTGTAACGCAAAAACTTTCCTTATACGCGCATTCCTGGAGGACAAGATAGGTTATGGATGAAGGTTTGCTTATCCTCTTTAGCTTTTCCTTCCATCAGTCTTTCCTTCCTAAGGTCGTCAGCTTACACATCTGTCTCCGGAAAGGTCGTCAGCTTAGAACCTTCAGCCTTGACTCCGTCAGCTTTCTTCCTTCAGCCTTGATCTCATTAGTTTTCTCCCTTCAGCCCAACGCCGTCAGATATGAGGCAGAGCCATGGATGTCGAAGGGAGATGGTTCAGTGACCAGGGCTGACGAGCTTGTTACTCCCATCAGCCTTCTTAAGGTGTTAGTAACAACTTGTAAAATCACCCTCATCAGCTTCCCCCTACTCCATGACCCCGTCAGCTGTAGCTGACGGGTTATGGAGTTGACGTTATTGGGAAACCACTCATGCATGGTAATTCGAGCCATCCTCATTAAATGGTGGGACACATGGCTTGGACTGATTGGCTCCGTTCCTGGACGAGCGTGTCGCTTCGTTTTTCGTGCCCTCTTTCGCCTATATATATTTCATTTTCCCTCTTATTTCCAACTTTTCACACCTTGCTGATTTCGAGAGAGAGAACGTCACCGCTGATCTTTTGACTCTGTCAACCAGATTGCCTTCAACTTCTTGGGACCGTCCTTTTACTCGTAAGTTCCCTTCCTTTATTTTACCTTCTTTTATTTTTCTAGTAGTGCCTTTAGTGAGGTCGTCGACCTAGGTTCTTAGAATAAACTCGTCGTTTGTAGGTAGTCAAATGTCTAGGGAGGCGACGAGTGATCAATCATCGATCCACGACGGAGTGGGTTACGACGAGGTCTTCCAATCAAGCCATGAGCCCGAGGAGGGCCTATCCTGGTTATCAGAAAGGGAAACGTCAACCCATTCTTCTGACGAGGAAGTAGGGAGTTCTAGAGAAAGTGAGGTGAGCAAGGACGGTGGAGGGGTAGGTGAGGACGACCAGAGGATCAATGAAGAGAAAAAGGAAGTACAGTGACGGGGGCGGGGAGTGACGGTGACGAGGAAACCTATTGAGAGTACCTCGGGAGCTTCTGGTGATGATCGTCTTTCATCTACCCCAGAATGGTCCGTCAACAAATCCTTCCAACGATGTCGGAAAAATATTTCAAAAATTGCGGTCCTGTTATCAAATACCAGACGATATCCCCCAATCGCCCCCCCGAGGAGGGTGAGAGATGTTATTCGGGACGAACCGCAGATGTTGGCATGTATGATGCCATGTCGCTGCCAGATTAAGATTACCACTAACGGCGTTACATCGTCAACTAGCTAACTCCTGGGGATATCCGTTAGCCAAATGCCCTAACGCCTGGTGAACATCATTGGTGCCGAGATCCTGTGGGGGTTCTCGAGTGGTGGGAACCGTCAGTTAACCCTAGACGAGTCTTCTTGTGTGTGCTACTGCCCTCAGCATATCTCCTCGTCAAAGGGGGTCTATCATTTCGCAGTAAGGGAGAAAGAGTTAAAGTTGATATCGGACATGCCTGATTCAATAGCAAGTGGAAGGCAGATATTCTTCGTAGAGGGGACGAATAGGGTATGTCATCAGGAGGAGTGGGAGTCAATGCCTCATGGCTTTTTTGACAACACTTGGGCATACGTCAGGAACTCAGGTTGACCCCGTCCGTTTTTTTACTTCGTCTGTCTGTTTGGTCCTTAACCCTGTCTCCTTTTCTTTTCAGCTAACACCCGTCCACGCATTACCGCAGAACAAAAGGATTTCATCCTTTGGGTGACGGCTATCCCCTTGGACGAGCGGAAGTGTCGAGACCTAATCACGCTAGATACTTTACATTTGTATTGTGGTGGTCCCGAGCCGATGGAGGAGGCTTGCAAACTAAACGCTTACTCTCGTCGGTGTGAGTATCTCTCAATTTCTTTCGTCTGCATCTTGACGCTGTTTCTTTTCTAACCCTTTCTATCTTTTGCAGAAATGGAGTCAGCCAGGCAAAGAATACGGGTTGCCGCTACTGCCAAGAAGAGAGAACAGGAGAAGGCTAGGGGGAGTCGACACCGTCGTCTACCCTGAAGTCCATCGAGAAGGCAAGGGCCAAGAGGAAAACTGACGGCAAGGATGACCGTTCCGGGAAGAAGGTTGCCATGACTCCTGGAGATAAATCTTCCAAGAGGTCGTCACCTCCCAAGTCCGTCCATGGGGCAAGCAAAGGGCCGATGACGTCGTCAGGCCCCGTCAGCCAGGGATCCGTCCGCCGCCTTTTAACCCACAAAGATTATGCCGTGGAGGTGACAGAGTCCATTTTAAAGGATGAAGAGATGGACCCTTGTGCTGAGCAGGCAACGAATGAGATAGGGGCGTCAGGCCTGTTTGATCTTACTCGGGTATGCCTTTCTCTTTATTTTGGTGCCTAACCAGTTTTAATGTTCTAACGTTGTTTTTTATTTGGCCATACAGGATATGGTTCGCATGAAGGCTTTGTCAGAGAGGTGCTCTGCCAAGGAGGGGATGATTGCCCGTCTGCATGAGCGTATCAAGTACTTAGCTAACGGACAAGCGCAATACAAGAATGCGAACTGTGTCCTAGGTACGGAGCTGAAGGATTTAAAGGAGAAGTTGGCGGAGGAAAGTCGTCAGCGGAAGCTGGAAGAATAAGCCAAGATGACGGCAGAAAAGGAGCTGAAGTCCATCCTAGTTCAGGTGGAAATGGCTAGGAGCGATGCTATGACGGAGTTTAAGGACTCGTCATCCTTCATAGATGCTGGTGTCGCCTACTATGGTGACGGGTTTGAGGACTGCTTGAAACAAGTAAAATCCGTTTATCCTGACTTGGATTTATCCAAGATTTCCATGGATGAGTCTATCCCATCGACTCCTGCAGGCGACACCGTCAATGAGGAAGGTGACGATACTAACCAGAGGAATGACAGCATTATTCTTGCTCAGCCAGCTGTGGACAAGCCGAAAAGGCCATCTACTTTGTGGACTTATTCAAAGATCGTCAACTTTGTGGGCTTATCCTAAGGTCGTCCACTTTTTAGACTCAATGGTAGATTCATCCACTTTGTGGACT
The DNA here is from genome assembly GCA_014183005.1 of Castanea mollissima. Lineage (NCBI taxonomy): Eukaryota > Viridiplantae > Streptophyta > Magnoliopsida > Fagales > Fagaceae > Castanea > Castanea mollissima. Next base: position 44,430,829 of record JACAVU010000002.1, on the reverse strand, counting down.
TAGTGTATATCGTCCCTTTATGGACTTAATCATAAAGGACCGTCCACTTTGTGACATTATGGTAGATTCGTCCACTTTGTGGGTTCAACCATAAGGTCGTCCCCTTTGTGGACTTAGTAGTATGTTCGTCCATTTTATGGACTTAATCAAAGACCGTCCACTTTGTGGAACTTAATGGAGATTCGTCAATTCTGTGGTTCAACCATAAGGTTGTCCACTTTGTGGGACAATGCTCTCTCCTTGAAGACTAGTAAATAACAAATTTATCAATCGTTTCTGAATAAACTCCTCTTGTTATGATGAATTATAAGAGAATAATGTTCCAAAGAAATAAAACAACCTTCAGCCCCTTGGGCTTAAAAAGTATTGTAGGCAAAATAAACTGAGATAAATGATTAAAGGAAATATATTGGATAAACTAGAGACGAGAGTGGTGTTCTTCGTGCTATCTTCTACTGGTAGTACTTCCTGAGGTGCTCGGCGTTCCATGGGTGGTGTAGCTTTCTGCCCGTCAAATGTCTCTAAGTGTAGGTCCCCTTTCTTAGCCATGACGTTATCTTGTAGGGTCCTTCCCAGTTGGGCCAAGCTTTCCTTGTGCGGGATCTCTGGCGGCGCCCATCACTTTCCTCAAGACGAGGTCTCCGACTTTGAAGTCTCGGTGTTTGACTCGAGAGTTGTAGTGTTTGGCCATGAGGTCCTGATATCGTGCAAGTCTCTATTCAGCTATTGCTCTGACCTTGTCAACCAGATCAAGCTGTAGACGTATGGCCTCGTCATTCATCCCTTCGTTGTGATTGTCCACCTGTAACTCGTGAGCCCAATCTCAGCTGGGATGACTGCATCGCTTCCGTACGTTAATCGAAACGGAGTTTCTCCTGTGGGTGCTCTGGTCGTCGTCCTATACGCCCATAGGATACTTGGCAACTCTTCTGGCCATATGCCCTTTGCCCCCTCGAGCTGAGTCTTGATGATTCGAAGCAAGGATCGGTTCGTGAGCTTACCTGTCCATTGGCTTAAGGATGAGCCAGCGAGGTAGTGGTTCCGAATCCCTAACTGCGAACAAAAGTCTCTAAAGGCGTCATTATCAAACTACTTACCATTGTCCGAGACTAAGACCCAGGGATTCCATATCTACAAATTATGTTTTTCAAACAAAGCTTCACACGTCTTCTCGGTGATGGTGGCCAACTCCTCGACTTCCACCCATTTAGTGAAAATGTCTATACCGACTATTAGGAACTTCAGCTGCCTCATTGCGGTAGGGAAAGGGCCCATGATGTCTAGTCCCCATTGGGCGAACGGCCATGGAGCTGTGATGGAGTTAGCTCTTCTGTTGGTTGCCTAATTATGTTGATGAACCTTTGACATTTGTCGCAAGCCTTCACATATGTCTCGAATCCTTCTGCCATGGACGGCCAGTAGAATCTACCCGGATCAACTTATGTACTATGATTGCGACCCTGAGTGGTTGCCACAGATCCACGTGTACTTCATGACATAATCCACTCTTCGGACTTAAGCATCTTAAGTACCGGTCGGCAAAATCCCCTTTGTACAGGACATTCTTTATCAAGACAAAACACGCCGATTGGACCTTCAGCTTCCTCACCGCCTCCTTCTCGCCGGGCAACGTGCCGTCTTTTATGTAAGAGATTAGGGGGTGGTCTAATTGTTTTCAGAACCTATCTCCTGTATATTGACAACATTTATCAGTGGTGAGGGTTGAATAAAAGAAAGTACCTTGTCGAGAGCGATCATATACTCTGCTGATGCGGTTTTTGGTAAGACGGTCGGCTTGCTCGTTTTTCCTCTTGGGACTTGGACTATCTTGGCATGCAGCTCATCCACTCTCCTCTTCGCTACTCCCAATACTTTTTCATCTTTTCGCCCTTACACTCAATTCTCTGTTCACTTGGCTTGTGACAACCTGGGAGTCGCAATGAACAACCCTGTTTGCGGCCCCTACAGCTTGGCGAGGTCTAAAACCCGCTATCAAGGCTTCGTTCTCGGCTTCATTATTAGTCGTAGGGAAATCGAGACGGATCATACATTCGATCTCATTGCCTTCTGGAGAGTTGAGTACAAACTCTGCTCACAAGCCTTCTTGTTGGACGAACCATCCGTGAATATGCTCCATTGGGGATTTTTGCCCCCTCGCCTTATGTGCTGGCGAATTCTGCAATGAAGTCGGCGACCGCTTGTCCTTGATGGCGGTTGTGAGGGCGATACTGTATGTCAAACTCGCTCAACTCTATTAACCATAATGCCATTCGCCCGGCAACTTCAGGACTGCCCATTGCTCGCCGTAAAGTTTGTCAGTTAGGACGACAATCGTATAGGCTTGGAAGTATGGCTTGAGTTTACGGGCCGTCGTGACTAGAGCAAAGGCGAGTTTTTCCATGAGGGGGATTTCTTCTTCTGCACCATGCAGCGCCTTACTGGAGTAGTACACGAGCCTTTGGACCCTGTCGTCTTCTCTAACTAAGGCCACACTGACGGAAGCCGGGGAGACGGCCAGATAGAGGAAGAGTTCTTCTTGGTTGTGAGGGACTTAGCAACGATGGTGAAGAGAGGTAGACCTTCAAGTCTTCGAACGTTGTTGACATTCGGTCGTCCATTCAAAAGATTTCTTCAGTGTGCAGAAAGAATGGTAGACACCAATCGTTGCCCTCGACACAAATCTATTAAGCGCGACGACCTTGCATTAAGGCTTTGTACTTCCTTTATATTTTTAGGGAGGGCGCCTCCCCATGATGGCCCAAATCTTGTCCGGGTTAGCCTCGATACCTCTTTGGATATCATGTACCTTAAGAACTTTCCCGCCGTCACCCCGAAGGCACACTTGCTTTGGTTAAGCTTCATGTTGTAGGAGTGAAGAGTATCGAAGGTTTCTTGAGATCCTCCAAATGATCTTCTTCCCTTCGACTTTCACTAGCATGTCATCGACATATACTTGGACGTTTCTTCCAATCTGTAGTGCAAACATCTTGTCGTGAGCCTTTGATAGGTTGCGCCAACGTTTTTCAAGCCAAAAGGCATGACTTTGTAACAAAAATGCATTGGCCTATTACGAACGAAGTCTTTCCTGATCAGCTTCATCCATTCGGATTTAATTGTATCCGAAAAATGCATCCATGAAGCTCAAACACTGATGTTGGGCCGTAGAGTCCACCAGGATGTCGACTCGCGGGAGGGGGTAGCTATCTTTGGGGATGCTTTGTTTAGGTCCGTGAAGTCAACACACATCCTCCATTTTTCGTTGTTCTTTTGACCATCACGACGTTTGCCAACCAATTAGAGTAGTAAACTTCCCTGATAAATCCCGCCTCTTGTAGCTTGCGGACTTCTTCTGCTACCGCCCGATCTCTCTCTTAGGCGAAGATTCTTTTCTTCTGTCGAACGGGCGAGAAAGATGGCGCGAACATTCAACCTGTGTACCATGACTGATGGGTCAATTCCTGGCATGTCTTCATGGCTCCATGCGAACACATCTCGATTTCTTTTAGGAAGGTCGTGAGTTCTTAACGCACCGACAGGTCTGAAAGGGTGCCGATTTTGGTCGTCCGCTCCGGTTGGGATTCGTCAAGAGGTACGTCTTCGAGTCTCAACGGGCTTCGTTGCTGCCCGACATTTTTATGTTCATGGCCTGAAGGTGGTCATCCATCTCCATCATGGCTACATAACATTCGCGTGCGGCTACTTGATCTCCTCTCAACTCTCCTACTCCATAATCAGTAGGAATTTTATCATTAGATGGTAGGTGGAGGTTACAGCCTTCCATGAGTTGAGGGTTGGACGTCCTATGATAGCGTTGTAGGCTGAGGAGCAATCAACTACGAGGAATGCTACTTCCTGGTGATCCGCTGTGGGTAGTCTCCCAGGTCACTACCAAAGTGACGACACCAAGTGGAAATACCCTCGTTCCTCCAAAGTCGACTAGCGGGGCATTAGTCGGAACTAGTCGCTCCCTTTCAATCCCCATGTTGGGGAAAGCAGGGTAGTAGAGGATGTCTGCTGAACTGCATTGTCGACAAGGACTCAGTGCATGTTATAGTCTCTGCCTGTATGGTGACGACGAGCGCGTCATCATGGGGATGGTGAAGACGTCGTGCATCTTCTTCTGAGAATCCAATGAGGGGATTGTCAATCCGCGACATTTTGGGCACGAAACCCGTCACTGGATGTTCTGAACCATTCTGAGGTATGTCTTTCAGGCTTTCTTCAATGACCTGGCGGTCATGGTGCCCCTACAATCATCCTTATATATCCTAGTGGTTGCCTGGGGCGATCGTTATCTCATCGAGGATCTTGATTTTGTGGCGGGTTTGCCCTCTCCTTGCTACGAACCTCTGCAGCCTTCCTCGTCTAATAAGAGTTCTATTTACTGCTTCAAGTCGTAGCAATCAGCGGTGTCATGGCCATGATCTTGATGAAAACGGTAGTATTTTTCCCTTGGCCTCTTGTTGGGATCCCCTTTCAGCTTGCCAGGGAAAAGTCAAGGCTCCTTCATCTTTAATCTGCATCAGTACCTGGTCGATAGGAGCGGTTAGGGGAGTGAAGCTTAGAATTTCCCCACAGGTGGTCTAAGGCGGCGATCATCCCGTCGTTCTTCAGTTCGAACCTTCTTTTGCCCCTATCCGAGCATACTTCTTCCTGTCTTCCCTTTTCTAGGCTTTTCCTCTCTGGCCAGTAACGCATCTTCCACGTTCATGTACTTGGTTGCCCTGCAAAATACCTCGGACATAGTCTTTGGGTTGTTTTATATTAGAGAAAACAAGAACTTACCCTTCCACAGCCCATTTGTGATGCTGCTACAAGTATCTTGTCATCCACCTCGTCTATTAAGAGGGCTTCTTGTTAAAGCAAGCTATGTATGATCTTAGAGTCTGTCTTCTCGTTGTCTAATGTTCATAGACATGCGGGTAGACTTCTTATGCCGGTGACTCCCGATAAAGTGTGATACGAATACGCACCTAATTCCTGAAAGTGCGACGATGGAATAAGGCGCTAGCCTACTGTACCAGTCCCTCGCAGACCTTTCATGTGTGGAAAAAGCCCTACACATGATCTCATCCGGTACAACCAAAGATGCATTAGGGTCTGAAGGATTCCAAGTGATCCAATGGGTCCTTGGATCCATCGTAATTCTCCACCTAAGGCATGCGAAATTTTGGGGGAAGGGGGCATGAACTTACGAGCGCTGTGAAAGGCGAATCAGTTCTCTGGACCAGGTCATCCAAGTCGCTGGAGATTCGACCTCTGAGAGCGTTCATCATCACATCCATCTGTTTTCTTCATCTCCTGCATCTCAGTTGTTATGTGAGGTGGTAGAGTGTCTGAGATGGATGGTTGGTTAATGTCTTGCCGCTCTGATCTACTCGGGGCGTTGCTACCCTCCGGCCATTCCGGGCTTCTCCCATCCGCGCTTGCACCTTCTGGTCTTCCTCCGGTGCGCTAGGGTGTGTATTCTTTGCCGCAGTTGCTCCTCCAAATCATGATTCTGTTTGGTTAAGCGCTCAACGCCGCCGCAAGCGTTTGGACTTGCCTCTCCAAGACGTGGTGTGCGGTTCGTCGCCTTAATTTTGTGTTTGCCATTGATCGAGTGAGGTACCATGCAACTTTATCTTAGGGGTAAAGCAAAGGCTAATAACTCTCGAGTGTTGATGTTGATGATTCCACAGACGGCGCCAACTGATGATGATGAAAAATCCACCAGTTGTCACGTGGCCCTCACTTGACTCGAAACAACGCCTGCACAACAGAAGACAGACCAAACAAAGGCACCAGTATGGTGCCGGTCATAAACCCTCCGAATGTCAAGTTAGAGCTTCTTTTCTTATCACAACCCTAAAGTACTAGAGCTGAAGTGAATTATGCGTACCGTGGTTATGAGGGTTTTGGGGTATATATAGTAGTATGGAGCCGAAATAAAAATAAGCGCCTTAGTGAGGAAGTACTTTCCTTCTAGGAGGAGTAATTTGTGGATTTTACGTATCTCCTAGAGCCCCTTTTCCTTATAAGAATCTTCTCGACTAGGGTCAAACGTGTAGCGCAAGAACTTTCTTATACGCGCATTCGTGAAGGACAAGATAGGTTATGGATGAAGGTTTGCTTATCCTCTTCAGCGTTCCTTCCGTCAGCCTTTCCTCCTAAGGTCGTCAGCTTACACATCTGTCTCCAGAAAGGTCATCAGCTTTAGAACCTTCAACCTTGACTCCGTCAGCTTTCTTCCTTTAGCCTTGATCTCATTAGTTTTTCCCTTCAAGCCCAATGCCATCAGATATGAGGCAGAGCCGGCGGATGTCAAGGGAGATGGTTCAGTGACCAGGGCTGATGGGCTTGTTACTCCCGTCAACCTTCTTAAGGTGTTAGTAACAACTCGTAAAATCACCTCTCAAAAAGTAAGAGTATGCAATATACCAAATTGTCTATATCACTAGCCACTACCAGCAATCTCACTAAACCCAAGCCATCTTATAATCATACAAAATCATATATTTCAATAATTCCATGATTTCAGCAGACTCGCTAATTCAAGCAATTAAAACGTATCTTTTAAAAAAGCACAAGATCAATGAAATATGGGTGCAAAGAATATAAAGCCTTCATTGCATCTAAGAAATCCAGAGGCAACATTATCTTATGGAATCTCTCATCATTAATAGCAAAGGACAAAATCAAAATCACACAGTACACAATCACTCAAGCAATTTATCAAATACATTGTGAGCAACTTTTCCAAACTTAAATTCTGGGGGGGAAAAAAAACCATCAGGTCAGAAATCACCATTTATATGCAAATGGTGACAAAAGCAAGCCAAAATTGGAAATTAACACTGTTGCCAAACAAATATAATAAATAGGCACTGTTTTCAAACTATATATTTTTACTAACATCTCAAGTCTAAAAGACTCGATTTTGGGACTAACTCGATTTTAGTGTTCTGATCACATCTTATGTGGTATTTTTTCCACATGGCATCTACCTGGAAATCGAGTCTCTAAAACTCGATTTATAAGCCAACCTTTACAAAACAACTATAATGTTTTTAAAACACCCCTTTACACCTCTCTTCCTCTCTCCCCACTCTCTGTTTGTTCTTTCTTTTCTCTGTCTCGGTCCATCTCTCTCAGATTGGCATGGAGGGTGTGGGTTTGTAGGGTTCGGGCATGGTGGAGGGTGTAGGTTTGTGGAGATCAGCATCTGTGGTGGACATCGGCATTTGTGTTAAGGTTAAGGTGTGGGTCACGATGCTTGCTGGGTTGTGGAATCGATGAATTGAATTGAATGGTTGGTTTGGAAATCAGTGACTGGGTTGTGGGATTCAGTGGCTGGGTTATGCAGTCAAGGGATTAGGTGGAGTGCGATGATTGGGTTGTCGATATCGGGACTGGGTTATAGGAAACGGTGAGTGGGTTGTGGGTTGTGTGGTTTGAGTTTGGTAGGTCATTAGGTGGCGGAGTCGGTCAGTTGGGTTGTGAGCATGGATTGGGTGTGGTGGTGTTGTTTGATTTCAGGTGGTGGTGGTGGCTGCTATGCTGTGGGTGATTTTTTTTTTTTTTTTTTTTCTCTATCTTTTCTCTGGTGGCGGAGTCCGGTCTGTTGGGTTGTGGGTATGGATTTGGCAGTGGTGGTGGTGGCTTTGTGTTGTGGGTGAGTTTTTTTTTTCTCTATCTTTTTCTCTGGTGGCGGAGTCCGGTCTGTTTGGCTTTGTGGGTATGGATTTGGCGTGGTGGTGGGGCTGTTGTGCTGTGGATGAGTTTTTTTTTTTTTTTCTCATCTTTCTTCTCTAGTGTCAGAGTCCAGTCTATTTGAGTTTGTGGGTATGGATTTGGCAGGGTGGTGTTGGATTTTAGGTGGTGGGGTGGTTGCTGTGCTGTGGGTGAGTTTTTTTTTTTTTCTCTCTCTCTATCTTCTTCTCTAATGAGAAGGTGGAAAGGGTGTGCTCCAAACATTTATAAATCGAGTCTTAGAGACTCGATTGCAGGGTGGACGCCACGAGAAAAAAATGTCACATCAGACGTGATCAGACCATGAAAATCGACCCTCAAATACTCGATTTTTAGGCCCAAAATCGAGTCTTTTAGACTCGAGATGTTAGTAAAATAATAGTTTTGTAACAGTGCCTACTAATTATATTTTTTGGAAACAGGGGTAATTCCCAATTTTGGCCCTTATATCAAGAACGAACTCAGTTAAACTTATTAATACTTATTCAATAATTTTAAAATTATACAAATCCTAACATTACTATCTAAAAAAATACACAAGTTTACTTCTACATAATATCAACATTCCAAAATATAAAACAAAATACAAATGACTTATTGGATATATAACTCATTTGACAAAGAATAAAAAACATATAAGAAATTTACAATCTTGAAATTAATTATAATCTATTCAATTGTGGTTGGCACTCTTTTCAATTTGAGATATACATTAAAGTTGATTGCTTACTTATTATACATGGTCTCTTTTATGAAATTATATCATTGTTAAGCAACACACCACTCTAGAAAATATCATAATTTATTTGAAAAGCCGTTTATTTAGAATAATTGTTAAAAAATAGGTCTAAGCATTCACAATTTATGCTAGTTTGATACCTTAGCTTCACTATTTTCACACTTGTGAATGTATCACACATGTCTACAATTTTAAATCTATGTTTTTAATCTACTGTAACAAATTATCTTGGCATTGTACTTTACTATTTTATGTTTAAAATATTTACTCATTACATAATGCTCAACTACTTATCTTTCAATTATTTGGATGCAGTTGTAAATGTATCAAATTCCTTAAAGCTCACAATAAACAATTAAACCAATATTGTCTTAATTTTACTATTTTTTTTTACCAAAAAATGGTTCGGGTCAGGTGACCATACAAAAAATACAAGCCAAGTCACGGGTCAACTCATTTTTCTTTGGGTAAAAAAAATCAAGTTTGGGTCGGGTATTTTTCTAGTCGAGTCAAAATATTCTAACTGGGTCTTGCCATGTCTACCCTTCACAAGGGGCACTCAATAATTCTCATCATATTGTCAACTAAATTGACCAAAATTTATAGTATGAGTCATAATGGTGGTATAAAATCTATTATAAACCTATAAAAATAAGTAAAATTAATGCAAATTTACCTCTATGTTTCACTAAAATTCATTCCACTAATTTCATTTCAGTCCTCTAACATTCAATTATTCAATTAAGTTTTTTCTCAATTTTTGTTATATGGTTGTATAATTTCTAATTTTAAATTTTTCTTCTAATTTTTTAAATTAAAAAAAATCAATTAATGATTGAAAAAAAATCAGTTTTTTTTTTTTCAAAAATTTTAACAAAAGTTGAAAGAAATGCCTTAATTAAATAAATCTGAAACTTAAAGGACTGAAATGAACAAAAAAAGTTAGAGGACTGAAATGAATTTTGAAGAAACATAAGGAGAGTTGCATGTTAGCTTAAAAATAATACTTTTTTTATAGGAAAAATAATTACATGGTTAGATATATATAGATAATATATATATAATATATATATATAAAATTTTTTTACTTCAAAAATTTCTGACAATACAAAAACCAAGGTTGTTTTATAATGTATAAGTGTTGTCATCCTCAAATTTTATTGGACTGGAATGTTTAGGTACCGCATTTTAGGGAAAAATAGGCATATGTCCTTAATTTACAAACTATGCAGTAAAAAGCTCCATTTTTTAAACTCAATTTTAACAAAATGAGGTATGTATAATATAATATATAATGATATTTTTTAAGTGGAAACTCTAATGTCGAGTTCCACTTAAATTTTCAAAAAATTTAAGTGGCAAAATGTGCATAGAACTCGAGAGTTGACTTAGAACTCGAGAGTTGGACTTGTAACTCGATTTTGTTAAAATCGAGTTTTAAAAATAATGGTATTTTACTAAATAGTTTCAAAACATGAGCTTATTCTTTTTCTTTTTTTTTTGCAAGTTGTAAATTAGAGACAAATGTCCATTTCCCCCACATTCTATTGGCTTATTGTTTTGGGTTTTATAGGATACAAGATAATAATAACACATCAAATATAGCTTATTTAGATAAAAATTTATGTAAGTGCACAATTGCACCTGGACCCAAAGAAAATATGGGCTCAGGCCAATGAGCTTAACAATGAAATTTGTAGAGCGTGGGCTTGAAATCTAGATTAAAGGTACTGAGAACTTGATAACAAGCTTTGGTGTGCAAACACTTGCAAATAATGAATGATAATGCTGATGGACACCTCTCGGACGTGAGCCAAGGACTAATGTTATATTATTTCTCTTTCTTTCTTAAAGATTACAATTCTTTAAATCCTCCCCTCCTTTAGTTACAGACTGGCCCTTGAAATACTTCATTTCCTGACACTTTATCCACGTGTGCTCAAACCCCTCCCCCTAGATATTTCTTCCCTTAGGCCTTTGAATAGTGACCAAAAGTTTCAGCTCTACGGTTCAGGGGTCACTTCCCATTAATGCAGCTAGGGAGGTAGGTGCAGAGTCTTTAATGTGGAGGTGGCAGCCTTGGCTCATGATACTTTTCAACATCGGGTGTATCTCGAAGGTTCAGGGCTTTCCCCTCTTATACCAATAGTCTTTCCGAGTTCTGCCTTGACCTTCGTACTGAATCAACGATTTTTCTTGGGTCTGTCCGAGGAGAAACTCACCCTCGGATGTGTCCTCGGACCCTCGGCATATGGGCGATCCGCAGGTCTGAGTACTAACAAATTTTAGCCCAAGAACAAATCGGCCCTCCTTGCTAGAGCCCAAGGGGCCAAATGCCCGCTTGGGTTCTTTACTCCCCACAATTTACATGATTGGAAATATTTCTTTTTGACAATTACAAGTTTTATAATTAATTCCCTACTAAAACAAAAATAGAACGAAAATAAGACAACATATAAAAACAATAACTATCATAAAATAATATCGAATCGCCAAATATACATAAAGAAACTAGCAAGCTATAAGACCAGGGCAATAAAAACAACCAAAAAACAATTGAAAAAGAAAAATCACGTTACAACTCATGCAAAGTTATTGAAAAATGCTAGAATCAAACTCTTGCCATAACTTATAATGTGAGGAATGGTAAGTAATAAAAAAAAAAAAATAGTGGCAGAGTTGTGGTCCTAGGCTCGTTAGCATTGTTGGACTTGGATGTAAATGCAATTGTGTTGATAGTGGTGGTTACACTATCAAATGAGAACTCTAGCCCATGACATGAGGCCCATGACATCATAGCAAGAAAAAGATATTTCCTAAGACTTCATGGATTGGTCCATGATTTTAAAATTTCAGCCATGCATTCTGGGCCTCTAAAACTAAGCTCAGAAGAGTCCGTTCAACAGAAAATCCAACCCAAACCATTCTATTGTGGCAGTGCCCGGGCCACATGGGTCAGCACTTTTAGGCTTCTAGCCACACTAAAAGCCCATTCTAATTCTCTAGAGTCGCTTTATTCTTTGGTCTTAAATCCATTATTTTCCACCAAACTCAGCTTTTGAATTCAAAATTACTAACTATTTTTTGTATTCACATTATCGTTAATTTGTTTTGATGGTGTATGAATTTTACGTAGGATTTTATTAAGTTCTATTTTGTAAATGATAATGTATGAAAAAGAATCTAATATTTTCTATAATTTAGTTGTCAATAAAAGCTCAAGAAAAGTGTACTTTTAGCAAATTTTCAGCACTACCTTATACCTCTCAATCTAGATGAGAAACCTTCTGTCTCCTCAATGCCTCCTCAATGCATCAAGTTTCGCGGATCAACAAAAATCAACAACAATATGACAATAATAACAAGTGGGGACAAATTCATATTTGTTGTTTTATCCTAAGAGGAGTTTTTGACACACCGTTCTAGAAACTTCAGCGTTAATCAGATTTTTTTACCTTTATTTATTTCTAGCAATATTAGTGGCAAAGGAAAAAAAAAGTACGCAATATTGTTTAAAAAAAAATAAAGTGTTCTTGAAAATATAATATTAGGACAAATTATTGAAAGCTGAAACTGGCCATAAAAAGACACTTCTTAATTAAAAAGAGTTCCATTTCTATTGGTTAATAGGGCAGCAAAAAGAGGGAAAAATTGTTAGCTTATACAAAATGTAACATCTTTTACACATGGGAATGTGGATGCCTAACTTTTTAAAAGGGGATCTTATAAAAGTGTGATTGAGTAGGAATCCAATGCTTTGACATTAAATAAACGAAATGCTTGGAAATCTCTTAACATTCTCAAAAATCGTAAAAGATTACTCTCTACATAATGCTACCTGAGGATTTAAAGCAAGCTTGGAGAATGATCGAGCCTTATCTAGTCAATCCTGACACTATTTCTCATCGAGACTAGATATTTTAGATACGATTAGTACAAAAATGAGATGTCTACAAGCTGAATACAAATCCAATCACAATGCAATTACACCACTCTAACGTATATCTTCTTATTTTACCGTTCTTTTGCCTGAAACAATCATATTTCAGGCACAACCGTTTGATGGTAAATTGATTGGAAGGCTGGGGAAGAATATTCCTTGCTGAGCCATGAATGGATGTGGCCCTATGTTTTAAAGGGGGATTTAAGTTTGTGTTCCACTTTCCACCATGTTTGGTGGTCGAGGTGGAGTTTTGGAAAAATGAAAAGGGCTTGAGGATGTGAAATGAAAAATTTGAGAAAATTTTTTTTATACCAAAAAAACAATTATTAAAAAGTGACATGTTATTTATAAACTGTTGACGTGGAGGCTACCACATCAGTTTCTAAAGTACTTGCAGTAATATTGGTAGTGCCCTTATCTACTCTCATAGTTCATACTTCATAGTGATAGACGGATAGTGAAATGTAATTCAAGAATCAGCAACCACAATCTAGGACTATAGGAATCACTTAGGAAGTGAAAACTAATTTATATATTTCTCCATACTGATGGTGAAGTTCATGAAATACATGTTAACATGTATTAGTCAACAAATTACTGTATACTAAGCACCAGTCGCTTGTTAAAACAGGTTACATCAATTTAGTACAGCTCTTGAATGGTTACTACTGATACTTGTATTTGCAATAACCATCCTGAAAAAGGTAAACAAAAGTTAAAATCAATAATAGAAGATAAGAGAGAAAAGTCTTATCTTTTTTGCAATAAGAGAGAGAGAGAGAGAGAGAGAGAGAGAGATTAAATTCTAAATTGGCTTAATAAAAATTTATATAGGAAACATATTTGATTTCTATATAGGGATGCATTCATAAACTGGAGCAATATTCGACTGAAGATAAATTCTTGTCTTTCATATGACAATGGCTATGTAATCCAATAACCTCATCTTGGAGTAAGTTTCAAGTAGAGTAAACTTCGTAAAATTAAAACCATATAATCGACAACATTATACTATCTCGGTCAAACTAGATTCTGCAACATGCAAGGTTAAATTTGAGCCAAATATATCATAAAAACGGCACAGCAACTATGGAAGTGATGGCAGGAGATACTACACTAAAAAGTTTCTCTTACATTAAATGTTAATACAAAAAATATATAGTAGTATAAGAAAAAATATTGCATCTAGGGGCGTGCAAAAAACCAACGAACCGAACAAACCAACTAAAACCGACCGAACGTTGCCAAATTTCGGTTCGGTTTCGCTTTGGTTTGGTTTCAGTTTTGAACTTTTAAAACCGAAAATATTCGGTTCGGTTTCGGTGGCAGGTTTGAATGCACCGAACCGAATCATATTATAATATTTTATATATAATATAAATTTTATAAATATTTGGGCCTCCTATACATATAACATATTGGGCCTTTTCATTTTAAAAAATATATTTGGCCTATCTTTTTTAAATATGATCTAGCCTCTCTCAAACAAATTTTCATTTTATCAGTAGATTAAGTAACTAATTACTAATTCGATATCTAATTAAACTTAATCTAATTAAACTATAAAACAAAAGTTGAAAACTACAGCCAAATGTTCTAAGTTCTCACTCTCACTCTCAGCCCCCACTCCAGTCCCTCTCTGCTCTCACAGTCTCCTCTCACAGCCTCACTCCACGCGCCTTCTTCCACGCCGATCTGCCTTTGCGCCACCTCACACGCCGGCCTTCACACGAAATCTACCTCTGTCACTGCCTCAATTTGCCTCTGCCTCCACCTTCAAAAGCCGGCCTCCACATGAATCTTCCTTTGTCGCCGCCTCGATCTACCTTGCCACCGCCTCCACACGAATCGGCCTCTGTCGCCACTCCACACGCTGGCCTCCCCACACCGGCTGATCTTTTCATTCTCACGGAGTCACGGTGACCATCTCTCTCTCTTTATTCCTCCATGTATTCCTCTTCATTGTTTATATATTTTTTGGGTTTTTTTTGTTTTGTTTTTATAGGATATTGGGTTGTTGTAAATTGAATCAATGCTATTTTTTCAATTTTTATGAGCAAATAAAGTTAGGGTTTTGAACATGTGCTCGATTGTTTATATCTGGGTTTGTTTTTTTTCAATTTCCTTTCTCTTTTATATTCTGGGTTTTTTTTTTTTTCTTTTTGCTTTCTTAGGAAATAAATGATAAGGGAAACCGAAAAATCAACCGAAACCGACCGAAAACCGAAATCCAACCGAAACCGATTGATTTCCAATTACTTTGGTCGGTTTCGGTTGAGAATGTCACAAACCGAAATTTTCGGTTCGATGGCCAACACTTAGAAAACCGACCGAAACCGAACGACACACCCCTAATTGCATCTATAAGTTGAAATTGTTGCAATAGTAACTTAAAAGTGTTAAATTATGCATAAACAATAATAAATTAAAATAACTTATATTTCGGTTTCTTAGGAGGAAAATTGTTGCAATAACTTATAATGAAGAAATCGTTGTAATGAATTGATATCAATTATTTTTGCAATCTATTACACAAAAATTTCAAAATAATAGTTTATTGTAATGAGTTATCATTACAATAATTGGTATCAATTATTGCAACGAAGTTATCTTTTACAATCTATGTAATGACAAACACGAAATTGCAATGAATATATCATTGTAATTACCTAGTATCCATTATTTATAATCTATGCAATGACAAAATGAAGTAATTAGCTATTACAACGAATATATCATTGCATCAAAGTTGTCATTAAAATATTGGATTTATTGCAACAAAAGTTTTTGTTACACAAACTTATTAACTCAAATTTTATTGCAACACCCCGTATCAATTATTGCAAGGACTCTTATGTTATTGCAATGATTTTTTTTATTGCAATAAACATTATTTTTGTAGGAGTTTTGGTGGCAATAGTACCGAAAAGTGGAGGTAGTAACATTTTATGGTTGCAGAAGAAGTAGTTGGTTTATAGTAAGAGGAAAATTAGTTGTCATTGTTGCAGGGCCTAGTTCCACTAGAACTTCATGGCTGATAGGCCGGCATGTGGAGGGGACCGACTAGGAAGGGACAGCGTGTGAGTAGAGGCCGGCGTGTGGAGAGCGAAGTGTACTGGTCGACGCATTGGAGGGGGTTGAGCGACGGTGGGGAAGAGCCGGAGGCGAGGTTGACGACTGGAAAAAAAAATGGTGAGAAAATATGGTGAGAGAAAAAAAAATGGTGGACTGGCGGCTGGAATGAAAATAGAAAAGGGTGTTTTAAAAAATTAAAAAACTCAAAAAACGTATGGGCGAAAGCTCAAACGATGGACCGCTTAGTCATTAAAGCCACAGAATACCACTATGCTACAAACTCCAACGTGACTTAATGTTACATATATATATATATCTATATATATATATATATATATATATATATATATATATATCTACGGTTTGGTTCGGTCGGTTCAGTGCATTAAAATTTGCCACCGACAACCGAACCGAAATTTTTGGTTTTATTTATAAAAAACCGAAACTGAACGAACCGAAACCAAACCGAATTTTTGCATCGGTTCGGTCAGTTTGAAGTGGTTTTTCGGGTCGTCGGGTTTTTGCACACCCCTACATGGGGTGATTACTTTTAGCCAATTGGAGTATACTTGGAGCACTATCACTTTTTACACTTTGGGTACCCTGCTCAGCTTTAATTCCTCTTGACGCGCCCATTTTCACACATACCCTCCACAAGGGCACTCAAAAATTCTCGTCATGTTGTAAATAAAATCCAAACCAAAATTATAGTTATGAGTCATAATGGTGGTATAAAACCTAATAAACCATATAAAAATAAGGCTAAAATTAATGCAAAATTTATCCTTTTGTTTCACTAAAATTATTCCACTAATTTCATGTCAGTCCTCTAACATTCAAAATTATTCAATGAAAGTTTTTTCATTAATTTTTGTTATATGTTATGATTAATTTTCTATTTTTAAAATTTTTCTTTCTAATTTTTAAATTAAAAAAATTCGATTATTAAGATTGAAAGTATTTTCAGATTTTTTTTTTCAAAAATTTTTAACAAAAGTTGACAGAAATGCCTTAACTAAATAAATCTGAAATAGAGGACTGAAATAAACGAAAACAAAGTTAGAGACTGAAATGAATTCTGAAGAAACATAGAGGATGAGTTGCATTTTAGCTTAAAATAATTACTTTTTTTATAGGAAAATAATTACATAGTTTTATATATATATATATTTTACTTCAAAATTTCTGACAATACAAAAACAAGGTTGAGGGAAAAAATAGGCATTTGTCCTTAATTACAAACTATACAGTAAAATGCCTCTATTTTTTAAACTTGATTTTAATAAAATCAAGATATGTGTAATATATAATATATATATATATATATATATATATATAAGGCGGTAGAACCAGCCAAGCAGTTGTATATCAAAATAATTCAAAATATTGAAAACACAGTTGTTTATTGAATATACATCAAAGTACTTACAGTAGTAGTAGCAACAAGATTACAGTGATCAACAGGTTGGGTAATCAACGGTTGGGTAAATAGACAAGGCTTGAAAGCTAGTTCTGGTTCCTAGTTACAAGCTTGTGTGAGATATCTTGATCTAAGGAGGTCCTAGAGAGTTCTAAGGAAATCCTAGAAAAAGATTCTGAGTCTTACAATAAGGGACAACCCCCCTTATATAAGTGAATAAAGTAGTAAACAGTACAAAGTAAATAATGACATTTTACTATTCACATCAGGACCCGTGAGGGGTAACAGGAGCGCCATATCCGGAAGGAATCAAATCGGCTTTTGAGACCGAAAGTAGGTTGGCTGGTAGTGCCAAAATATCAGCAGAATAACTTATCTTTCAAAAAGCTTGGAGTAGTCAACAATAGATCATTATTTGCCAGGAACGTTTCGTCGGCAAATAGTAGCACCATCTAGCTGGATCAATATGCTCTAAGTAGAAGCTGCATCAGACGGGTAACCAGCATAAGGGTCTCCTGGAGAGGGATCCCATGGGGATCATCATTGCATTCATGTTCATGATAAGTTGAATATTGGTTACAGAAACCACAATACATCAAGGGTTCGTAAATAGGATCTCTTGTGAGAAATATTCTTGGGTCATCATGTTCTACCCATTGTAAATGCCGGACCGCAGAAGTATAAGGTTTGTTAACAAAACAGAAAATTCTATCTGTACATCCAAAGAAATGGTAGTCTTTCCAACTCTTCAGAGACATCAAGAATTCGATTATTAAAGTAACTTCTCAAACATTCAGCAAGAGCATAGGAATGTTTATGGGAAACATAAGCATTGCCTTCATACCATGGACCTTGGTGAGTATATCGTTAATAAGAACAAGATGATTGGAAGGTTGAACATTCATCCAATTATTCTTTTCCCATTTGGCAAAGTACTCCAATATCGGATTGAAACATAAGGGTTGCTGCAACATCTGCAACAACCTTTTGGATAATATCAGGGAACTGGTTAATTTGATTATGACTCGTTAATTTGATAAGTCTGATAAAACAGATTACATTTGAGAGAAAACCAAAAAGGATCACCATCAGAACCATCTTCATAATAATCAAAAGACCAGGGAAAGGATGGTTTTTTCATGTACTCTGAGAAGCTCCCAAGTATTTCCCCACTTCTTTTTCAGGTAGCCTCTGTTGGGGCCATCAGGTTCAACAATGGTAGGAGCAATTGAGACAAGAGTTTTGAAATGTTTTAACCAAAGATCGAGATTTTTAGTCATAGCCTTGCTTTCAAAAATACAAGTTTGTACTTCTGGAGGCAAGTTGGCAACAGCACTTTTAAGCAAAGATTGATTTTAAACTCAATCTAGCAAAATCAGTACACATTATAGTCTTTCTATCCATTGAATGGATTTCCTCTTTGCCAAAGATGTGACTAATCATGTGTGATTCATCATGAGAGTTTTGAGCGTAAACAAGAATTAAAAAGTTGGTCGGCAAAGGCAGTATTTTCAATAGTAGGGTCAATAATTTGGGTAACAAGATTAACAAGGTGAATTTCAAGTGCTCTCAGGGTTTGTTGAATAGTTTGTGGTGATCTGAAGAATAGGCAGCTTGAAGATTATCTAGAATGAATTTAATGGAATCTGGTATTCACTATAGATTCCATTATGGAATTGCAAGTCTGTGTTCAATCTTTCCTGTAAAGTTAAATGATATCACCACTGGAATATGTCACCTCTGCCGGGACAAATTCTGAAGGGATGTTGCATTACCAGATTTTACTCCAGAAGATGCGCCTTCATGCATTTACAAAAGGGTATCCCGCTGGGAACCTTCGTCTTGAGGAAAGTCCTGTGCAGGTGCTTTCCCCTTGTCCCTCTTCTCTGCCGAAGAAGTCATAATATTCACTTAGTAGTGGTAGTATTAAATCTTACTTTGTCCTGCCAAGTAAGGGAGAGGATGTTAAGCCAGTTGGCCATAGTTAATAGTATAGAATATTTTTTAGAAAAGTGTGAGTCAATAGTATCAAGAGTATGTTTCAAAGCCAAAGTTTAATAAGAATATGTAATAGTTGTGCCGGACAATGAATACTAAGATGACCATGATGGTTTGGGAATAATGTGGAAAGGGTGATGGGAAATCAATTGTAGTAGGATATCATTCTACGGAGGATTATGGACCTAAGGAAAGACTTGGTCAAAAGTCTCATGCAAGGAAGACTTTCATGAGTTTTAGCATTCGTATGAATATATGAAAAGCTTTGGTAAAGATATTCCTTTCACTAAGGATTTTGTCATCATGCAAGTGGTCAACAAGAGAGATTTCCATATTATCATAGTGTCTATCATTCATCAGGACACTGTGACTATCAGCAATAGAGTTATCCTTTTGTTTAATAAAGTTAAGACATTTATTATGGGTTTCACACTTTGCACAAAATTTGAATTTACCCTTTTTCCAAAAAGATCAGTAGTAATTCCATCATCCCCAGTAAGGAAAGGATACAAAGAGTTAATAAAAGGCCAACCAAGAATCACTTTATCAGTCATGTTCTTAACAAGTACAGAGGGGATCTTAAAGCAAACATTATCATGGCAACATGAGCATTATTTAATTCGTATTTATTTTCATTTAGTTCCATTAGCAGAACTAATCTTTCAGTAGATTTTTCAAAATATTTAGAAGGAATCAGTCCTTCTGAATACAATTAACATCAGCACCAGAATCAATCATAGCAACAACACAAAAGCATAATCATGATCAACAACAATTTTGACTTAGTATACCATTGGGTAACATATGTTTAACAAGAGACAATGATTATCAATTAAATTAATCAAAGTATGATCAGAAACATTACCAGAAGGAGAAACTTTTGATCGGATTCATCTCCGTCCTTTTGCTCATCATCATCAGATGGTGTTTATCCATATTTTTATCATTTTTAGAATTAACAATTTTGTTTAAGATGATCATTATCAAGTTTAATATTTTAACATCATTTTTAATTGAATTATTTCTGTTTAACAGTTTTTATCGCATGTTGAAGATCATTAACAGTTATCTCTTTGATTATTTTATTAAATCTTTTTAAAGTTTCTTCAAACTTATCGTAGAATTAGGTCTTTTAACTTTATCTTCTTTTGTTAGTTTTTCAAGAACTTATCAAGATAATCTTTCTACAGATAGGATCTTCAATCTTACTTATCATTGTCAATAGTAAATCATCATTTCTTTACTTTTGGTTAACATTTTAACAGATTTAATCACATTACAACAAGAATCTCTACATCCAAGTTAATATTAGGAGATTTAGAAACATCACTACAGGAATGATAATCAGAATCAGATGAGGAGGAAAAAACCCTCTTCAAAGGAATCAGTGGAAGCAGCAGATCAAAAATCTGAAATAATTCATTTTGATCACTATTATTAATGTTTAACATGTTCAATTATTTTTTAACTTACCAGGCTTTTGGGTACAGTCTTTACTGAAATGGCCAAATTTGCCACAGTTAAAGCACTACCTTTCCTGATCCTGTTTATCATGTTTCAAAAAGCAGTTTTGTTTTAGCATAAAATCATTCGGTTTAACAAAGTGGGTTCTGTGTCTTTATACTTTTTATGGGAATAACTTTTGTAAACCTTATCATGTTTACTTTTTCCTTTTTGCCTGGAAGGGGCAATAGGAGGTAAACCATATTGTTCACAGAAATTACCAATTTCATATAGATTTTTTTATCTTTTAATGTTGTTTTAACCATTTTCATCATTGCACAATATTAATTCCAATTTCTTAATAGTGCTGAAATATCACCATAAGTAAATTATCAAAGTCAATAGAATCATTTTTACCAATTAATTCATTTTTTACCTTATGAGCAAAAATAGGAGGTAGACCGTCAATAAACTTCTCTTTCCAATAAGGCTTCGTAGAGTCCTTTCTGAGCATGACTCTGGAAGTAAATACATCTTGGTACCATCTGTAATCAGACATAGTAGGACATCTCAAATTATTCAAATAATCAGAAATTCGGGACGAAATATTGGAAGAGAGTACCAAAAAAGTGTTTAAGAATGGTGTAAACCAAAGTATTGACACCATCAGGAACACCACGATTAATAGTTTGATCAAAAATAGGCATACCATCAGTATCTCTTTTAACAGCATGTTTAATAGATTCTCTGGATCTTCTGTGAGATGTGAATCCCACCATCCGCGAAGACAACCAGTAAAACCAGATGCAAGCAAATCAACATTCAGGATGATCAAGACTGTCATGGTTATTTATGTATGCTATACCAACCATAGACATGTGAGCCATTTGTTAATAATTTCTTTTTCAGACAAACCATCAATATTCCATTCATAAAGTTTATCAGCAGAAACAGAAATTGAGTTTGAGAAGATCTTTCTTCAAACTGTACATCAGGAGGAGTAGGTTTAGAATACCAATTTTGTTAAAAGACGTGGGATTGGGTTTTCCAACAAATATTTTAATTTATGGTAAACTTATGCCATCATCAAAAGCATTTTTGGAAGATTTTGAAGATAATGAGTCAGAATTTGTGTCATCATCAGAAACAATTCTTTCTCATTTCTTGAAATAACAAGCAGCACTTCTGGAAGTAGAAGTTTGCTCGGTTTTAACTTTTAAATCAGCAAGCATTTTTTCAATCTTTTCAACAGTTGATCCTTGGGAATTAACTAAATCAAAAGTCTTACTCTGAGAAGTTTGAAATCAATATTTTTTCTTTGACTGGGTAAATCAATCAAAGGTTTCTCAGGTTTGAAATAGAAGGTTTTTCATCAATTTTTCTCAATACGGTCAAGCTGTTGACCAATAATATGCAAAGATTCATTAGTAAAATTGTTGTTTGTTCAATAATGGCAGAAACAGGAGTTTATCATCAGCAATTTTGAAAGGGGAGGCTTCACCTCAGTGCTTTCTTTATCACTTTTGCAAGTAATCAAAACAGTTTCAAGGGGTGGATGAGTGGATTTAACAACAGTTTTATCATGTTTAACAAAAGCAAATTTTCTTATTATGTTCAAGTAATTGGTATGAACCTCATTTCTTGAAAACATAATATTCTCAAGATAATCAAAAAACAAAATATGTTGTTTTAACAAATTCATTTTTCTCTCCATTTCCTTTTGATTCTGTCTTTCTCAGACTGAGCAAAAGTACTTTGGTAATACTTTCTTTTATCACGGTTTGCTTTAGAAAAGAATTCATTACTTAAAGCAACCATATCAATTTGAAAAGCAGGGGTTTCAACATCCATATCCATCAAGTTTATCACACGCAAATGTTTAAAGGAGGAGGAGTTTCAATAGGTGGAAAATCAGATCCAAAAGGAGCTTCAGATTTGCATCTTCTTCTCTTCATGATCATCTTTTGGGAGAAAATCAGGTTTAGTTGAATAATAAGTATTGCTAACTTAGGAATTGTTGCTAGCAACTCCTTTTAGCCTAAATCAAGTGGTTCAAAATTCTTTTTCAAAAATTCGTCAACATCAGCATTTCTTTATCAATACTTTCAGATCCAACAAAGGACTTTCTTCCTTCATTGATTCTCAAAGGTTTATGAGTAGGAAAACATTTGGTATATCAAAAGATATTTTGACAGTTCCATCAGAATATTGTGCAATTTTAGTAAGATCAAGTTCATCAAAAACAGGTTTAACAGGTGGTGCAACTTGTTCCAAAGTCCATTCTTTGGGAAGAGAATATCTTGCCATTGAATCATTTTAGGGACTTGGATCTTAGCATCAGGAGTGGAACATTGAATTAACATAGTTTTTCCAGCAGGATCACGTCCTCTAGAACAAGGAGTTAGTGGGAATCAAGCAATCTATAAAAAATTCGGTAAATAAGAGTAAAGGGTCTACTACCATCATCCATATCATAACCAGATGTCAATATATTCAAAGTTAAAGCTTAATAATATTAGGATCATCAAGAGCAAGAGCAAGATCAGGATAACAATCAAAGTAAACAGGACATCATACAAAGAAGCAGTAATCATGCCAAGAATGCTATCTTTAAATTTCTTAAATCTAGCATCACGTAAAACACATAAGCACAGAAGCATCAATTCCTTTTCTTGTTAAAGGTTTAACAGCAACTTGAACCAAACCAATGTGTAAATATTTAAGATTTTTCTTGGACAAAAATTCGTTAATATTTTTCTTGGAAAATAAAACAACATTTTTCATGAGTTCTAGAAATAGAAAAAGTTTGTTCAACAGTTCGAGCTCTATATTCAGAGAAAATACTTTTCCAGACCAATTAAGATCATAAAAAGCTTTAGTAGAAACTTTGGGAATATTCCATTTTCTAAAATCTGGGTACTCACTTTCTTCAACAGTGTGGTCTTCTCATTCACAATATCAGGAGGACAACCAGTCCTAGAGCTAACAAAGGAGTCGGATCTCCACACTATCAATATCTAACTTAGTTATAACACTCAATATTATGTTTTTCTCACAACCGTTGCATTTCGTAACACATACCGGACATCAACCCTATCCTCTCACGCCCTCACGCTCTCCTGGCTTCATGGGCCTTACTGTTCGGATCTGGGACTTTTTACAATGGCGGTGGCGCCAACGACAGTGAGATCGACACAACAACGAAGTATCACAAGGTCAGGTAGTAATATATATATATATATATATATATATAGATATATATATATATAATATATATAATATATATTTAAGTGGAACTCTTAATGTCGAGTTCCACTTAAATTATCAAAAAAGTGGCAAAATATGCATAAAACTCGATATTGCTAATGTCGAGTTCGACTTGGCAACTCGTTTTATTAAAATGAGTTTTAAAAATAGAGGCATTTTACTAAATAATTTCAAAACATAAGCATTTTTTTTTTTTTTTTTGCATAGTTGTAAATTAGGGACAAATACTCATTTCCCCCGCATTCTATTGGCTTATTGTTTTGGGTTTGTAGGATACAAGATAATATATAAACACATCAAATATATGCTTATTTAGATAAAAAATTTACATGATAGAAATATTTCTTTTTGACAATTACAATGTTTTAATTTAATTTCACTACTAAAACAAAAATAGAACGAATTAAGACCACATGTAATAACTAATAACTATCATGAAATAATCATCGCCAAATATAACATAAAAGAAACTAGCAAGCTATAAGACCATGGCAATAAAAACAACCAGCAACAATCGAAAAAGAAAATTAATGTTACAATTCACGCAATATTATTAAAAAATGCTAGAATCAAAAATTTTTTCCATAACTTATAACGTAAGGAATGGTAAGTAATAAAAAAAAATAGTGGCAGAGTTTTAGTCCTAGGCTCGTTGCATTGTTGGACTTGGATAGTTGGACGTAAATTGCAATTGTGTTGATAGTGGTGGTACACTATCCAAATGAGAACTCTAGCCCATGACATGAGGCCCATGATATAAAAAAAAAAAGATATTTTCGAAGACTTCATGGGTTGGTCCATGATTTTAAAATTCAGCCATGCATTCTGGGCCTTTAAAACTAAGTCAGAAGAGTCCGTTCTCCAGAAAATCACACCCACTCCATTCTATGTGGCAGTACCGGGCGGTTCAGCACTTTTAGCTTCTAGCCGCACTAAAAGCCTATTCTAGGGATTGTTTGGTAGGTATTTCTAATGACAGTTTCAGTATTTTAAATAACATTACACGTATATTTATATATTTTTCATCCATATGTATTTTCAAAAAATACAAACAATGTTACTAGAACCACATTACAAACACCCCCTAATTCTCTAGAGCAGTTTATTCTTTGGTTTTAAATCTATTATTTTTCCACAAACTCACATTTTGAATTCAAAAATTACTAACTAATTTTTGTATTCACTTATCCTAAGTCCTAACATTTCCATTTAATTGGTATTATTGTTAATCTGTTTATGTCATAAACTCATAATGAATTTTACATAGGATTTATTAAGTTCTATTTTGCAAATGATATATGTATTGAAAAAGAATCTAATTTTTATATAATTTAGTTGTTCAAAAAAAGCTCAAGGAAAGGTTTTCAGCATATTTTTAGCATGTATCTGATACCTCTTGATCTATTGAGCAACCTTCTACCTCCTCGGTACATCAAGTTTCGCGAATCAACAAAAATCAACAACAATATGACAATGATGATAAATGGGAACAAATTCAGATTTATCTTTTAATCTAAGAGGAGTTTCAGACACTGAGTCCTAGAAACTTCAGCATCAACATCAAATTTTTTTACCTTTGCCTATCCTAGCAATATTAGCCACATATTTTACCAAATAGCATAATTTTTGGAAATATTTTAAAAAAGTACGGGTCAAACTTATTTAGTTATGTAGCATATTTTTGGAACTTGAATTCCAAGTGAAACTCGAATTTGACAAATTTGAGTTCCAAAAAATGCTACATAACTATAATAAATTTGGTCATGTGCTATTTAGTAAATTTTTCCTAAAATTATGCTATTTAGCAAAATTTTCCCAATATTAGCCTTTAACTCTTCATTATTCTGTTAAATGAAGGAATATAAGATATATTTTTCTTTTGAGTTAGGCTCAACAATAAGTTTGGCACTAGTTAGTTTTTCAACTTCAGTTTTAGTTTCAACTAGTTTCTCTTCCAAACTTTTAATTTGTCCACATGAGATGAAAATTGTTTTTTTTAAACCTCACTTAATTTATGGTTTCATCCAATTTTGCAATCAATTTATCTTTTTTCAAGTTTGACCTTCTCAAATTAGCCTTAAAATGTTGTAAAGCTTTTAACAGATCTTATAAAGCTTACAATAAGCATCTTGAATATCATCATCATCATTCAACACAAGATCATGCAATCAAAACAATCACGGTATCCATGACAACAGGGGTCAATGGATCAGAAAATTAAAAATTAAAAACCTAATCAGAGTGTGCTGCTCTAATACTATTTTATAGAAAATTAGATCCAGTTAACAAAAATAACAAGTTTTAAAGCCCAAATGTCAATTAGATCCATTATGAATAATCTTTGGTTAAACAAACAAACAAATATCAATATCATGCACATCAGATTAGTAAATAAAACAAAATATGATAACTTAGGAAAACTAATGAAACAAACTAGTTTCATAGTAAAAACCCTAGGAGGAAACCTTCCCAAAAATCAATCTACAATAGTAAAGAGAAATTTCAGATTTAGTACAAAAATTTTGTCCTTGGGCTCTACAATCCAGTAAATGAACTTACTGCAGAAAACTTTCTACAATTCAGAACTTGTGAACTCTCCAATATATGAACCCTCCACCCAAAATCATAATTGAAGTTTTCTTCATAGCAGCAAGTCTATGGTGGTTGCTATGACTTTAGCTTCTTCACCAATGGAATCCTCAAATCTACTTTGAAACTCTTGGTATGGTGAAAGAGAGAGAACTTGGTTATAAAACTGGGTTGAAAATAGCCAAATATCATGTTTTGGCAAAATTTGTAGCAAACTAGCACTGTTTCAGAAATATTTAGTAATGTACCACTTTTTTAGTACTCGAGTTTCCCAAAATCAAGTTTCAAATAGTACTCAAGTTCAGTGAACTTGAGTTCCAAGGGAGAGCGCCAGCGTGGCACTGTTGACCTAGAATTTGTGCACTTAAAAAAAATAATGTGGTACTCGAGTTCCGTGCAACAAATACTCGAGCGTATCAGGCTCGAGTTCTTTGTAAAAAAAATGCTCTTATTTTTCTTCTAAGGTACCGAGCTCACCACGCTCAAGTTCCTTGTAATATGGAACTCGAGTTTTGCAGGCTCGAGTAATTTTTAAACATAAAAATAAGTAATTTTCTTCATTGAACACACAAACATGGTTTTATTATTTAAATAGGCTTGAGTTCACATTCTGTATATTCAAATATGACCATAACGCTTCCAAGAAATTAGAAATTGATGAGTGTGTTAAAAATGAATGAACAAGGGGTATGAGTGGCCTAAAAATTAATATTTTGAAATTAAAAATTCTATATTTTACAATGCTTCTATTTAATAGTTTGATAAGCTGGACTTCTTATATATATATATATATAGATATATATATATATATATATATATATATATATATAATAATCAGCAAATAACATAAGCATAACAATAAGTAGTTTTTTTTCATTTGAATCCGCAGACATATATTTTATTTATTTAAATAGAAGTATTGTAAATATAGAAATTTTAATTCAAAATATTAATTTTTAGGCCACTTATACCCCTTGTTCATTCATTTTTACACACTCATCAATTTCTAACTTTTCAGAAGTGTTACGGTCAAATTAGTTAAAATATTGGGGGTTACAATGAGAAATTAGAACAATATTTAAAAGAAAAATCTCACTCATTTTAGCCATGGGCACACCGAAAGAAGTTTAAGTTACATATTATTACTTATCAATCCTGTTCCGAATTACCGTATGGTCAAATGATTGATAAAGTAACAATTTTAACTTCGTGGGGTTATGTTTTTTATTTTTGAGAAAGGCCTGAAATGGTGGATTTGTGTTTTAACTTTGGGTTGAAACAGTGCGTTTTAAAATGCCAACTCCTCTCTTAGTTATAACTTAAACGGCTTAGATGGGCTGATTGGCAAAACAAAAAACAGTTGGCACGGTGAGTTGTCACTTAACAGTATAAACTAACTAGGAGTGTGAATTGCTAACAGAACCAAACTTCAAGGGTAAAATTAAATTTCTAAAAAAATTTTGGTGTAAAATCCAACAACCTCAAACGTCAAGTGTATAATTTGCAATTTACCTTTTTTGAAATTAAAAATATAAACAAAAAACACTATGAACCTTATTTGCTTAAATATCGTAAATTTTTTTATGAGAATATATATATATCATATATATATATATATATATAATATATAACGTAAATTTACTAAGCTAAGTGCTTTCTCTATGTGCACATGGAAATAACTTATGTTTTAGAGTCTTTTATGGTGCTCCATTTTCGGGTCTTGTTTATTGTCTATTGAAAATGATAAAAAGTTTCCAACTAAAAAATAATAATAATAAGTAAAAAGTAAAAAGTGAAAGAATAAGATGATAAAAAAATAGACATAAGAAAACCTAAATTAGATTTGATGAAGACAATACCTATTTAATCCTATCACAGTTCTATGAAAAATAAAAGACTTACTCGTTGTGTGATGTAAGTTACCCAAGATGTGACAAAAATATTGTCGTGTGTAACCCCGTTACTAGTAGAAAATGATTGGATTTGTACAATTTCTCCCGTTTATAGGCTATATAGATAAAATATATGTTTATAAAAAAGATAAAATATATGCAAATTATTATTATTATTATATGATTATTATTATATTTAAAAGGCTTCCTCTATTTAGATCAGATTTTTTTTTGTTTTAAATACCCCTACATCTCTATGTTTAAGTAAGGCAAAACTAAAAGTTAATCCGGTAAAAATACAACCCTGACCTCCACTAAAACACTTCCTAAAAAATAGGGTCATTCTTCTATTGATTTTTAAATTATGTATCCACTTATAAATTAAATTCTCAAAATAAAAATTATATATATACAATACATAGATTTTTTTTTTTTTACTACTACCATTTAAAAAAAAAAAAAAGTTTGTGTGAATACCTATGAAGCACGGGTGCGGCGTTTCAGACGCCGCACCCGAGTCGGACGCGGCCGGACGCGGCGACGCGCAGGCGACGCCGCTGCCTGCGCGTAAGTGCCGCGTCCGGCAATAAAATAATATTTTCTTCGGCTCGATTCGCGCCGATTCGCGCCGTACGGAGCCGATTCGGGCCGACGCGCGCGAAATCGGGCCGAAGCGCGCCGTTCGGCCTGAATCGGTCCGTATCGGGCGATTACGGCGGTTTCGGCCGATACCGCCGATACGGCCGAAATGGCAGAAATCGGCCGGTTACCGGCCGAAATCGGCGATACGGCCGAAATTCAAAAAAAAAAAAACGAAAGGTGCGAAACGCACCGTTTACTTAGCCCAAACAAAAAAAAGAAAAAAAAAAGCAAAAAAACGGCTGCGTTTTGTGAAAAACTTGTTAAAACCCTTAAGCTCTCTTCATATTTCTGAAACCCTCACAGATCACTCGTCCAGCACAGCAGCCAAACTCTCTTCATTTTTTTTCTGTACTCTCAGGCCCATGCCCAGCCCCTGCCTCTTCAAGCTCTCTAAGTCTCTCCCGCTCTAAAATCTAAAGTCTCTCCACTCTCTACCTTCAGTCCTTCACACTTCGAACATCATGGAATGTTATATAATGAAGTTGTATTCTAGTTATTATTACTATTGTTCTTAAATTTGGTATATGTTTATATAATGTGAAAAAAGTATGTTTAGCAATATATTAAAAATATAAATAAAAATATTTTTAAATTTTTATCGCCGCACCCCGCCGCACCCGCACCTACTTTTTCAAAATTGCGAGTCCCGCACGCTCCCGCACCGCCCCGAATCCGAAACGCACCGTGCTTCTAGGTGAATACATACATATGCGCTTGACTTCTCTTTCAGTTCTGTATTGTGTTGGCCCTTAGTGAGCTGAAGTAATAATCAGGAAAATCATCTTGGTACGCACAGTTTGGCGGATTGGCCGTACCAATGGCTAGAATTGTGGCTGGACCACAAGCTCCTTGGCATTCGTATTTTTTGAACATCTGCCATTGACGCTAGGCTGAAGCAAACAACAAAAGAGTTAAGAGAAGTCACAATTTGACACTTCTGTCTTGACCCCCAGGTTCAATTTGTTTCTTATAGAGGAACTTGTTCTATAAATAAATAATATGTTTCCCTTAAAACCCCTCAACCACTACTCCATATTCTAAATTCTGTATGATTGGAGGAGTGATTGAAGAGATCAGTTAAGTTTGATTTGGCCAGTTTCTTTAAGCATACTGAGTTTGGCTTTACCTAGTTGTTAGGGAATTTGAAAAAAAAAAAATTCCATCACATGGATCAATTCTCAATACTATACTTGCTCTAGAGAGTTGTTCATCCTGATAATGTTCCGCACTGAGTTCTACTTCTGTTATTGTTGTTTATTATTCAGATTAAACTTCTTTTCTTGAATAAGATTTGTGCATTCATTGTGAGATGGATGAACAAAATCTTCTCTTAAAACTATAACTATTTTGACATCGCAAAGATAGAACATTTTCATGGAAATAATTTTAAAAGGTAGAACAAAAGACTCAAGTTGTTTTGGATCCGTGACAGTTTAAACCTAATCTCATAGTATTTTGAAGCTGAAAGGGTTGAGCCTTTTGCTCTATTTAATTCTAACTGATTGAAATTTGGAACAGTTAATTCTATTTGTGTAGTAGTAAAGATGTGAGGAAGCTATATCAAGATGTTAGTAGCAACCAAGACAATTGCAAACCACTTCTCTCTTCTTTTATACCTCGACCAACTTTCCTCGAGGAATGAAATTTGTCTAATAATATGCACTAACGTCTACGCGGCACACCAAGTAAAGAGATCTGAGCAACCGCATTAGTGGGTGCATAATAGAAAAAGTTGTGAAATTTACACAATATTGCTCAAAACTCATCCACGTCAGTACTTGCATGCTTTGCATATATCCATACTTGCTACAGTAACCATTACTATAACTTTGCAAATCATTATTAATTATATTTCTCTCACACTGTCAGACTCTATCCCTCTTCTTCTCTTCTTTTCTTCTTCATCTCACACGCTATATCTTCATCTACACAACCGATCAACCATTTGCCCACCACCACTCAACCAACACAACCCCCCACACACCACTTTACAACACATTAAAATCCAACCACAAATTCAATAGAAAATCAAAGCCAAAATCAATGGAAAAT
The DNA here is from genome assembly GCA_014183005.1 of Castanea mollissima. Classification (NCBI taxonomy): domain Eukaryota; kingdom Viridiplantae; phylum Streptophyta; class Magnoliopsida; order Fagales; family Fagaceae; genus Castanea; species Castanea mollissima. Next base: position 44,400,038 of record JACAVU010000002.1, on the reverse strand, counting down.
CCAAACCCACCCAACAGAAAAGCCAAAATCAACAAAAATCAATAGAAATCAAACTTGAAATCAACCCAAACATATCAAACGAAAAACAAAAACCCCCCTGAAGCCCTCTTCGATCTCACCCTTGTCGAAGCCCTCTCCGAACCCAAGTCGCACGTCGCTTGCCACTGCCACCTCTGGTGGTTTCACTTCTTCTATTTTTTCTTTGTTTGATCAATGGGTTTGGGGATTTTGATTTTTATCATTTTTACAGCTAGTATATAAGGTAAGGGAAATCAAGGTCTCTAGTGTTCTTCTACCACATAAAGTTCTTTATTCTTGACCGTTATTTTATAGCTAGACTCTGAGCACGCGCTGGCACGCGTCTTCAGAGATTCTTCTATTTTTTTTTGTATATTTTAATGATTTGTATTAATTATAATTTGAAATTATTACATTTTTTAATTACAAAAAAATTTAGGAGTGCGATAAAAAACAATTTGACGTTTTGGCCAAAATATTAAAAAAAATCATCATGAATAAATTGAATCTAATATTAAAGCTCCAAATAATTTAATGAATTTGTTCACTTTTTATAACACTCAAAAGATCATAGTAGGGGGAAAAAACCATGTATTAAATTAAAATTAATATTTAAAACAATTTTTTTTTTAATAAACAGATGAGGGTAGTTTTAACAAAAGCAATTGTTAAGGAAGTTTGAAATTTATTTTTTTTTTTTTTTTTTAAGGAAACGTGGGAAGCAACTTTTATAGTATTTTCTTTTACGGAATATTTTTAAACTTTGAAAAACTAATAGATATTTTTTATTAAAAAAAAATTAACAGTTATGTTTATCCAAAACTATTTGAACGTATTTGAAAGACCATAGTGGGATTTGTAATTGTAATTGTACGTTGGATTTGATTTTTTTGAGATTGTTTCAGATTTTTTTATCTATTTCTATTTTTTAATTAATTTAATTTAAAAATTAGTTGCTTATCGACTCTACCTACCATTTGTTATTAGTATAGGAATGATGATAATATTATCATTCCCACCCTTTAAAAAAGACCCATCAATTAGACAAAATATTAAACACTCATCAAACTGACCAAATAAAAGAAAAGAAAGAAAAGATAATGATATGAAAAGGATAATGATAACAAAGTAAGGAAACTAAATATAAACCAAATACAAGAAAATAAAATACTTACATTTTTGCCATTGACTACATTTCAAGTCTAAAGTTCAGATTGTCAATTGGAGTTGCAGGAAAGAGCACAAAATTGAAAAAATTGGAGATTTGAACAAGAAGCAATTTGAGTTTGAAAACAAATGAGTATACTAAGAGTGTGATCCTATTTTATAGAAAGTGTTTTACATGGAAGTTAAAAAATCATTTTTACCAAGCTTTGCCCCTATTTAGTTTTTTTATTTTTTGATATTAAGTTTTGTTATTGAATATACGTTGCTAGGTTGTTTAACTTATTTTTATATTAAAAAACAACTATACACGTATAGTTGCTTTGAAAAAGTGAATTAGTAGAAGAGTGTTCTTATATTATAAGCAATATTTTAATGCAAGTTAAACATGTATTTTTACCAAAGTGTCTTTTAATTTTGCCTCTACTTAAACCTAGAAGTGTAGGAGTATTTTAGAACCAAAATATATATATGGTTCAAACAGAGAAAGCCCTTTAAATAGTAGTATAGATAAAATGTTCAGATTATGTCGTGAAATCAATCCACTAACAACATTCATAAAGTCATTATTTTTCAAAAGAATAAAGTTTGACTACAAACTTTTTGGGAAGCTTGGGGTAAAACAAGATGACATGTCACCATTTGGTAGCCATATGCATTGCATATGGCTTAGTTAACCACTTCTCTCTTCTTTTCCTTTATATTTTTATTTTATTTTTTATGACATCTTTCAATGACAGGCCCAAGAAATTTCATCCTGAACAATATAATAAACTCACTCCTCTGCTCAAAAAAGAACGACATGAACATGCTTTCGATCGAATTCGAGAAGATCATTTAACCTGTGATAGGAAATGCTCCAAAATATATCTTTCTTTGCTACTACGTTATTCTATGCAAATTGTACACCTGCTATCCTAGGAATCCCTTATGTATCTGCCACCCTAAAGACTCCTACTAAGATATACATAAGAGCTTGTATGCATATACAAAAAGAGTCATAATCGAATTTGTAATATGGGGCCTTGAATTGCTTGATAAACTAGTCATATGGATTTTGCCTAGGTGTAGTAAATTCTAATTCGGGGTTGATTTTGTAAGTCAGGCTTGGAAATGGACAAATGTATGTCAAGCGGTGAAACGTGAAACAAATCAGTTCCAGAGATTAGTACAGTTGTGAGTCCAACAATAAGATGTCAATAAAATAGTACAATGTTTAGGATAACAGAGACTCGGATCCAACAGTTGAGAAACAGTAAACGAGAATAAATTCTACCATGACAATTTCAAATCAAACAACCAAAGACCACGGCAAAGAGAGTATAAATCTCCCCTTGAGTCACCCTCCAAGCCATCCTTGACACCTAAGTCATCGCCGAGATTGTTCCACGTCCCCAATTTTGTTAATATTGAACTACAATAAAAGGATTTAACATGAGTTGGAAGGAAAATTTACTAGAAAGACAGCACAATACAACTCTTTAGCTTCTTTTTTTTGCTTTTTTGCTTTTTTTTACTTTTATGGGTAAGTAGGCACAATAGCATAATTCAATAAACAATGTATAACTCTCATACACAGATTGACAAACAACTACCTAAGGTAATACATTTAACAAAATCATAAACCAATCTCATCTCCTTTCAACTCAATTTCCTGACATGGTTATCATTGCTAATGAGTATCAAAATATCTATTAACAAAATGACTGACCAATAAAGAACAAACAACCATCATAATATTTATTAAGATTTTATTTCCTGAATCAGAAAGTTTACAGAGTGCCACTTTAGATGACATGGAATAACATGATATTGGGAACGTCAACCACAATATGGAACCATTATAATGCTGCTACTACTGCTATCAAGAGAAACCCACAAACATAACATGACATTTAAAATATTAAAAAATCAGGTTAGGTTTTAAATAGTTCTAGTAAATATATGATAATCAAGACTATGTAACCATTCATATAAATATATACATGTTAAATATCTTAAATGTAATCATTCATATAAATATATACTATAACAAATACCTTAAACTTGGGGAAAATCAACATTTTATATAACTGATTCAAATATCATATTCTCCGACAAGATATTAATAAAACCATGATGTAACCATCGACAACACAACTAAAAAACGCAAGTGAAGTCATATGATACTAGTAGCATATCAAAAAATACCCCTAAAGCACTAGTGAACTCATAGCTATACCAGTAATGTAGTAGCAAAGAATGTTCTCATAAGTTTGTACCATGGAAGGTGGTTATGTAACAGATGCTTCAAAAAAACCCATATGAGCAATATAAACAACACCAACAAAAAGCTAGGAACAAAAGTTACTGATATTAGATAAGCATACATATAACTCCTTAGCCTTGCTATGCCCAACTTTCACCATCCTTATCTGGAATGAACTGGACTAGGCATATTTCCAGTCTTTTTAGAGTGCAAGCATAAATTTTTATTTTAAAATTAAACAATGCAAACTCTTGTTAAAATTAAAAACTTCATTCATAAACTGTTCAATATACCAACTTAGGGATGTATAAAGGAGAGTCCTGATACAGATCTTCACACATACTAATATAAAAAGGAGTTCTGATGCAGCCATGGAAGATTAAGTTGCTACTACCGCTCCGTTTGTTTTATTGTAAAATGTTTTACGGACTGTAAAATGTTTTACAGAAAATCTTTTCAACATTTTACCGTGTTTGTTTTGTTGTAAAATCTTAGCCAAACTGAAAACATTTTCAGCCAACAGTAAACCCAGTACGCATATGTAAAACGTTTTACACTTAAAAGATGCCATAAAACATTTTAAATCTCTCTCACACACAGAACCCCCCCCCCCCCCCCCACGCCACCCCACTTTCTTCCCTCTTCCTCACACAAAGCCCCCTCTTCTCTCCTCTTCTCTTTGGCAGAGTCTCTTGGAACTCCAACTGGCAAGCGGTGGTAAGGGCGGTCAGCGCTGATGTCTCTGGCATAGATGTCACGGTGCAATCTTTGATGTTGTGGCAGTAAGGGCGGTGCCGATCAACGATCACCACCCTTTCTCAGTGCAGATTGGCGGTAAAGGGCAGTTTTCAGCATGGTTTTTTCATATTGTGGGTTGTGATCTCAGATTGATTTTTGGGATTGTGGGTTGTGGCTTCAGATCTGGTTTTTTCACAATGGTTGAGTAGGTTTGTGGGTTACAATGGTGGCTGTTTTTTTTCCTCTTCCTGATCTGATTTTTGGGAGGTTGGTGGTTGGTGCTGGTTTGTGCTTGCATTTGGTGCTGGCTGGTTTTTGCATGCATTTTCAAGTGTTTAGGTCACACCAAACACCTGAAAATGACTTCACTGAAAATATTTTAATATTTTCAATGTAAAATGTAAAATGTTTTACAACAAAACAAACGGAGTGTACATTACAAATTCATCTATTCAAGATTTTTATTTTGTGGGCTCCACGTGTGGTGGGTTAAGGTTTAGTTATATGGTTGTAAAGGTCTAATTATATTTGTCCTAGGGTTAAAACATTTGGGTTTTTATTTAACAAGTTATGGTTAATTTTGTGTTTAGGGGCAAAATTGTAATTTCTGCTATCCCTGAGAATGCAAAACTGTAATTTCTGTTATCCCGGCTACTTAAGGGTATTTTGGTAATTTACTTGAGTCTATAATTTTCTAGAAGATATTAACTATCTAAGGTTTTACTTTCATTGAATCCAAGTTAGTATTTAATTAGTTTTTACGTTTTTAGTTTACTAATCAAACTAGGAGTAATACAAGAAAGAGTCTTTTATATTTATGCTCAATGTAGTGGATGGAGTTGTTCAATAAAATATTGAAAGTGTTTTTAGTATAGATGCATGTTGTCCTAATATTTCCTTCTATTTGATATTCTATCACTCTTTACCTGAATTGATCATAGATTGTGGAGAAAGGCGATTTACATTTCTTGTTACCTATTTTCAACTAGATCAGATCTTTTCTCTTCCCTTCAAAACTCAATTCATTCTTATACTCTGAACCTTCTTTTAAAAGTTCTAGACCTTAATCCACACGTCATCCTAAACCTTAACCCACCACAAGCACACATTGACAAGTTCTCTAATTTGTCCTACATCAGATTTCTAATAAGAATTCAAACAAATAACCTGTAATTCAAACCATCACAAAACTGATATGTAATTCAAACTGTCACCTAACCCCACATCAAAGAGGTTCCCATCATAACTTACATCAAACAACTTATATGCACTGTTTTGATGAACACACATTCAAAAAGTTTATACATTGCCTCATTCAAGGATATCAATCAATTATAAAAAAAGGGTCAGCAAGGTTCATTCCCTTCTTCCAGTTGCTAAAAATAGAATCATGTCATAGTATAATAAAGCACATACCAACCACACAATACTCATGAAATCCAACTCAATCTAATTAACTGAGGTTGAGAATAAAACCCTAAATATATACAATTCCAGTATTTTTAGACCATTTCTAAATTAATTCCCTACAGAGTACCGATCAATGCGAGTACAAAATTTATTTGAGGCTAATTGCTATGACTATTTCAGCACCAATTCATTTTTTCTCATTTATTAAAATTCCCCCACAAGGCAGAAAACTCAATAATGTTCCTGAGTCCCTGACAGATTTAGGGTCCCAAACGGACAATTACCATTCTATCTAAGTAATCCATTTACTATGAAAATAAGCTATAGATGTTGGCTTTCATTCTAACCATCTTGGCCTTTTAAATCAATCTACATTATCTATGGGTCCATGGCTCAGTGGCAGAGTATTTGCTGCAATCTATTATAACTTCTTAACTATAACCAGACCAAAATTACCTGGGGGAGCTCTCTGCATGCCAATTTTATAAATTATTAAAAGAGGGTCCAAAAATATCACCTAGACACAAAATTCAGCATACACATGCTAGACAAGGAGATATATCATATCACAATGATAGAAAAATACTTTTCATATTCATTTATAGATCAATACCAAAATTTCCACAAACATAGATGTGTACTAGTTAAATGAACAGTCCAGGCAGGTTAGGACCATATAAACGTGCATAATTTATCAATAAGCAAAATTTGTCAATACAATACATAGCACGTCATAGTTACCAGTCAAGAATCAAATAACATATAGCATGTCATAGGTACCAGTCAATAATCAAATAACACCCAAGCACAAGCAATTTCAGTTTTTTGCTAAGGCATATACATGCATGATATAGAATGTAACATTATCAAAACAAAAATTAATCAAGTGACCCAACAAGGCTTAAATAGAATAAACCCAATAAAAAGAACAAATCCATCTTACAAACACTAAACATAGAACATATTAGAGTAGGTGAATTCCTCTAACTGAAACCCCAAAACAAGCAAGCTAACTATTACTCAAACTTTTGCATATTTGGAGTCATTTCATTCCTCTACTCCAGTCCCAACCAATGGCTCATGCCCATCCCTGATGCTAAAATTTAAAATGACAAATGCAAAAAGTTACTCATCATTCAAACCATAAATGGATCATGGGCTCCAAAGGGTTCAATCACATTTAAATATTAACATCCATTAACTTTCAAGCATATTGGGGAGGGTAATAACAGTATGTCATTTTTGCCTGTGAATGAGCATAATATTTCAAATCCACTGCTCTAAACTAAACTTCAATTGTTATGCACACACACACACACTCACACACACACATCACCATTCAATATTTCTTAGCCCACTATCAGCCAAACCACATGAGCACCAGGTCCAATGTGAGTAGGAATCACTTAACAATGCTTCATAATTGGGGGAAAAAAAGCACTGTATATATATATATATATATATATATCAAATTACTAACCTCTGCCTCATGATTTGCTGCGCTTAAGTGCCTTGATATTCTTCACTATATAACTGATCACCTCCTTTAATGTAGCTTTCCTATCTTCTTTGAAGTTCCAAAGCTCAGGAATGATGTATCGGCCGCTTGGATTATACTCATTCATCTCTTTCAATGCTGTAACGACAGCCGCATATATCTGAACACCCCACTCCTGTTTAAGATTTCTTAATTTCTCATCGTCTTCATCCAATATTTCCTGTATAAAATGAATGATTAATCTGGCAACCAATCCTTAACAGTCAAGTAAGCTGGAAAAAGAAAATTTTTATTCTGGAACTAATGAAAGAGGAGAAACTTCCACAAAAAAAAGAAAAAAAAAAAAAAGAAAAAAAGATGACAACCCAATATGGAGGGCTTTTATTTGTAATTTTGATGCTTAAATGAACATACTCAATATAAGAGAAAGATTGTGTAAGAAATTGGAGACAGTTGGACCCATCATGAATAACTTGTAAGCAGAAAAATAGTATATTGAAAGCTAATTCTGATTCATGCCTTTTACAATAACATATGCAAATAAAATCAAGGACTATGCAAATTTGCACTAGCTCATAAAATAAATACATACATGAATACAACAAATAAATAAGGTTAGAATATATTTAAAAGAATATACCTGAGGATTCCCATTGACTTCAACAACTTTAAAAGGATGCCATTTTGGATTTTTCAAGTGCTCCTGCCACAAAGAGCACAGCTTTGTGGCTTGCAAATTTGCTTCCTCAATATGAAATCGCTTCTTGCATGTATCTTGAAATGCCTTGTGATCGATTTCTCCCATTCTCTTTATTCCAATATTCGTTCGAGTAGTAATCATGTCTGTCAAGCCCTAAAGTAAGGGGGAAAAAAGGAAAGAAGCATAAGGTTATTTGTTCTCCTGAATATATAAGGACTTGCTTATTAATATGGAGTTGTAATAAGTGAACCCATGACTATTTCTCAATTAAAGAGCAGGCTAGGATATGCAATTTAAAAAAGAGATGCAGCATGTGTATTTAGAAGATCTCAAATATGATTCATTAATGTCTATCCAATTTGAGTTCTTTGTAAAATTTAAGAAGAAATCTACGATTTTCAAGCCTAAATATAATGCTAAATTGTCAAGACAGGTTATACAATACCCCGCCTAACCGTGGTGATCAGCACTGACCCATACAGGTTTGCATGGGAAGATGGTGCAACCCTGTCAGAATTGACCCTATTATTGAAGGGTAAGTCTGGCATGTAGGTTGTATGTATTTAGCCTGCCCTAATCCAACCAAACCTGCCTATGTCTCATGTGGACGTTAAGAAGGAAAGAAATAGGAGGACGTTTGAGGATTAAAATCAGAAGCTTTTGTTGGAAAGAAAGCTCCTAAAGTACTTGACAAAGCGAAGATTAAACAAAGACAAATATATATGGGCAAAAGAAACCATACTGTAATTAATTGTTTGCGAGCATCTTGCAGCTCATCATTGCTCTGTCGCTCTTTAGCAATAAGAACATGATTCATAGATTCCACATCATTCAGATCCTCAACTTTTTCTTGCAGTTCATTACTCATGTCCTCCATCTTCTTTTGAACTGCTGCATCATCTTCATCTCCAAGATGCTTCATAACCTGTAGTTTCCCTTTTATCTCTTCTATTTCCATCTCCAGTTTTTGCTTAGCATCCAACTGCTTTTCCAACTGAAGAATCTTATTCAGGGCCTCCTCCTTCTCCCTCTGAAATTAAAATTACTAATCAATGAAAGCTACAGAAAGAGAAAATTCAAGAAGGAATGTTAAAAGGTATATTCTTTGCTAGTCTCTAGTAAAAACCTAATACTAAGTCGCACACCTTTTGCTCCTCAACCAGCCTTAAGACATTCTCGTCAGCCCTTTTCTGCTCCAAGGAAGCCAATTGAAGTGAATTGTTCCTCAGATCATGCTACAAGGACACAGAAATAACATCAGTACACAGCATGAATCATCATTTTATAAAATCAAAGAAAATGTTTTCACCTGATCAAGTCAAACAGTGTCTGCTAAATTGGTCATAAATTGTTCAAAATACACCAATACTAGTAGTTTTGGTTTATTTAACCCAAAAGCTACGTGGGGCAGTTAGCTAAGCTAAGCTAAGCTATACATATATATAGAGATACAGGTATGAAAAATAACTGTGAATGTAGTACCGTGCTTTGTAAACGAATGTCAATGAAAATATTGTGTAAATATACTAAGACTACAGTTAAGTAGCCTTAAAAATTAAACTTCTTATGAATGAAAGTATTTAATGGATGGGAATTTCAATTTCACATATATCACCTTTTTCTTCTCCTCATCAAGCTTCTGTCTCTCAAGCTCAGTTAGTGTTTCACGTTTGTTCAATTCTTTGCTCCATGAATCAAGTCTCCTCTTCTTGGTCTCCAATTCGTAATTCAGTTTTTCTTGTTCTTCAAATATCCTATGAACATTATCACGAGCAAGCCGCTGCAACTTCCTTGTTTCTGATAAATAAGTCAAATGGTTAAAAATATGACTAATTTATCATATCATATTTGTGCATATTATAAAATTGATAAACTATCATTTTTCCCAAAAGCTTAAACTTCTGGGAAATGGTGAATTTTACAATCAAACCTAGGAACACCAACTCTAATACCATGCTAAACGACCACTATTTCCAAATCTTTAAGTTTTTATGGCATGGTGAATTTAATCATTTAATTATTATTCTAAAAATAATCACTAGTTATGTTTAAATTGCTGGCATTATTTTGTGATCATCTCATTCCTTGGGTTCAATGCTATGAGCTAATTTCAAGATGCAACAACGAACAGTTTCTATTCTTTTACGTCACATACAACCATAGGTCTTATCATCTTTTCAAGAGCATGACCTGCCAACCCAGAAACAAGGAACAAAGTACAATCTTTTAATTTTTAATTTTTTTTTTTTTGAAAGGAGATTAATTGAACAATCGTCAGACTGTTTGAATATACAGTGCAACATACAATCTGTTTATATCATATAAGTTTGGCTAAGCATAAAATGATTAAATGAAGCAAACTTTACCAGATACATGCAGACACTGCAAATGAGCATAATTCAAAATATGAAGCATGTATGAAGATTGCATCAACAAAGAAACACAAAGAAAGAGAATGAAGGTAACAAACCTTCTTCAAAAGCATAGTGTAGCCTGTCTTTCTCTTCAAGCATCCTACTTAAGGACATGGTCTTTTCGTTGTATTTATACTGTAGCTCATTCAGATTTTCATTTGTAATATCAATTTCATTGGCTAGGTCTGCCACAACATTGTTTCTGCTTTGTGCTGCTTCCCTGTCAATGTCAGAAACTGTTCTTAACTGCCCTTTATTGCGAAGGAAATCACCTATCGGCCCATCAGCATCATAGTCATCAGCACGTGCACACCACCCATAGCAATTAGAGCCAAGATTTGTTTTCTGTGCATTCCACTCCTTTTTGCCATGATGCTCAATTTCAAACAATTTCTCAAATTCAGCACAATTCATGAAACCTCTCCAATCATTACTAAATTTTACAATGGCCTGTCCCATGAGGTCCTTCTCATCCGGGAATACTACAATTTCCACCGGTTGAAATCTCCTGAACCTTGTCAACCAGTGTTCAGAACCAAGTAAAATGTCTTTATTCTCATTGGTACATACAATGTTAACAATGATGCCCATCCAAGGCCATACATACAGATCATCAAGCTTTGGAAGTGGAGCAACAGGTTGTGGCAAAACTGGACGTTGTGTTTGGTCCACTTCACCTGCTAGATCAGTCTCCAAATACTTTGCCAGCGCAAGGTGGTTTGCCTTTTGTTTTGCAGATCTGTTGGCAGAACCCTTACCCACTCCTGAAGCATGTTGAAGCAAGTCCTTGTACTTGTAATCTTGCTTCTTCTTCCCAGCACAGAATGGACATCTAAGGTTGCCATTCAAACCTTTGACTTTAAACTTTCCAGCTGTCAGCTCCTCATATGGTTTATCGATGTAATCATTGATCTCAGATTCACTGATATCTGACTCTTCAGAACTGTAGTCCATCTGAATTTTATAAATAAATCCAAAATCAATGTTAGAAGAACAAAAAGTTTCGAAGTGATAATAAAAACGCTAGAAATTATCAAAGTAGGAGCATGTAGATAAACAATCTAATGAACATTGAGCAGAAGTTTCACCCCAATAAAAGCAGAAATAAAGACATTAAACAGCTCTATAAAACAAGTTCAAAAGAGATGTTGGGTTACATTGATATTAAAGCATACATAAGGCCAAGGCCCACTGAAAAATATGTCATTGCAAAGAGAATTGAAAATTTCGCAACAGCGCAATACACAATGAAGAAATCATATAAATGTTTAGAAGAATATATACTACAATTTTCATATTTGAGTGCACAAAATCAAATTCAACTGCTAAAAAACACAGTTTCTTGAAAGATATCCAAAACTTAAAAAGGCACTTTTGAGATTAGAAGAGTGAAATAATTTCAAAACCTGAAAGCAAATATAATACACAAACTAAAAGTTAAAGAACAGAATGAATCAATAAGGATTCTTCCATTTAAATTTGGGCATCACTTTGTTATAATAATACAAAATATATTTGATAATACAAAATACAAAATAATAATACAAATATAAGATGCGTAAAATTCAAAGCAAATAAATATGACAATGGTGAACTAACAAATATAGTTGTAAATAAATAAATAAAGCCTATTAAATACCAGTTTATATAACAGTGAAACAGAACTCATTTAATCATGTGCTATGCTTTGCAAAAGAGTGTATGCTTTTGTGCTTAAGCAATACTTGATAAAATAGAGATGAAGGACTAATGATCTAAATAAAGGATGGTGCTTAAAAATAAAGATCAATGAGTTTGATAGATCCCATGTGAGAGGATAATTTGAATGGCAAGTAGATCTTAAATTCAGAACATTACCCTCCAGCGTAATTTTTATACGGACCAGCGAGAAACTGTTATTTAAGCTAGAGCTCATTGGCTATGGATACTTAACTCTTCCCTGAACTTAACTACCTTACTGAGGTTGATCCCACTGTGGTATACATTTTAAGAATGTCTAGCAAACTATATCAGCTCAATCGTAATAGTGTAACAGTTTAAATTTTCTTTAGTTTGGTGAACGTCTTAGAATATGGAACTAGTTTTTATTTTGATCAAATTATTTTAAGTACAAAAATATCAAGTTAGATAGTGAATCTCGTCTAGATAAGCTGCATATAATACTTTAAAATTAAATTGATTTTCCTTTTAGGATTAGGTTCTTGATTGGTAGGCAGCGGGCTAAGCCCCCTACTTAAGACTCCATTCATAAGTGTAATTTTCTGTTGTCATGACACTTTTGGAAACAAACTGAGAGAATATTTTTTGCCAAAAAAACCCATGAAGTGAAGAGTAATATTCATTACATTTAACAAAGACTTAAAAGTCATGTACAAAGATTAAGAGATACAGAATCATTGTTACAACACAAGGGCATAGAGTGACAACCCTTGAAGTGCTAGGTGCTGGCAAAGCACAATTAAAACACAGGTTTGTTTCCATTTTTGCATATAATCTGATTAAATAATGAGGCATAGTTAGGATTGAAGAGAAGAAAAGGTTTTCACATGACAAATAGAAGTAATGAATTTCAAAGAGGAACCCCAAATGTGAAAAAAAAGAATGAGAATCTGGCAATTAAGGTTGTAACATACCATTACTTATCCAATATATATATACACACACATTAAGGTTGTAAGCTGTAACCTAAAGTGCCAACATAACATAGCAATTCAAGGTTCTTGAACACATGATGGAGAAAGACTATTAGTTTCAAACATGCTGGAGCAAATTCATTACTGAAATTTACTTTTGGGTAATTGGGTCAAAAGTTAAGTTCAATCAACCTAGGGAGTACTTTTACCACAAATTTCTTAGTCATCTGGCTTACATATGAGGTCATATTTACAAAACATGATCATTTTAAAAAAATTAGGAAATGGACAAGCTCTTAACCTCTAAGTTACCTGTAAAGTTGCTAAATGACCCCGCCAATTATGTAAGTTTGCTTCCAAACTAAGAATGTTTCTTACACTTCCAGGAAATGGGTGTCCTCTCTATTTCATAACTAAAACAGGTATCATCAAATTTTATTCCCAAACGAAACCATTTCCCAGAAATATCAGAAAATGGGTTTCCCCAAACTACTTAAATACCCACTAAATTCCACAACCACGCTAATTATTACACAATTAAAATAAAATAAAAAAAATAAAATATTCAACTGCTATGCAAAGTTAGGAAATGGGTTTCCTTTAAACTTCTTAAGTGGAACAACCACCAAAATCCTTCTTCTCTTCTAAAACACATTGAACACACACATTCATGGATATTCCTCAGAATATCAAGGATCTCCTACGTTGTGAACAACAATATGACAAGTCATCATAAACAATAAATATAATAAATCAAATAAGAGATATTCTACAGAGAAAGAGATTGTGAGATTTACATACATCAGACTCTCTTTATATTCTTCTTCTTATTTGAAGGGAGAGAAAAGATGACGAGCCTTCCCGGGAGCAATTTTAGTATTTGCAGGGGTAATTCTAACACGATGTCGTTGAGCTCAACAATATTCACAGGCCGATGTAACAAACTGAGGCCTTTATTGATCAGCCCAAAGTGAAACCTGCAGCTATGACTTGTCGTTCTATCAACTCCACCCACCGTTCAAGTTGTCAAGCACCATGAAGTTTTGCGCTCCCCAGTACCCTGCAAATCTTCAGCCAGTATTCTTTATCTCTTTTTTCTTTTTTTTTTAAAGACGATAAAATGTCTTTATTTCAATGTTTTTGTAAAATATTTTTAAAATGAAATTTGAATATCAGATGACATGAACAGAGAGCCTAGACTTCAAGGTAATATAATCCACGGTAAATTTGTTAAAATAATTATGTTTCCATTTTTGCAGATTATCTGATTAAATAATGAGGCATAGTTAGAATTAATGAGAATAAAAGGTTTTAACATAACAAATGGAAGTAATATATATCAAACAGAAACCCCAAATGAGAAAATAATGAATAAGAATCTGGCAATTAAGGTTGTAACATAACATGTCATCATAACATAGCAAGTCAAGGTTCTTCAACACAGTCTGAGTTCCCTCTAAATTCTATATCACACTAACCCACTTTTGTGTCAAAAAGTCAAGGTCAATCAACTTAGTGAGTACTTTCACCACAAATTTCTTAGTTACCTAGCTGACATCTGATGTCATATTTACAAAACATTGATAATCACAAAACATTCAGGAATTGGACAGGCTTTTAAGTTACCTGCAAAGTTGCTTAATGACCCTGCCAATTATGTAAACTAGTTTCCAAACTAAGAATGTTTTCTAACCCTTCCAGGTACCAGGTTTTGCTCTATATTCTGTGATGGCACAACCAGATAACTTAATTTTTTCTAAGCACAAATATGAAGCCATTATAGGAAATGGGTTTTCCTCTACATTTCATAACTAAACAATTTAATTCCTAAACAAAACAATTTTCCAGAAATGTCAGGAAATGGGTTTCCCCCAAACTTCATAAATACCCACTTAAATTCCACAATCACACTAATTAAGTAATTATTACACAACTTAAATCCAAAAAAAAAAAAAAAAGAATTAACAACAAAGCAAATTTATGAAATGGGTATTCCTTTAAACTTCTTAAACACCCACTAAATTCCACAAACACACACTATTATAATTACAACACAACTTAAATCCTTAAAAAAAAAATTAACTACTAAGGGCAAATTTAGGAAATGGGTTTTGCTTTAAACTTCTTTCTTAAGCGAAAATACCCACCAAAACCCTTCTTCAAGCCCACATTGAACACATGCATGCATTCATAGACATTGATCGCTCAAAAATACCAGAGATTTCCAACATTGTGAACAACAATACGACAAATCATTATGAAAAATATATACAAAAAAAATCAAATAAGAGAAAAATTTGTAGAGAACGAGACTGAGAGATTTTACATGCATTATTAGACTCTATTTGTCTTCTTCTTCAACTGGAGAGAGAGAGTGAGAGAGACGATGACGAGCTTCGTCCTAGAGCAATTATAGTAGTCTTTGTGGGGGCAACATTGTCAATATGCAGAGGCAGATGAGATGAGATGGCTTTATATTATTGGTCAGACCCCAGAGTGAAATCCGCCGTTACGACTTGTCGTTCTGTTAGCTCCACATTAGGATCGAATTTTTCAG
Organism: Castanea mollissima; assembly: GCA_014183005.1. Lineage (NCBI taxonomy): Eukaryota > Viridiplantae > Streptophyta > Magnoliopsida > Fagales > Fagaceae > Castanea > Castanea mollissima. The sequence continues at coordinate 44,384,658 of JACAVU010000002.1, read as the reverse complement.
TTATGTAAATTGTAAACAACATTTTTAAAATAGTTTTACAAAAGCAAATGATAAGTTGTTATTTGAACTTAATATTTGAAATTACTCTTCTTCTTCTTCTTTTAGTTTTTTATCTACTAGTGATAACTTGGGCGCTACTTAAAATTTGTTGTGAAGATGTATTAGCAAAGATATGGTCGACAGAAGTGCATTGAATCTATTAACTATATTTTCACAATAAATTTTGTGTGGTAACTATTTTATTTAAACCTATTATTAGCATCACTTTTTCAACTACCACTAACTATTTGCCACTAAAAATTTTGTTATGAAATTATTGTATACGTGGAATTTGAGAGTTAGTAGTGTTCTAGTTTTTAAGAATATAGTTATTGTGGCATAAGTATAGGAGCAGTGGGCCTATTTTTTATATTAGAATCTCAGATCTCTTATTTAAGGATAAGAAACTTTACCCGTAAAACTAATTGGATCACACAATTTTTAGTATAATTTACTTTAGCTAAAACTCTATTACATAGGTTTCAACAAAATTAAAATTCTGCACCAACAAGAATTCGTGCATCACAAGCATACAAAGTCGCCCTAGTGTTAGCGACCATGGTTCCTTCAGGAAAGGATGGAATGGAGATTGCTCAGTTGCTTGAAGTGAGCACGTCACAAGAGGCGTCATTGAGCGCACTTGGTGAAGGATATATTGAGATACATGAAAGATGTTACAGCCCGCGGAACTAGTGTTCTGCGCTTAGAAAGGGAAATTATTAGGCCTATTGGAGGACTGCTGAGCAGAAATAGGAAGAAGCCAAGATGATTTTTTTTTTTTTTTTTTTAATGTACAATGAGATATCCAGTCTACCAGAGAGACCAAACTTTTGGCATTGTTCCTAAAAAAATAGTGTCAAAGAGTGATACCTATGTCCTCCTTTGACTTCATGCCTTGGCTTACAATTTTGAACCTATCTAAAACCAGGATCAAAGCCTGACCAGAGTCTATTTGTAAGCTTACAAGCCTTGAAGTGCTTATTATACAAGATTGTGTATTACTAGCTCTGCTACCTGTGAGTGACATGTGACGAAGTCTGATTGATGACATGTGTCACAATCTAATTGGAGGAGCTTTAAGATTTTCTTCTCCAAGACACATGACATCTTTTGATTGGCCGAAATGTCTTGATTTTCAAGGTGACATATGTTGGACTGCTTATGTCATTGCTTACATGCGTCAATGTGTAATTGGTTTTTATATGCTTTTTATGTCTTTATTTCAACGACATTTGACAAATTTTTGTTAGTTTCTGAACAGTGATTGCAAAACCTAATAATAGTACGTGGTCGTTTGTAATTGGCCGTACTTTATAGACTTGGTAATATGATGTGTCATCTTGCGATAGGTCGGGAATTTTTTCTCTCTACACTTTCCTGTGAGAAAGTATCTTTGAGATGACTTCAGGTTCTTGATCTCCAAGGAACTGAGCTTAATAAATTAGCGGATAAGATTTCTGAACTGGGTTCTCTGAGGCAGTGGCACTTGAAGGTATCATTCTACGGCACTGACAACAGAAGAGAATATGTTAAGCTGCCTAGTGAATTGCTTTCACATGAAATAGCAAGTCTCCTTGAATTGGAAACACCGAGTATTATGATGTGTACCTGGGAGATAAGAGGTGGATTAAGATTGTGAAATCTGGCATAGAAGAAGTGTGCAACTTGATGACTATTTTTTGTAGAGTTTATTGAACTCTCTCTTTGAACAAGCCTAACATGGAAAACTTGGGTTTACTGAATTCAAATTTATAGTTGGCCATGATGTGAAGCGCTTAGTGTCTCTGCATGTGGACAATCTGGCATTTAATTATGTAACTTATGTTAAATTGGGTCAATCCTTGAGGTTCATAAATGCTGAGACAATACCAAATGCGGTGGTGGAAGTATTAACTCATACTATTGCATTCTGTTTAGATCATCATAACAATGTTTGCAGCCTATCAGAGTTTGGAGTCAGTTACTTCATTGGACTGAGATTATGTGCAGTGAGGGAATGTGCCTAGATTTAAACAATTATTGCTAGCATTGAACTTTCTGATGCAATGTTTCCAATTCTGAAGCACCTAAGCATTAGTTATCTGTCAAAATTGACGATGATTTGTGAAGAAATGATACCACTGGGACGCTTTGCTAAGCTAAGAGCATTGACAGTATATATGCCACAATTGCATTTTGTTTTTGCAAGCTGCATACTCCAGTTTTTCTCTAATTTAGAGGAGTTGCTCGTTGAAGATTGTTCAGCTATTAAGGAGATCATATTTCAGGATCAGGTAGTTGAAAAGATTAAGACTTCACTATCTACCCAACTTAGTTAACACTATGCAATACAATTGGAAAACATTAGCTTCTATGATTGCCTTATGTTGAGGAAGCTTGGCATCTCCAATACAAGTCAAACCATAAATGAGATTAATAAAGCAAAGAAAGATTGGTTGGAAGAATTAGAATGGCAAGATAGTTCATTATGTTCACGTCTTCAAGCTCACTTCACCCCGATTAGTGACGAGGAAGTGTAAGGCGGACAACCCAGCAAACCACAAATTCCGGTGACAGTTCATAAATATTCTGGGGAAGAACATGTCTTTATTTTGTTAATGCCTTGGGGTCACTTGGTCACAGTTGCTCTGGATCATAAACCATTGCATAATTTTTTATGTCCTAGTTTTAGTAATAATTTTTGGATTTTAGAAGTCGTGCCTACACTAAGTGACTATCTCTTCTCTATGACAAGTAGCACACTCATTACTCGTTAAGATATATATTTCCCTAAATCAAATTATCATTTTTTTTCTAGATAATCAAATACTACAATTTAAAAATAGTTTAATTTAGGTAGAATTCTATTATTTAAGTTTCAAAGAAATTTAAAATTTTATTCCAACAACAAATCTAAATATAAATTAGAGAATATTGAAGAATCCAATGGTAGTAATCTAATCCCAAAATTCTAATGCTTTGTATTGTAGTTGCTTTCTGAGCTTCTTAAAATTCATCATTGATTTTTCTGGTTTTTTTTTTTTTTTTGCAGGATCAAAGTTCGGAATTATTTTTTACTTCAGTCAGATCAATGGTCCTAATTGAGTTAACATTAAATTGATCAATACATGTAGACAGTATTTTATGACTGAAATTAGTTCTTTTCTTATCATATGAAAAACTGATAATAGCATAATAACAAACAGATCTTATAACATTATATACGTCATATGATAGAAGCAAAACACCATTTTGTTAGTAAATGAAGAGAACAGAGTAAATATAAATAGGGAAAATAGGCAGACATATTTCTGCCACCAGAAAGCAAGAATTCAGATATATTCCTCTGCCAATAAAAAAAAGCTCTGGATTTGAACTCAAAATTCACCGTTGCTTTATCGAACCAAAAAGATCTTCATATGATCGCTTCGGAGCATCATCACGTGAAACTATTTCTACAACTTTGTAAGATGCTTCAGGATAGACTAATGCCTCAACAGCAACTTCTGCAACCTTATCTCTGGATATGGTACCTTCATAAAGAGTATCCTAAAAAGGAGAGAGAGTACAAGAAGCGACTGAATTTTTAGTATATGACCAAGATGAAGAAATGGTTTGAAGTTCTAACAAAGTATGGCATTACCTCTGGCTCCATTACAAGATTTCCTGTAGGAGGTTCATTTCTCAACCCACCAGGCCTTATTATTGTGTAGTTTATACCAGATTTCCTGATATGTTGCTCAGCCTGAAGCTTTGCTATTAAGGTGAGTCCAAAAACATTGAGAAAGATGTAAGCTGGATTAAGTATCTGTCCCATGGCAGCTCCATTGACTAAAATGGAACTGACAAGTATGAATCTATTCACACCTAGTTTACGGCATGCTTCAACAAGGTTTACCGTGCCAAAATTATCAACCTGCAAAAACATTGTATTTTTCAGACAGCAATACTTAAATTACCAAACAGCATCATAAAGAAACATGTGCATCTGCAACTTTAGGGCCATCAAATATCAAAGGCACCATACATAAGGACTTCCCCAATTGCCATTCCTAAATTCCTATTCCACATTAGAATAATCAACACTGTAGACATTATCACCGTATTTAACACCCAGAACGATTCTTTTTATTAGACTGTAACCTGAATACATGTCACGCACAGATGCCCTTATTTGAGAAAAGATTACAACTATTAATTGAAGACATTTCTGCTTGCGTTAACTTTCTCAGGAAGAAGATCATGGAAACCTATTGCTTCTTAAAGCATCCAAAGATTATGTTCAAATCAGGGACAGTAATACTTAAGGGCAGAGGGGGGCCATGCGCCCCCCCCCCCCCCCCCCAAACCTTTGAAAAAAAAAATACTAGTATGTGTATTGACAAAAAGAATTTTAATTCTGGCTCTTAAATTTATATACTTAGCCCCCCTCCCCAAAAAATTTACAAATTGACCCAAGAAATCCAACAAATAGATAACAAGCAAAATCTATACAAAAAAAAATGCACATATCCAGATAATAAGGAAAAAAAAAATCTTTGGAAAAAACATAAATCCGATCTAAGCAAAATCAATAACAACAAATTAATTACAAATCCTAGCAAAAAAAATCACAAAAACCCAATAACCTTAACCCAATTTCTCCCTCTCACTTAAGAGCTCTATGCCCCTTTCAAATGACTCCACCCTCATAGCCATAGAGACAATTTTTATGCCACATATTGATTGCTTCATCCACACATCAGTTAGACTTTGAAAATATTAAGACATGTCAATTGACTTGCAAAACTGTTGATTATAAAATCTTATTACTAATTTTTTTTAAAAGAAAAAATACAATTAATAATTAATAAATAAATGCTAATAATGCAACTTTGTCAACCCCTAATATTGATATTCCAATTTTTTAAAATCTAAGAACAAAGAACTTTGGCCCCCCTAAGTTTGAATCCTAGTTTCGTCCCTGGTTCAAATACTGGAAGACTACTGCATTACTCAACTAAAGGACTATAGTCATCAGTTATCGCAAATAGCGTGCTACTCTGCTTGAAAGTTAGAAATCCTTAATCCTGAGAATGGAAAAAAGTTAAAGACAGTAACAAAGGAGCAATGCTAACCTCATCCTTCTTCAAGATCAAGATAAATACACAGCAATTGCGAGAAAAGCAAGATTCCCATCAGAGAGACCCTAACCGCTTGGAGGTAGGAAGCATGTCTAGTACAGGAAAATTAATGTTTGACTTCGTATGTTTTTCATTGGTATCAATGCCCCCTTAGTGTTTTTCATCCAAAACAGAATTTATCATTCTCAAAACAGATAAAGGCTATCAATTTAGTTTAACAACCTATAGTGTGGTGAGTCAATAGTTCTTTCTATATTGTACTTTAGGCCTGTTGCCCCTTTCTACCAACATCCTTCCATGATAAATTTTAATTACGATTGATTAACAGCTGAATCCAAACAGAGCTGAAAGAAAGTACATGACAAGAAGTTGAAAATACCAGAAAATTTTCACACAAACCAATATAAGTGTGAAATCGTAAACACAAAATGCAGAACAGCCAATAGAAGATCGTCCTTAAAATAATAAAATAAAACAAAAGGGTATTTACAACCCTTCTCTGATTGAACAAATATGATACTCTCCTACTCAAAATAAAAACATCAAACTCTAAGTTACCTATGTATTGAGGCAATTAGTTTGACAATGAGATAAGATTGCCTTAATCAACATGCTTGTGGATGACATTACAAACACGCGCGCGCGCGCACCCCGTTAGCCAATGTTTAGTGACAACTACATTACAGTGTCACAGGACTCAAAAGTATAAATCTCATTATTTTCTTAAGGCGTTGTGAATGACAATTAACAGAGACAACAGCATATAAATGACAACAGATAGGGCACGAATATAAACAATTTGCAAATACAAATATGAAACAGGCTACAAAAGGCCAAATGAGCATAGATATCAGTCACACAGGCACAAAATTTACTGACCTTCCATGGAGCAAACAAATCCCATCCAGGCTTAAATCCCGTAGCACATATCACAGCTTCAGAATCATCACCTATAGCTTCTGCTAGCCTCTCAGAACCCTCTGTTACATCAGCTTTCACCTACAAAACATTACCAAACCTCAAAAAATTTAAGCTAAACTCAATACAACACCAAGAATTAACAAAAACCCAATTGAAAAAGTTTCACTTTGCACTTAAATACTAACAATTTGAAGGGCTGGGTTGTCATGGGAAAGTGAAGTTTTGGCTTTTTCCAAGTCACGAACCCCAGCTTTGACATGAAAACCTTTTGCCAGAAGCTGGTCCACAATTCTCTTGCCAGTACTTCCAGTTGCACCAGCAACAAAGATTTTCTTCTTCACATTCCCATTGGGTCCTGAAATCTCTGCCACTTCCTCAGTAATTTCAGTTCCTTCCATCTAAACATCAATAAATTCAGTTTCATTGAACAAAACCCATCAAGAAAATGAAAACCCAGTAACAAATTTGTTTCTTTTTTTGTTATTATGAGACATTGATTGATTGGTTTATTACCTTGGTGGAATTGAGCTGAGAAAGAGACTTGGAGTTGTGAGTAGAGAAGAGAATAGGAGATACGGGTTTGGGGAAGTGTAGAGTTGTGGAGAGAGTAGTGAATGGAGAGATCCTGAAGATGAGAGAAGAAGCCATTGCTTATGGCTTAAGCCTGTTTCTTATAACTACAGGAAACTCAACGCCTGCCACTGATTTCTTCTCCTTCCATTACCGACCTCTAACTCTGCCACGTACCTACATATTTCACCATCTACGTATGCTCTATTGGCTTCACTATATTTTTTTTCTTTTTCTCCACTTAAATGAAATGGACAAATACAACTATTTTTAAAATATTTTTAAAAGCAAGGGAAATGTTATATTTCTTTTCTTCTTCTTCTTTTTTTTTTCTCTTTTTAAAGTAATTACTCTTACCTTCAAAAGTAGTTTTAGTGCCCTTCAAAAATAGTTTAGCACATGCTTTGGTTAGAACTTAGAAGTTAGAAGAGCTAAAATTGCTAATCCTATGTTAGCCCTGATGGAATCAATACCATCTCTTGATATTGTTGATGCATTCACTAGCGATTTAAGTCATATTATCATATACTATATAATAAAAGTTAGGCTTAAAGTCGTGATTGTACCAAGTAACTACAAGAAATTCAAGAAAAAAATCAAAGAATTTTTTTAAATTAAAATTAAAATTAAATATTATTTATATCACTATATCTTATTATAATTAGGATTTCTAATTATTGTGTTTGTTGTTATCCCATGAAAAAATAAAATAAAAAAAGGTCATTTTTATGGATAGAATGAAAAAAAAAATGTTGATATTAACATAATGTAAAAAAAAATTAAATAAAAATAAAAACACGTGAATGAAGCATTAAGGAGATAAGATTAAGTTCTTTTTTTAAGAATATATATTGTTATTGTCCCATTTGATGTAAAATTTAAATCCTATTGAAAATAGAATTGTTAATCAATGTGTTATATTACCAAACTAAAAAAAAAAAAAAGAAAAATAAATAAAAAAGAAAGGTCATATGAAATTATGAATAGAATAAGAGGCAAAAACCCCAAAAAAAAAAAAAAAAAAAAAAAAAAAAAAAAAAGGTGACTGTCCTGTAAGGAAATAGGATATGATTTTTTTTTTATTAAAACCTAATTATCAAACGTAGAAATTTAAAAACAAAATAATATAATTACACAAAGAACAAAACTAATTTATCCTAAGAAGTGATAAAACAATAGAAGAAAGGTTTATAAGAACAAATAATATTTATATTTATCTAGAAAATCATTGTAATTAAAATAAAATAAAAACCCACAAAGAAGAAGAAGAAGTTGTTATCAACATAACTTTATCCAAAGAACTTATAAAGCATCTAAAGAAAAGTACAGGCAACTAATTTGGAATAATCTTTTCCAAAAAAATTGTAAAGTTTCTTTACCTTAAAATTCTATATCAATTAGGTTATGTTCCATCTACTTTGCATGGGCAAAAATCGTTTATTATATTCAATGAATCTAAGATAACAGATGTTATGCCATCACAAAAGGTAGGTATAATCTAGATGCAATTTGTAACATTAAGATGGAAAGGTAAAGAAATTTGTGTTATTGATATGTTCGATCTATCACCCTATCACAATCTCAGTCCAACAACAAACAACAAAGGTTAGTGATTCTCATACTTATTTTTTCTAATAGGAATTGAAAGCTAATTCTTAGTACTTTTGAAATAGTGTTGTTTTTCATCATGGAGTCAAATTTTTTTTTTTTTATATATTAGGGAATCGAATCTCTTAAAGGATCAATGAAATTCATGTTCCATTCACTTTCTTTTATATAGTTTTAGATCTATTATTTTATTTTTATTTCAGTTTAATTTGTCATAGGAAACTCTTAAATTGACATTAAATTCAAAGGTTGTATAATATACAGTTCTATTTTTAATTTAGTTTAATTTTCTTTGTGATTTATATTTTCAATTTTAGCTATTGGTATATGTTTCATTCCATTTGTTATATGTTGTAATAGTTTTTTCTTAAAATTTGTTTTCGATTTTTTCATGGGTGATTCCAAGCAAGCATCCTATAAAATTGTTGATGACTCCTAAATTGACATACAATTCAAAGGTTGTAATCTGTGTTATTCTATTTTTTTTAACTTAGATTTTAATTTCTTTCTGATTTGTATTTTCAATTTTAGTTATTGCTAAATAAAAGTTATTTTATATTTTCTTTTCTTTTCTTTTTCAGTGTTGTCGTTGAAGATTCCATGGGTTCTAAGATTGTTGAAGACTCTTGACACTCAATCCCAAGGATGTAAAGAAAAAGTTGCATAGGCTTTTAAGTTAGATTCCCATTTTATCTCAATTTCGTTTTTTAACTCAATTTTAATATTCGTCCTTTTACTTATTATTAATATTAGATTTTGAGGTAGATTCTCATTTTATTTAATTGGTTTTTTTATTTTTTATTTTTTATATATAATTCGATAACTACACCAAGGCTATTTCTTGGGTTCCATAGAATGCATTATTAACTTTTTTTTTTCTTTGTTACAAGTGTTTAAACTGTTTGGTTATTGAAAATTTAAAAAAAAAAATGTTACCAATAATTTACTCTTCATAAAACTCTATCATCTAAAATATAAATTCTCTTCAACTGTAATTCTATTACTAAATATTTGTGGCAGTTTAAATAAATTTAATTCAATATATATATAACAAAATTTATATACTAATACCATACTTGCACGAAGTTACATATATTATAAAATTAATCCATTTTATCTAATGGCTCACTTATTATCAATATGATTACAATTTATTTCCATATAAATTTTAAATAAGTCGTGCATCACCCAAGTATAGTACAATGTAGAATTTCGACTACATCATCGAGTAGGCTAAGAGTTGTGATACTCAATCAATTCTCTTATATTATATTTATATATATATATATATGTATATGTATATATATAGAAAATGAAAAAAAAATTTTAATGCTTATACATTTGGATAGCTTAAAATTTGTGATACTAATTTAATGCATAAATATTAATTTACATGGACATATTATTTTGCTAAATGTTGATATTAATTTTTATTGTTTAATTTATTAGACAATTGGTACTGTTGAAGAGAATTATGAATAAAAATATTTCATTTAGTTTATTATTTCTCAAATGCATTAATATATATTGTATTTAATAAGTTCTTGACCAAAACCATGCAACACACAGGCATTTAACTAGTTAAATAAAAAGTATTATGGTCTTGCTTCTTAAAAATATATGGTTGAAATTTTAAAATTGTATATTCTTATACTTTATAAATTATATATATATATATATTAATTGAAGACTGTCATTTTTTAATAAATATTATTAATCAAATTTAAATCATATACTATATAATAAAAGTTGGGCTTAGACACCATGGTTGGCCAAGTGGCTCACCATATTGCATAAGTTTTTTAGATTTTTAGATATTAAAAATATATATAATTTTTCTTCTCCTATAATTTCTAAGTTGATAAAATATATCTTAAATTTCGTTATTATCAACTTTTTTTTTCTTGATAAAGTAGAAGTTGTGTTTTCATATTAACTACTTTTATAATTCATGTAATTTTTACTTTTTTTTTTAACGTGGAGTTGTGAGAGAATTTAGAATTGGAAAAGATATAATTAAATACGTTGAAGATAAAGTTGTTTCACGTGATACAAATCTTAATTTAATTACAGTTGAATTACATTTGTTGTGCTTAATATTTCTCCTTGCAATTTCCTTTAAGGATTATGTATTTGAATTGAAATAAAATTAGATTAACTTTAGACTTTTTGTTTAAGGTTGCAACATAGTGTCATCCAAACACTTGCGTCTATGGATTGGGCTTTGAGATATTTGTTTCCTAGAAAAACAATGTATAAGGTTTCAACTTGCAATTAAAGAGGTCTAATACATCTTAAATTGCAGCAACATTTATAGATTTCTTTTTTCTTATCTTCTGATAAAATAAAATAAAATAAAGCAACGTGATATATGATTGAGTTAAAGTGATTATTTTTCACACCTCCACAAATTAAGTTTGAATCCAAGAGAAATTGAGTTGGACTAAAACTATTTAAGAATGCTAAAATCAATCAAAAGAAAAATACCTAATTGCTACACATAAAAAAAAATAGATATAATTTTTTTTCTTATCTTCTTCTCCTATAATTTCTAAGTTGATAAAAGTCTTAATTTAATTACAATTCAAATTCTTTTCTTCATCTATTTCTTCTTAATTTGATTACAATTAATCCAAAAACTTCATCTTCATCTAATCTTTTTTTTTTTTTTTCATTTAGGTTATACTACTACACCTATTAGCTACAATTTGTTTTGGATAAAATAAAAAAAAATAATAAATAAAAAAAGATGACAACAAAAAACGAGGGCTATAGCCGCGTTTAAAAAACGCAACTACAACATTAAAAAACGCAGCTTTAGGGGAGGTTTATAGCCGCGTTTTTAAAACACAGTTATATGTCCAGGGTGGACCTACATTTTCTAGAGTTGACCTAAATCTCTCTAAGTCTACTTTACTCTACTATTTAAGAATGCTAAAATCAATTAATAAAACCCAAAATAAAGTGAAGAACTTCAGAAGGGAGGATTTGGCTTTTTTTGGTGAGAATAGCTATCGTCTTTTTATTTTTTATTTTTTTGCATTTCTATTTTCCTATTAACGTAGTTCAATTATTACTTAAATTCTATGATTTTTTAAAAATATTTTACATAATGCAATTCATCTCAATTATTGATGTATTTTTTGATTTGATGTTCTTAATTGATTGTGCAAATTATTTCCTCACTTATGGCAATATCAAAATGGCTAAACAAATAATTTAATGAACGTCTAGCCATTTTGAAAAACAAAAAAAGTAGTACTCTACCAATTGAAACATTAAATGAACATCAAATTCAAACTAAAGAGAAGCTATTGAACATAGAGAGAAACTAAGAGAGATACCACTGGTGGAGATAGATCTGCTAGTCAGTTCTTTAACTTTGTGAAAAGGATCGCTGATTACAGTTGTGCTTGCAAGTATGTATATTTATTTTTTAAAAAAAATAACTAAAAAGGCTAATGAATTACCGTATATTTGCTTTTACCTTCACAACAGGGTTGACAAAATGGGTAAATATGCTTATGTAATACAGTAAATGTCTTTATCCATGTAACAAAGTCAATGGAAGCTGTTGTTGAGTTGATTCCTATGACCGTTGTTGAAAATATAATTAGAAATCCCTTAAAAGATTACATCAAATATGCTTCACTTCAATGCATCTTGAAAGTACTTTAATTGTCCAATTATCAAAATGATAGTTATGAGGGTTCTCTTTCTGCTTTTAGGTAAAGAGTGCAGTTAAATAGTGTTTTTAGAGCATTTGTTAATGATTTATTTTAGAAAAGTTTTAAAATCACTTTTGTGGAAAATATAAAAAATTTTCAACAAAATTATTTGCTTTTTTCCTTTTCCATGAAATTTTTTAAAAGTATTTTCTAAAAGAATGCTCTTAGGACATCTGTAGGGATGAAGGGCCTAGATATAGATATTGGGCCATGGGTCGCGTTCGAGGATGTCAAATAGCCCGAGGATAGATAAGTACTAGCAAAGGTATACAGATTAATCAGCCGTGGAAGAAGTTTGGTCACAATGTGTAGGAGACGACATCAAAGGATAAATACCTCCTCAGCTAAGCAAAGTGGAGGTCAAAAGTTTGACCATCCATCAAGAATAGGGCAGCAGGCAATCTTGCTTGGAAGGATAAACATTAGAGAGAGATGAGACAAAAGAGAATTGGGAAATATCTAAGAAGAAAGCTCTTACCACCGCATTGAATGCCTTGCATCTAACCCCCTGGCTGCATTAATGTGGAAGTGATACCTGAACAGTAACTTTCAGCCTTACAACTACCTCAAAAAATTTCAGGAATGTGCTGATAGGAAAAATATCAAGAAGATTAATAATCTGGCCTACATGTGAAGGGCTAAGATAAAAGAAGGGGAGGGAATATAAAAGAGAAGAACCCCATTACAAAGGGGGTCATCAGAAAAATTAGAGAAAAATCATTGTGTACCCAAAAACTGTAATTTTTGTATAAGTCTAAGTGAAATATATAAGAACGGACCTTTCTTGAACTTGACCGAGGAGAATTTTTCTTGTTCAAAAGTGTTTGTTTTATTCTTTCCAACAATAACTAACTTATTATGATCATTATCTACCTAACTCATTGAAAATTTAGTTTCAAGCCCACTTTCTAACAAATTTATTGTTTTGGGCTCATTGGGCCCTTGTCCATCCATTTGGGCTGTGGATCAAATCATGTCCTTACAACATCTATTAATAAAATCCTTAGTTAAAAAATAAAAAATGCACAAACATAATCATAAACATTAACATACATAAGCTAACACAACAAATTCAAAAATACAAAATTATAGAAACAAAATATATTATAACTATATGATAAATAAAAAATATATATTATTTCGTACAAAAAACTGGTTGAAAAAATTATAAAGAAAACATTTTATGGTTACTTACATGGTGCAATTATAATATTTCTAGGTTGACTGTAGTATTGCAATTCTTTTCATTTTATACCTATTGCATTCTTAGGAGAAAAACATTGAAACCCCCAAAAATGTTATGGCATTTTTGTTACAATGGTTTAAAGTTTTACACTTATTATGTGTGTGTAAATTTGAGTAATGACCCTCTTATTTTTATACTACAATTGTGCAAATTATACTACATTATTATTTTCCTCATATTACTTTTATACCATATATATTCATTAAACCCAAATGAATTTCATATAAATATATATATATATATATATATATTTCTAAAAACTTATAAATTTATATAAATAACTAGTAGAATTTTTTTGGAGTGGTTAGGGTTCTAAATGAGTTAGTCAAATTATATAAGATTAAGATTTGATTGTTGACTCAATGTGAAGAGATAGAATTGGATTTGTTAGTCTCCGACATTATTATTGATGTGTTGTAATATTTTTTTGTTTTTGCATGATTTCTGCATGATCCGTGGGATGATTATATTTGAATGAGTCAAAGATCTGTATTGATCTGTATTATAACATTTGTGTGTTTATAAGCAAGCTTTTTCTTTAAATTATCTATTCTTTGTGGGTGTCACAGTACTTTTTGTACAAGTTTTATTTCAAATAATTTAATTTTCAGATTTTTAGCAAAAATTTAGTTTTAAAAAAATATATAGCTTTTAGCTTTTTTATCTCACATTAATCAAATAAAGTACCAGAAATAAGCAATTCCTAACGATTCCCATATTAATCAATATATTAAATAAATCACTATACCATTTGCTTTATTAATGATGCTAACCTTGCTTATAGTTTTATTTATGCAGTTTAGCTAATTTAACATAATTTTAAATTGCACACACATAAACATACACATAGATATAAATTAACATTATATATACACAAGCTAATAAATTTATAAAAGTTAGTAACAATGTTTATACAAAAATTTATGAAGACGTGCTATTTCAACTTTAAGGCAATAGGATCTTGTGAGATAGTTCTATAAAATCTCTTTATCACACTATTTGCAAATTTCACATATTCTACAACAACAACAAAAACAACTTTAGTCCCAAAATTTTAAGGTTAGCTATGAACTGATAACCTTAGTTTATCATTTCCATATAACTATAGTATTTCATATTAAAATTGGTTAAAGAATTATATTATATACATTTTATGTAGTTACTTACCTAGTGCGATTATAATACTTCTAGGTTGACCATAGTATTGCAACCTGTTCCGTTTTTATCCAATCGCCTTCTTAGGAGAAAAACAATTGAAACCTACAAGAAAGTTGTGGCATATTTGTTACGGTTTGAAGTTTTGCACTTATTCTATATGTGTATATGTAAAGTAGTGAGACTCTAATTTTTGTACTACAATTATGTAAATGATATTACATATTATTTTCCTCTTATTAATCTTATACCCAATAGAGTTCATTAAATTTAAATGAATTGATTACATATATTTCTAAAAATATATAAGTTTGTAAAGATGACTAGTGGATTTTTTTCTCTTATTACTCTTATAATAATAGTATGTCGTGACAACATATTCAAGAAATATATTCCCAGAAATATAAATAAATTTCTTTAATGAAAATTTTTATTTTTCAAAAAACAAAATTTATTATAATTTTGTGTTTGAAGAATTAGAGATGTGAACAATATGTTAATATATTTTTTTTTTAAAAAGAAAGGACAATTGTGGATTTGAGATGTGAACAATAAGTTAATAATAATAATATTATTATTTTTAGAAGGACAATTGTGGATTTTGTGATTAGAATTTACAGATCCTGATTGCATTTGTCATGTATGGATTTTCATTAGTTTAATATATTATTATATTTTTCTTAGATTGACTTATATATGTTACAAAGTGAAGTTTATAATTTGAATTATTTAAAATTAGTTCATTTTCTTATATATTTCACGATTTTTAAAACTACTAATATACTCTAATTTATTTAACAAAAATTATTGAACAATCTATTTAAATGATAATTCATATTTTACAAATGACTGAATAAAAAAAATTCAAATAGAAATTAAAGACTAATTTAATGTAAATATTATGCTTATATATAAGAAAATAGCATAAGTTAAATTATGTTATTTTTTATGTATGAGTTTAATGTTATATGCTTTGGATTTAAACTTTTCTTGATATACTTAAATTGAGCCCCCTAAAAAAAGTTTTTGGCTCCATGACTAACCATCAGAAGCTTTCTACAATCTTTATGCTCACTTAGCAACAACAACTAACTAATGATATTCATAAATCCAACATATTGGACTTACATAACACCTTCCTAAGGGAGGGGAGTGTAATGTTTTGAAAAATGTTACTATTACTAAAAAATATTTACAACCTAATATGATAATAAATGTGATTAGTAAATTTCAATTACATTTTTCTTTATGAGAAGAGGATTTCAGCAACTTCATGAATGAATATTTGAATTAAATTATTGTGATTGATGGTACATTAGTTTGTACATTAGTTCATAAAACTTATTTAGTAAAATTTTGTGTTATAAAAAATATCACTCATGTTAATCCTAAATAAGGGTGGCAATGTTTGGCACAACCCATAAACATGACATGAATAAGACACATTTTTTTGCGAATTAGTGTCCAGTGTAAATGGGTTCGTGTCAAAGTAGGTTGACATGCTTTATCCCAATTAATAATATTGATTCTATATTGACTTGCTTAACCCACAAGCAATTCAAAAGGACCTGATTCATATAAATAAAATTTATTTAATTAGAAGAATCAATGATCCAGTATTGATATTACGTTTCATATGGAAGCCCCACAGTCAACTATTTATTTAGTTAAAAGGTTATATTGATAAATTATTCATTGAAACTATAAAGTTCTTAATCTTTTTATCCAAAAACAAAGGGAAACTCTCTCTTTTCTCTTTATCTTTTTTGAATTGTCTATTAAATGGGTTGTGTCATGTCAATCTGCTCTATAAACAAATTGCGTTAAGGTTGAAGGGTTTCCGCTCTATTATTGGGGTCAGTTAAGGTTTAGCTATGAATTCAAGTACTCTTATTTTGAGATGATATGAACTTTACTTGCTAACAAGAATTGTCTTCAAGGACTTTAGGTCAGTTGATAATCTACGAAATATTTGAGTAATATCTTATTTAACTACTTTGGATGGAATCTGAGTATCATTGTAGAATAGGGTATATTTATTTGATCATTTGAAGCAACTGGAAAAATTTTATGCCATCATCCTTAGCGGTTCAGTTATGGTTTGGGAGTTTAACCAACGATTTCAATTTATGAATACACACATTGTGTTACAAACTTACAATGTAACACACTGTGTAATATATTACTTAATTTTCTTGTCCTAGCTATTTCCTCCTCTCTCTCTTTTTGATTTTCTTTTGGAAGCACTTCATACCAACGTCTCTATTACGACTTACAAGGAATTTTTATATGATAGCAAAACATAATGGAATTTGTAGTAGAAGTCATATATATATTGGTTAAAGAAAATTGGAGTTAACTAGGTTATGACAGCCTCGGGCAAGGTACTCGGGTTAAAGCCCATCCTTTTTGGATGCAGCCAAATTCTTTCTTTTTTTTCTTTCTTTTTTTTGTTAAAGAAAATAAGGGTTAGCTAGATTACATCAATCCCCGAGAAGTCATATATATGTTAGATTAAATTTGAAGAATAGAATTTAGCTTTATATTAGCAAAACATATATCACCCCACACATCTCTATCGTTATTTTATTGTTATTTTTTTTTTATACAAGATAAAACTTCTACTCTAACTTAATCTAAGTATATATGTGTGTGTAAAGTTCTCTCCTAGGAACTTGAACCCCGACCCTTGCCCCCTACACTCCACAAGCACTTATACTTGTAGAGTGACCACTGCATCAAGAGTGCACAGTGTTGTTATTCTATTGTTATTATTATTGTAAATGTTAGGTCCAAAAGTATTATTATTACAATAATAATGATACAAAATTATTGTTATTGTATATGTTAAGTCCAAACGCTTAGTATTCTCTACATTTGGCATAAGCAATTATTATAATCAAATCGTTGAATAATCTCTCTTTATTTAGAGAGGAGGAAGAGAAAGCTATTGCAGTTGTACTAGTCTGCTTCTCTATTTTTTTTTTTAAATGGCAATACTATTTATTTATTCTAATTCGAAGTTGATGCATTTTCCAATTATTAAAATATTTAGAAGTGTGATGAGATTTATATGGTTGTGAGGATGCTAATTTTTTGTATGTTACGTCTCATCACATTGATTTTTGTGACCCCACCTCAGGTTCTTTTGTTTGGTTACATTTTTGTTTTCAATTCTCATACTCCATTACTCAAAAATTGAGTTATAGCGATGAAAACAGAAAACAAGTTTTGTTTAGTTTTTAAGTTTTTATTTTATTTTTTTATACAAAATAGAATTTCTACTTTAATCTAATCTAAGTGTATATGTTTGTGAAACTCTCCCCTGAAGACTTAAACCTCAACCCTTGCCCCCACGCCTAAATGCTCGTAGAAGGATTACCGCACCAAAAAAGTGTGGGAGTAATTTTCAAGTTATAAGAAATGAGTCCATTGGCAATCTAATAAAAAAATTCAAGTTGCTGGGACCCACACAACTGACCAACAGTTGTTTCGTTGATCAGAGCTCAGGTGAACGCGGAGTAATACTTAAGTACTCCCGGAGCATGAAGAATGATGCTCCCTCCTCTCACATTCATGATGGGGCCCGCTCATTAAATTCATGGTGGGATCCACCATGAATGTGAGAGGAGGGAGCACCATTTCACTATACTCCGAGAATACCTAAGAATTTTCTGTGAACACGAATCTCTCTCTCTCATTTCACTTTCTCCATCTCTCTCGCCCTTTCATCTCACTCAATCAATCAAACCTTCCCTCCAACTCAGCTTAGGTGATTCTTCTTTGTTTTGGACCTCTTTATGTCTACTGACTTGGATTCCTAAAAATTGGCAGCGGTGAGATTTTTCTCTTCAACAAGAAAAATCTCACCTTAACTGTTCCTTCACAAGGGCAGCAAGTTAAGGCTTTATGTCTAGTGACTTGGATTCCTAGAAATTGCGAGGACCTTATAAGTTGGGACACAAACACCTTGAAAGGAACAAGCCTAAAGAGTCATTCTTTGCAAACTGAATACGACCTGTGGATTCAAAGGAATAATCGAACCTATGTTGGTGAGGTTAAGACAGGAGCATCTCTAATAGCTTAGGTAAAAGCAAAATAATGTCTATAATAGAGAATGAGACCAAAAAAATGGTCTCTAATGGATTCTCTAAATCATGATATTTTTTGAGCTCATGAACAATAGCTCATTAAGTCTAATGAACTACTGTACATTAGCAAAAGAATAAAACTAAATAAAAAATTAGCAAATGAGATGGGAGTATGGGAATGTGTTAAAATATGAATAAATAATATTTAAATAAGATAAAGAAAAGATGTATTAAAAAAGTAGATAGACAAAAAATAAATGTTACTGTTTACTGTCCAAACAGTATAAAAATATAGAAAAATTGCCGGAGATCTTCAGGGTATCAAAAGATATATAAGAAGGATGGAGGGAAGCAGTAAAGTGGATAACTCCTACATTGGCAAAATTCTTTGTGCAAACTGTGGTGGTACCTAGATAAATTTGTATATTTCGTAACTTGATGTAAGGGCTAGGCTTGGCTCTGGTGGATGTTTAGTGCAGTATTTGAACTTGTGCCTGTAGTTGAGTTTGTTTAGACTGTTCGCTTGTGTTTTGCTGGTTTGAATTTCCTGGCTCCCAGCCTTAGGGCCAGCTTAGTTTTGGGCTGCATAAACTATGTTCTTAGTTCTGAATTATCAAAATAATATCTAATTGCTTTTCGGCCAAACCAAAGGAAATTACATCAGAGTATACATTCACAGAGTAAGCAACTAGGCCAGATAAAAAGTCCGGCATTGATTCTATGGAAATATTCAAAGGACTGACAAAAACAGAGTGATTTGTCAATTTTCATCTAATCAAAACTATCTTAGCATGTGGCAGCGGCAATTACATTTATATAAAACACCTAGCAAGCATAGAGATCTACCAACTTTTCACATTAATTTGCCATAGACATTATAACTCAAAAAAGGAAAAAATAATGATACACAGAAAGAAACCACTGCCAAGAGAAATCTATGGAGAACCTATTAAATTAATGCAGTTCCAACTTCCAATTTCATTTTCAGCTTAAGACAGTCCTCAACAAGCAGATACACAAGCTCTGCAAACCAAACTCTTCAATGCCATGTTTCTCCTCCCAACGTGCCTACCGTGCTGCTCAATTTTACTGTCTCTGAAATTCATTACCACTCATTATTTAAGAGAGTATACCATATGTTAAAAAGATAGAATCTGATATTTAAGGTGTAAAACAAGAAAATTCACTCAAATTGACACTCTATTTGGCATGGTGGACTAATCTACCAAAATGCCACATCAGTGCCAAATATTCCCCCCATTTCAGACAAAGGTAGACTAGATAGAATAGAGGGAACCTATAAGAATTTCAAAACTCTGTATAAGAAAAATTGAAACAAATCCACCCAGCAATCAAGAATTGATTTAGCAAAATTTGACTACATACCTGCCTGAATTTTGCAATTGGGGTTGGTCATGTTACAACTTAAGAAATCATATGCACCACTCCGTCAGCTATCATCACTCGGTTATCATCTTGAAGTTTCTGAACAGTTTTGAAGAACTTATTATTAGCATCCCATTTAGTATTTAAATTAAGAAAACTCACCTCAGGCACCACCCATCAACAGATGTTAGCCCAAAAAAATTAAAGGAATTGTTATTAAAAATTAACAGAAAAAGGAAGAATACTACTTCTGGAATCAATAGACCAGCAGGGTTACCAAATGCATGTATTCTTTCCATTCTAATAATTGTATTAAATACTGTACCTCTAACAGGAACATGATCTCTGTCCTCACATAATGAAAATCTGCTCCGGAGTTGACGACATTCTCTATATCTGCAACGGATATGAGATCCAAGTGGTTTGCCCTCATATGCTGACCAAATAAAGAATTAAATGCTTCTATTCTGCAAGTGGCAGGGGGGGGGGGGAAGGAACCAATGTTAGGAAAAAGTAAACCCAAGCTAAAATTTACAATTAGAAAACAAAGTATGTGATATTGGAGATGCTTGCTGGACACCAACCTTTCCTGAGAAACATTAACTGCAGATTGGGCTGCAGGAGGATCGTCCACTTCCATAGCATCCGTCATCGGACTAAGCAAAGAAACCATAGGAGCAAAAAGAAGGGTGAAAATAGAATAATAAAAAAGGTCAACTACTGATTACGTAAATTGGTCAAACTACCATTGCTGCAATAAAGGAAACTGAAGAAAGCATTAAAATATTTATCCAAAAATAAAGATAGGCTTCTTTTGAAAACCTTGTTGGCTCATAAAAGTTTAAAATCATTAAAAACTCAATTTAGTGTGACTAGCTTGTTGAACATACTACATTACACCCAAATCAATGTGAGATCAAAATGATGGTCACTATGTAACCAGTCTATAGGAAAACCTATTTAACTCAACTAGGCGATGCAAGGAATGGCTGAAATTCATCAACACAGGAAAGGATTCACATCCAAATACCATGGTTGCCTGAAGTTTCAGATACATGCATAGGGAATAAAGAACTCGCCCATAGTTAAAAAGGCAAAAGAATAATTGAAAAGACAAAATAAAACAAATTAGTTCAGAGCTTGCATATTCAAATGAAAGTCTACACCAAAACTACACAAAGTGTGATTATTTATATGTAGAAGTATAATATAAAAGCACACACAGCTCAGCAGAAGCCAAATGACAGATTTCCTTGAATAGATACCAATGCTTCTAAGCAACAAGTACATTCAAAATTCATGTCGAAAATACAGCTATGGCTCACCCTTCTACATCTGAAGTTCCACTTTCGCGTCTATCTTTTTTTCCAGGACGATGGTCTCTATCATTTCCACCAGGATGGTCAGCTCTACGTTTTCTCTCCAATTCTTTCTCCCTTTCATGCTCACGCTCCTCCATTTCAGTCAATTCCTTATGATATATGCAAAATATAAAACCTTCAGGGCAGCATCAACATCAGACTTTGAAACCTGCCAAGAGAGATCAATTTGTGATGAGCAAGCAGAAAAACAATGGAATTCCTCAGTTAAAGGTCAATACAAATAAGACCTCTGAACATGAATATTGAACTTAGATTCATTCCAAAATCTTAAGGAGTATAATGAACACAAATCTCATTATATTCTCATTTAATTACAAAAGACATCAAAAGAGAGATGGATCCAGGTACCTTTCTGCTCAACTTCAATTTGGCATGAGCAGTAGAGAGACGTATTATGGTTTCTAAGGTTCTAGCAGTGATTGGAAGTGTTCCCCCAGTCTACACACAAATTGGTAAAGAGAAAAACTATCATTAATTGTA
Source organism: Castanea mollissima (assembly GCA_014183005.1). Taxonomy (NCBI): domain Eukaryota; kingdom Viridiplantae; phylum Streptophyta; class Magnoliopsida; order Fagales; family Fagaceae; genus Castanea; species Castanea mollissima. Next base: position 44,362,950 of record JACAVU010000002.1, on the reverse strand, counting down.
TAATATGTTTTTCAGTGGATTAGAAAACCCAGATAGTTAATTTCTGGATGTTTGTCAATGGATTACAAAGCACTAACCTTTGCATTTGAACTGGTATTTCTAAGCTCTGCATATGCTGTTGCAATCTGTTCAGATGCCTGCAGACAAAAAAGTACTAGTATTAGTCTGGCTATAGCCTCATTACATTAAGGCAGGAATAAAAAACTAATAATTATAATGACCTCATCAGTCAGATCAGGCTGAATCCTATGCTTTGCATAATGAATAAATTTCTTAAGAAACTTGATGGTAAGGGTATCACGCTTCCGTCCCCTTTCTACTTTCTTTCCATGTAGCATTCGGTTATACTTGACAAAGACAGAGTCAGCATCAGATTCGTCTTCTCTTCCATATCTTGAGCTCCCATCAAGTGTCGCCTCACCTACAATTTAACTCTTTAATCAAGCTCATCATAGAGACCACTAGTATTCTGAGCATGAGATTAGTGTTAACACACCTCCAACTGCAGAACGGTACCGGTGCATGCGCAAAACATGCTCAGAGATTTGACGATCAATATCAGGATCCATTTGATCCAATACTATAAATAGTAAATCAAAACGAGAAAGCAGAGAATCTGGGAGTCCAATATTCTTCGTCGGAGTCAATGAACGATCATACTGCACAACCAGTAAACAGCATGAAATCAAGCTAAGCAATTAAAGCACCAATCGCCTAGCATTTGCAGTAAGGTGCACTTGAATTACTACCAAATGAACCCTTACAGTTCCATATATGGGATTTGCAGCAGCCACCACACTGCATCGAGCATTGAGTGACGCATGAATACCAGCTTTGGCAATAGTTACAGTCTGCTGCTCCATAACTTCATGTATGGCAACACGATCTTGATCATTCATCTTGTCAAATTCATCAATACAGACAACACCTCGATCAGCAAGAACCATCGCACCAGCTTCTAGCCTTCTTTCTCCTGATCAACAGCCACTGGTCAATTACCATTTCCTTGAAGAAGAAAAAATGCCACATAATGCAAAATGCTAGAGCACATGGAGATGCTTTACCTGTTTCTTGATCTGAAGTAACTGCTGCAGTCAAACCAACACCAGAAGAACCCCGACCTGTAGTTGATATGGCCAAGGGAGCAATATTCATAATGGCTCTTAGAAGTTGAGACTTGGCAACAGAAGGATCACCAACCATCATCATATTAATGTCGCTAAAAGAAACAATTAATCAGTTTATTAACATTCAACGTTCAATTCTTATGCTAGGGCCTCAAGGAATGGTCCCAGATACAGGAAATAAGAGAATTGCATAAGAGAAAGGGTACAATAAAAAGATGCATATAATGCCGATAGAATATTAGAGAAGAAGGTACAACTCACCCTCGCAAGTGGGTTCCATTCTTTAAGTTCTTTTCCACTCCACTAAGCATCAATAAAATTACAGCTTTCTTTATCCATGAATGCCCATATATAGAAGGTGCCAGTGAATTCCCGAGTAGGTCAAATGTATCATCTCTCTCAGCTATTTTTTTAATATTTTTTAAGTCTTCAGGACTATAGATAGGTGCATTTGCCTCTTTGTTAAGCAGAGAAACATTGTTTGCTACAAGAACAGTCCTACACAACAAGATCAGTAAATCAAGCTCTTTATCTCGGAAACATCATGCTATAAAAGGAACAAGGAAATAACATTAGTACACAATATCTACCTGAATACTCCATTAACACTTCCCTTGCTTTTACCAGGAAGAGCTTTGTATATCCCTACAATAGCCACACGGTCTCCAGGCTTGCATGAATCAACCAGGTCATCCTCAGCTATGATATCCACCGTTCGTGGAAGCTGACCAGGAGCAGAATTTTCTGGCACTTCTTGCATTGACAAGGTTTGATGATCTTTGTATCTGCACAATCCATATTCGGTCACCAACAAGTTTCCACTTTCATCCTGCAGCAGAACATTTCATTAGAAAAACTCCCTCGTCTGTTAATAGCACAGAGAACCAGCAAAACAAAGGACTTGGGATTACCCTTGTAGGATACACAGACCCCGTGGGCAAACCCATATTGGATGCAATGTCTCGATATTCGCGAGTAGTAAAGGCCCCCGTTGTAGGGCAGAAGTGAACACTTTTACAACCTTGGCCTTACAAGAGAACCTAAAAATGAACAATATTAGATTTATGCAAATCTACAATTACTGTCACAGAAATATTGAGGAACTGTCTAAATTTCTAGTTCCATCATCATAAAATTATTAAGTGCAACCAATAGTAATACAATGAAAAATGCATGAAATTGTAGCAAAAAGTTTAAGGAATATAGTATGGTACATTTGGTGACAATGCCCTCGACGCAGACCATGGAGCCAATGAATTCAGAAAGAAGTTCTCTTGGCGTGACTCGGCGAGAAACAAAAGGGCCTTCAAACCCAACAAGAACATGCTCTCCTTCCTTCAAGTACTTGGGATCAATAGATTTAGCAGCGTCCGTGACGGCATCACAGAAAGGTTGCATGTACTCACTTGGATTCTTGAGAATCCTAAAACATCAGAAACAAGGACAACAAATTAAAACACAGTCAAAAGAAAAAAGAAGGGGAGGAAGATAGAATAATGAGCACTTGAGTTTGTACAACTTTAAAAACCCAATAAACAAGGTCCAAAAACAGCTCCACTCAGCTACTGTAAAACTTAAAATTCTGGTTTAATGATTGAATTCGACATTTTTAAACAGCTTAAGCGTCTGTTTGGTTAGGCCATCTGGGTTGGCTAAATGCACGTTTTTAAGAAACCAAAACGCCTTTTTTGCAACAACACTTCATAACTTCTTTTTTTCTTTTTTTTTTTTTCTTTTTTTTACAAAGGCTCATTTTAAACCCAAAATGCTGTTTCACAACAATTCATACAAACACACCCTACGCTCCACTTTACCATCCATTTAAAAAGTTTAAAAAAAAAAAAAAAAAATCCAACTTGCTAGGCCTCAATTCCTTAATCTTTTGGGACATTAAGAAATTTATCAATTTTGACAATTTAGAATAAAACCCAAATTTTAAATTTTCCTCGCAAACCCCCCAAAAAATAAACTACGATTTTTACAAAATGGTGGTAATAAAAGGTGATTTAATAGTGGGAATAGTGGGATCCAATTAGATAGAAATGAATAGATTTGTGTGGAATACAAAAGCAAAAGCAAATTGACGTGAAAAGAGAATGGGAATGGGAATGGGAATGGTGGTAGGTACCTGGTGCCCAAGTCGCGGAAGGAGTGTAGATCGGAGATGTTGACGATGAGGCGGTGGCGCTTGTGGTTTATCATCGCCTTTATTTCGTCCATGTACACGCCCCTCCCCACCTTCATTATTTACGAATTCACCATCATTCATAATTTATTACACACAAATAAATAGAGAGAGAGAGAGAGAGAGAGAGAGAGAGAGATTGGTTGTACGTACATCTTGATCCAAGAACTCTAAGAACTCTCGCTTGTGAGCTGCCCTTTGTTCTTCGCTTATGTCCATTTCTCTTTTGCCCTTCTCTCTGCTTCTGCTTCTGCTTCTGCTTCCCAGAGATAGAGAGAGAGAGAGTGTGTGAGAAAATGAGTTTTGCCCCTTTTTTTTGAGCCCTAGGCCAGGGGGTGTAATCTTAGTTTTGGCGGGAAACGGGGTCTGGTTGCCTTTACTTTGGCGGGAATAATGTGTATTGTTTGGGCCTGCCCTGCCTGCCACCTGTCTTACTCTTTTTTTTTTTAAATAAATAAATTTACAAAAATTTACAATAGAGATTACAAAAATAAATAAATAAACCACACTTTTTTTTAAGTGTATTTCAATAGAGATTATTGTTTTTAGAGATTAGGATTAAAAAACAACTCAAGAAAAATATATAATCATTCTTGGTCTGTTCCTAATAAAAAATATATATATATTAGTGAGTCCTGGAGTGCATCGATTAAGGATGATTTTTTTTCTTTTTATTTTAATTGTAGTCAATCAGTATTTTATAAAAGTCACATAACAAGCAATTAAAAGGGTATTTATTTATTTATTTGTGTCATATTTCATATAAAAATACATAAAAGATTTTAGGTCTTAAAATCTTCGGTATATTTAGCCCAAATTTAAATATTTGTCCATTTTAAATATGATATTTAGATTTAGGCCCTTCTACCCAAAATTGGTAGAACGAAATCCTTCTACTGTATACAAGCGGACCCATGTTGTGATCTCCTTTGAGCTTGAGTCGGTAATTTTGTTTGTCCATATGAGTTTAAAAGTTCTTTTACTTCCTCCTACAATATATTAACAATTCGCCAATAAAAGAAAATTAAGCACAAACTAGAATGAAAAATCGTTTATGGTACTACAAATCAAGACCCCATCAAGATGGAGTTATAAATAATCACTCTCAGCAACAATAATGCATTAGAAAACATTTCCGTAATACATGAAGTCAAATGATAAACTTCATTTAGCCACACACACATATATATTGACAATTCATCAAACATTATGGATTCTCTCCTCTTTCTTCAACAACATGTTTTCATTTTTTTGAAAAATTCTAAGACAACATAAAATGGCACTTGTGCCACAATTGTCCCCGTGAAAAACTCTGAGTAGTAAAGAAAAAACAATGAGTTTATATGAAAGTGACAGGTAGTAAGTCACAGTCTAACACGTAAGATAATTGTAGCAAAAGTTGTAGTAGTTTGTATGGTAATCGAACTTCATTTACACCATGTTGGAGTAGTAACTAGTTTTGCCAATGATTTCATACTAGAGAGTAGAGACAATAAAATATGGGATTTACGAGACAATAAACACTTGATGACAATTATGAGGTTAATTAAGATACCCAACAATTTATTCTGATGGCAAAGGATCACAGAGCACAATTTATACGCGTCCCAAGAATGTAAAAATTCTAGTACGTGCGGGCTAGAATATAATTATTTTTTAAAGACAAAATTAAAAATAATTATAGCAAAATACTTGTCCACATTAAGGCAAAGCTGAACCATCAAGTTTACAGATCATTATACAGCTTCATGAGCACTATAAGCCTCTTGTATTCATCCACAGAGAGAGAACCCTAAGTTGGGGTTTGAATATAAGAAACTTTGTGTTTGTGCCACCTTGTTCGAACTTGGAAGCTATTCTGGACTAATCCACAGAATTAGAGCAGAACTAAACCTCCCTCAGCTTGATTTTTATGAATCTGTATCAATCTACATTCCAATCAAATGACTGAGAAAGATAGTGATATAAATGGAAAACGCCTTTGGCACTTTTCTATCCACTAAAATAAATTAAAATTGAATAAATTCTTATACACCACTAGCCCAATAGATCGGATAGTTCTTTAGTAAAGATGTCTGGAAATCCTCGAGCTTAAATTCAAATCTAAATCATCACAGAAATTAACAAACTAAATGTGGCTTGACAAGTATGCAGCAACTCCAGAAATTTAGAAAATGAAGCAGCCGCAATAGCAAAGTTTAAACAAAATCTCGAATAACCACAGCTCATCTCCCAAAAGAAATCCAAAATGACTGGATGATCAAGGTTTGAATGCAGAAAAGGCCACAACAGAGTTGTGTCCACCGAATCCAAATGAATTCGAAATAGCTGGAAAACATATGAAAAATTAATGAGTTATTAAATCAGAATGCTGAGGCTTCCAAAGCAAACGGAAGCAAAAAGTGTGGTTTTAAAGGATTATGCATCTTACCAACATTCACTTCATGCTGCTGCTTTGTATTTGCAACCGTATCAAAGTCAACTGAAGGCTCTGGATTCTGCATTCATCAAGGAGAACATGTCACTCATTGTCTTAACCTTTATCCAAATCTCAAGAATAACGATGGAACCAGTGCAGTGCAAAAAAGAAACTCAGTAATAATTTATTTAGTTGGCCAAAATAGAGAAAAGGGAACCATATGATTCTTAATTTATTTCCTGTTTCTCAAAAAAAAAAGTAAATAAAACCAACTCTAAACCATTGGGACTTGTAAAGATTGCAGTAGAGTTCCAAAGTTTCCTACTTTCCACTAGTTCTTGCAGTTAAATTATGTAAACCACATATTTCATCTCAATCATTTAGTCCCAATCAAATATCTCAGACGGACTACTCTAATGTTTCAAGCCATTAACAGTAACAATCAAGTAATATTACTAAAAGTGTGCTGTATCTTGTTTAGAAGGATGATTCTGATACATTGTCCAAAGCATGTGTACTTATCAAAAAACATTTTTCTGTGTTGATTGGAAAGTAGTACATACAAATTGATTTATACTAGGATGCAGCCATCCTGTATTTATAGCTTTCACAGTGGCAATGGCTTCCAAACCCCCAGCAGCACCAAGGCAATGCCCAATCATTGACTGAAAATAAATGAAGACAAGAACAGATCAATCAGAAAACAGAACGAAAGAAACATCAACATATAACCACCTTAAATTTGGAAGAAGAAAAAGAAAGTGTGCACTTGGAGAAAAATTACCTTAGTTGCATTAATTTTGATCCCTGAAGTGTCCTTGAAAACCTTTTTTATGGCATTTATCTCTGCCAGGTCACCAGCAAGAGTAGAAGTAGCATGCGCATTTATGTAGTTAACCTGTAAAATTGGTAGACTAGTTTAAATTACCCTCTTAAACACACACACACACACACACACAAGTATATATGGTCTGTTTTCGTTACTATTTACATCTTTCATATTTTTTACTTTTTATATGGAAAATATTATTTTATTTAAAAGAGGAGAGATGTCATATGTATCAGAAACATATGATGCTAAAACCATCCCATTGCAAATAAGTTATGATATGGGAACTCTGCAAGTACTAATTTGTTCTCCCATAACCACTGCAAAGCATTTATTGCAATCTGTGATCTCTAAAGCAACCTTAATGAGTTCCACTTGAGATAACAAATTATATAATTTCAGAAACTTCCATAACTTTTGTCCATTCCTAATAAATTAACAGTTGAAGTTCTTGTTGATATTCTAATGATAGTTAAATCTTAAATGGAATTGAGCAGCAAACTCAATCCACGTATCATAAAGTTTGACTACATAGCAAAGAAAATTTTACCTCACAATGGAATAGAAGACCTTTAGTATGCTTTTTTTTTTGGATAAATTAGCAGACCTTTAGTATGTTATAGCAAGTTTGTGGGAGTAGCCACTAATATATATAGAAAAGGGCATGCATGCATGCATGCAAAGATGCATATGCACCACAAATAGAAGTAAAACAGATTAGATCGAGATTTTGAGGGAGAGTGTGCAAGAGAGAGAGAGAGAGGCAAAACAACATAAGGTGGTGAAAGAGGAATTATGCAAATGAATTCGAGACAAACAGGATAGCTAGAACAACATCCCAATCAAGAAAAGATTCTATAGAAATAATAAGGGTAAATTAACATTAACCTCCCATAAGGTTTAAGAAAATTTCAAAGACCTTCTCCTATTTTTGAAAATGACAATTAACCTCCTAAAGGATATTATTTTTATCTTCTTTTTCTTGATTTGCTTGTCAAATACCCAGCCTAGTTAGTAATTATTTGAGGTTATTCTGGATGAGAATTTAATTTGAAACATTCGCGTTGACACAATTTGTAATGGCAAATAAACAGCTGTAGGGGTATTTGTTACATAAATCAAAACCTCAAAGGTGAAGTGTCACTTATGAATATAGAAGAGGATTTCTAACATTTCCCCAAACCTTTGGGAGGTCATTGATATTTATCCTAAGCATAATTAAAAAGAAAACAGCACCATACAGTACAAAGATCGATTTATATGGTCAAAAAATGAGAATACCTCCTCAGGTGACACACCAGCATCTTCAAGGCTGCTTGAATGCATGAAGACACACCAAGTCCATCTGCTCTTGGATCAGTCATATGATAAGCATCACAGTTAACAGCACCTCCTAAATACTCAGCAATGATAGGTGCCCCTCGTTTCATCGCATGCTCCAAGCTCTCCATTATCTGTTGACTCGCAATTTTAAACAAATTAAGAAAAAAGAAAAGTAAATGATTTAATAATATAGTGCAAAGGGGCACAGCCCAAGCACATAGGAAGTATAAAAGAGATACACCAACAGTTCTGAATGAGCAATTTACCCAAATTATGGCTTGGCAATTAATTCAAAACACAAGATAAAATGTCATTACTACCATTAAATTAAAACTACTCAAAGGGAGAGACAGAGATTCGTACAAAGCAAGGTTATTGCGATCTAATTAACCAAAAATGGATAAGGAAGAAAATATTCATGTAACTTTTTAAAGGAAGTTAGTGGGTTCTAGTTTACTCAATTGGTGAAGTCTCTTGTAGTTGAACAAGAGATTTGAGGCTTGAACCTTGCCTACACCAAAAATCAATTGGTCTTAGTATGATGATAAAAGGCAATCATCATGAAGCAAACGCCATTAGTAAAATTCTATTGTATCTATCAAAATAACTTTTTAAGGGAAGTTAATGTTACATTGCAAATAGGTCACCATCTTCACTAAATACCAAGGAGCACCTGTAATAATTTTAATTTAATGCACCCACAATGATTGCATCAGGGTTGCACCTTTCTCTGTTGTTATTATTCTTCAAGGTTAGTTCAAAATAACTTTAAGCAAAAAAGCAAATCACAATGCATGGTTGCATTTAACATCTAAATTGGTTCCCTTATGGGCAAGTCAGAAAGCATAGGTAGCAAGCCAAAGTTGTCTACTGGTCCCTGTAACCTCAATCCTTCATTATCTATGCCCAGGACCAATTACAGTGTTGGTAAAGCACACTTAAAGCATGCTTAAGTGCAAAGCGCCAAAGTTACAACACTTTTCGCCTCTAAAGTGAGGCACACTTTAGGTGTGCCTTTTGGAGCTTTTCCAATAAGCTCAAAGCAAACTCAATCTTATGGTATGCTACTATACACTAAAGCCCGCCCCCCTCCAACTTCACACATATTCCCTTGAGTTTTCTACTTTGTACCAAAACTGCAATGTCCCAAAACTCCTAGTTCATTCATGAAAAAAAAATTATTTGATTAAATTTATTCTGTGATAATTGTTTAGTTACTTTAGTAGTTGATGTTAAACATATAATGAATTGTGCACATAGGCTTATATTGATTAGTTCTCATTAAGTGAAGAAGTAATTAAGGAAAAATATAAAATGTTATATTTCAACTAATATGATATTTGATCACTTGATTGTTACAACAACAACAACAAAGCCCATTTTTCAAATTTATTATTACATTAATTTTTTGAAATGTTCACTTCTAACTTCACTTCAATCAGGCAAGCACTAGCACTTTGCGCCTAGGCTCCAAGAGGCCATTGCACTTAAGTGCACCTCACTCTTTTACCCACATTAAGACCAACATTAAAGAAGAATACGGTTGATGAAAAAAATAGTAGACCAAAAAAACAAACAAACATTAAAAAAAAAAAAAACTCACATACACAACCAAGTGGATAAAATTCTCCTTTTCACACAACTAGCATAACAACAGATGTAGGCTTACCAATACTCCAGCACCTTCACCCATAACAAATCCATCTCTACCTTTATCCCATGGCCTTGAAGCAGTTTTTTGGATCATCGTTCCTCTGAGATAAGGCCCTGCATGCAACAAAACCCCCCAATCCAATGGGAATAACAGCAGCTTCAGTCCCACCTGCAACCATCAGATCAGCCTCACCCCGGCGAATGTGATTTGCAGCAGCGTAGAAGCAATAATTAGAGGTAGCACAAGCCGTTGAAATTGAATAATTTGGACCCATGAAGCCAAGATCAATTCCTAGCAATGCAGACCCCATATTTGTTATAGCATAGGGAATGAAAAAAGGGGTTATTTTCCTGTGACCTTTCTCTATTAAAGCCTGAACACCGTCTGAAAAGACTGTAAGACCACCCATCCCTGTTCCCACTAGCACACCAGCCCGTTCCTTATCAATCTGCAGCAGATATCAGCAATTTCAATGAGTAAGCATACAGCTGAAACTAAAATGAAAATCAAATGGCAAGGGAACAAGTGCCTTGAGAGAAATTTTTTCAATTAAAAAAAAACCATAGAGTGACAATTTGTTGACAGACTAAGAATTTAGAAAGATCAACTAAACTTAAGGACGGAACTTTGATGTGCTCAAATATGCATTTTACCAACATAAAGACGAAGCCTCTCACCATTTTCTAAGTTTCATGAAAAGAATAAAGGAGCAGCAAACTATTATCTGGAGACATGAAACCGGAAAACATAGGGTTCCTACTGCCGGACATGCAATCTCATCTAAGTCCCTACATAATTATGAGGCACACACACACGAATAGAATTTTGAGAAAGAAAAAATAGGTAAGTTATAATTTGGTTTGCATCTCCAATCTAGAATTCCCGACTATCTATGTCAAATTGATTTCACGTATGAAATGACATTTGCAATTGGGTTAACAACAAGTGAAACTGATTTGAGAAGCTTTCAAGCATAAATTAAGAAAGTATAACACCAAAACAAGTTCCTTAAGAAGACTCCAAAAATTAATTTAATCAACATTAAACATTTCCTTCCTCTTTTTTTTTTTTTTTTTTTTTTTGATCAGAAAACAATTCCTTTTTTAAATGTTAATGTTTTCAAATATGTTGCAGCTAGAAGTAGACAGTTATTTAAAATCCAAAAAACCATGAGTCTATGATGACTCAGTGAAACACACACACACACACACACACATAAACTCTACCATGAAGATTATTCATTTCAACAAAAAGACACCAAAACCAAATACAATAAATTTCAAAAACTTTTCCATGCATCATGCATGTAATAGTTAGCAGAAGAACAACACACTTCCAAATATTAATTTAATCAACATTAAACAATTCCCTGTTTTTGAATGTCCATATTTTCACATATGTTGCAGCTATACTTTATATATATAATACAAGGGATTGAAGATTATACTAAAAAAAAAAAAATTGATTCAATGAAATTCATTGACATGGGAACAGAGCACAAAGTCCATAAGAAATGTAGAATGAAAGTTATTATTCATTTGAACAAAAAAAAAGACACGAAAACCAAACATAAGAAAAGTCAAAAATTTTGCCATGCATGTACAATTAGCAGCAGAACATAGTTCAGATCCATGAATTACACCAAAACCCAATTAAATAAACAGTAATTAAATACACTAAACCCCGAAATACTTCAAAAAGAGAGAGAGGGAAGTGAATAGTGAACCTTGGAGAGCTTATCGCCGCCGAGATCGGCGTCGACGAGTGCCTTTTTGCCGGCGACAATGCAGTACCGGAGGCAATCGTCGAGGCGGCGGTCGTTCTTGCCGTCAATGTAACCCTCGGAGTTGAACCCGCGGATCTGACCGGCGAACCGGGTCGGAAACTTGGAAGCATCGAACCGATCAATCGGGCCGATCCCACTCTCGCCAGAGAGCAACCTGTTGTAGTACTCATCGACCTCGTTCCCGAAAACCGAGACCAGACCCATGCCCGTAATCACGACCCGCTTCTTCGGGTCGTGCTCTCGCTTCGGGGCGGAGACGTTGACAATGACGGAAGCGCCACTGCTGCTGCGGCGGCGGAAGCTGCTGCGAGAGGGGCGGAAATGGAAATGGATTTGGATTTGGCTTGGTTTTGGAGAAGTGGGGTTAGCGGAGATGGGCGGAGACACGGAGGAGAAGATTGAAGGGATTGCATGGTGAAGTAGTGTGACGATGATAACGATGTGGTGGTTTTTTGCTTTTTTGTGTGTTTGGGAGGGGGTTTAAGCTTTTTTTTATAAAGAGAGAAGAAGAAAGAACAGCTACTTTTTACAACTCCCAACTATATGACACACACACAAAAATTAAAATGTTTGTGTATAGTGAGGTTGAGCTACTTTGTGTGTTGTACTTGGACTTTATAGGCCACGTTAGTTACAACTAGAGTGACAATGTCTATATTTGTTTTTTTTTTTGGTTTGGTTTGGTTCGGTGTGACTTGTCTACTAGTTTTTTTGGCTACTATTTAATTCATTCATTAATTACGAGTTTGATTTCGATGTTTTCTAGGAAGTGACCAAGGAGGATTTTTTATTATGTTTTTGTTTGTCTTAGCTTCTTCTTTTCTCTTTTCCTATTTTAAGTTGAACTTCAAAACATAAGAGTGAGTTTATAATTCTACTATTCATGAACACCATTTCGTTCTTTACGTTCAAATCAACAAACCAGTTTGATTTTTTTTAGAGGATAGTAAATTTTATCAATTAGGTTAATTAAAACTCACAGTAATATTTTGTTGTGATTGAGTAAATTCATGCTAAGGTGTTATGTGCTTAACAAATGCCTATTATATTTATTTGTCGAAAAAAAATTATGAAGTATTTTAATGTACTTCCTTCTATATTAATGTTTAATAGATTTTAATACTTTATTTGACACGCCAAAATAATTTGAAATATGTAAAAGAATTGATTTTTTTGTTAAGCAAGACTATATGTTTGGTCTCTAAACTTTGGTATACATATTATTTTAGTTTGTGAAATTTAAGAACTTAAAATATTTTCAAACAGGCTTTCAATTTCTTCTAAAAAGTCAAACCATGTCACCTCATAACCAAAAAGTAGGACTCCTAAGACCTACACCAATTAAGGGTCGTTTGGTAGATCCGTAGAAGTAAATATTGTTGTTCAGTTTTTAATATTATAAAAATATATATTTGAGTGTTATAAAAATACGTGTCAAAAGTTTTATTGTTATTTAAATACTGAAAACTATTATTTAAATAATAATGCTAAAATCATCCCCTAAAACTCTCAAATTTCCTTATAAACAAGTCAAACCCCATTAGTTGGGAAACTCATAACTCCTCCATCATCGTCACTCTCGTCAATTGAGCCACTATTGCCCACCATTTTGCATGTCTGCACCCGTGGTTAATGCTCAACAAGAATGGAAAAGGAGAGTGCATTCAAAAAATGGAAAATCTAACCATAATTTACAAAAATTGGATCAAAAAACTATTATGATCTTCACAATTTAAAAGCTTTTGGAGTTGGGCAAAGTTTGGATGGGAAAAAAAATCAGTTCAATGGTTTATAAGTACAATATTAAGTTTTTTTTTTTCTTATTTGAAAGTTAGGCTTGAATTGATTTATAGATTGATTTTTGTGGAAGTTGTGATTTGCTTTTATTATTATTTATTTGGCGGGAGGGGGTGTGGGCTGGTTTAGCTACCAATAGGGATATGTCAATTTATTGCTTTACTGTTCAGTTTCAAAGCCATTTATATCTTTTGAATCTTTAATGAAGCATGAATATTGCACGATTAATTTGACCCTAGCGCCTGCAAAAAGGAGATACGGGGATTGAATGAACCACCAGGGGTGAGCCTCCAATGCCTAAGTCAATATAAATAGTCTTTCTTTAAGAAGACAATATTTTCTAGGTTTTCTGCCTCATGCTTGTGTGTAGACCATATTTCTCAACATATATTATATAGGCATGATTTTACAGTTTTTTTCCTTTATTTTAGCCGTATACTTCATTATAGCTATGATCACCCATGATGAGGGGCATAACTAGCTCCATAGTAAGTATGATTTTGGGCAAAATTTTAGACATTTAACAACTGAGTTGGCACATTTTAAATTTTTTAAAGGACAATATAAAAAAAATGACAAAACTTATGTACAGTATCTTAGGTGTTGTTTCTTAAGTTTTTCTCTTAAAATTTAGCCATGTAGGTATTTAACTAAAAAATACATTTCATTCTCATGAGAAAAAAATCTACATAGCATAATCTTAAAAGAAGAATTTAAGAAACAGCACATAAATACTATACCTAAGTCTTGCTCAAAAAAATATTAAATTCCAATGACTAAAATATAATCTATACCAAATTTCAAAGAACCAATTATGAAGAAGAAGAAGAAATTCCTACCTTTTCCTTCTTATATAATTCCTATATAATTTCCTTACAATATAACATAGATTGCATTTCTCTTCAAATAGTATGAATTGGAACTTAAGACTATAACGTTACTCAATATTTTTTTTATTAAATGTGAATTTTGATAAATTCATTATTGGATTACATTTTCTTCTTATATCTTCCATGCTTGCAAAATTTCTAAAAAATAAAGAACAATTGTTATGTCATTAATAAAAAATTTTAATTTCAAGTTTTGTAGTTTAAAATTATGCATAAAATATAAGCTTATAAATCATATAGTAAATAATATCCAATCGGCACAAATTTGACATGTGTATTTAGAGCGTAAAGAATATGCAATCAAACGGTTAGATTTTAAAAATATGTAGTAATGTTACTAATACTGAGTAAGGTTATAGTCTTAGGTTACAACCAATTTTATAGCTAGACTTTGTCCTACATTCAACGTGAAAATTTGATCAAAGTACATAAACCTAAGAGATCAAAAGAGTATTCAAAAGAAGTATAAATGCCCATTTGAAAGGAGAAAGTTTAGTTATAAAATTGATTATAGCCTTATGCTACAACCTTACTCAATATCTTATTATTGGAGGTGAATTTGACAAATCCACTATTGGATTACATATTCTTCTTATATCTTTCATGCTTACAAATTTCTATAAAATTAAAAATTAATAGCTATGTCGTTGATAAAATTTTAAATTTTAAATTTTTGTAGTTTAAAATTATAGGGACGCAGTTTTGGTACTTAAGCCCAAGGTAGGAAAAGGAGTTGGCCCAAAGAGCCCAATACAATGAATTTGTAGAGAGTTGATTAAAAAATTAGGTTCTAATGGTTTCAAACAATAATCATAATGGATCAGGATGACCATAGAATAAAGGTGAATTGATTTTATATAAGGAAAGTCGTCCTCGGACACAATTCGAGGAGATTGATTCTTATATCGGACTCTTTTGAGATTGATTACAAGTATTGTTCTTGACTCTACAATGTTTTTCTCTTTCTTTTTCTCTGTTCCCTTCCTTCAGAGTCCTCCCCCTCATTTATACTATCTTCTTTCTTTTATCTTTACCCTCCATATGTAGATCAGATTGCTAGTGTTGATTCTTATCCCATTAGTTACTTCCTAAGGCTTTAGGAAGTAGCTGTAAGGCTGAAAACTACTGTTCAGATATCACTTCCCTCATTAATGCAGCCAGAGAGTTAGCTATAGAGCATTCAATGCAGTGGTAGCAGCTTTCTCTTAGATATTTAATAGCTCTCATTTGTCTTGTTCTCTCACAATGTATATCTTTATCAGTAAAATCTCCTGAAATGTTACTTTTGGATAGCATATCGTACTTTCTGACTCTACTTTGCTTTGCCAAGGAAACATCCCTCTTTAGACCATCATAACCAGATCCCTTCATTTATTCATCAATGACAACCTCCATAGCAATGTTTACCTGTCCTCATACAACTAGGTGTCCTCAGACTGGGCCCTAGGCCCAATATGTACTACTGGGCTTATCAACCCTACAAAAATTATAAATAAAATATAAGCTTTTAAATTATTTAGTAAATAATATCTGATTGACACAAATTTTGACATGCGTATTAAGAGTGAAAAAGCATGCAATACAAAGGTTATATTTTTTAAATATGTAAGAATGTTTATTTTATTGATAAAGGTTGTAGCCTTGTATTATTAATGGACGACCTTGCATTATTAGTAGGCCATCAAAGAAAAAGACATAATCGTTCAAGTACATTCAATGCAATAAATAATGACTATTACTCAAAGATCTTAAACTCACATGCTAAAGTAAGAGAAAAATAGTACAAAATACTATCTACGTATAAAATACATACTCGCTTCTCTTCGATTAATTATGTTTTTCTTGCAGATCTTAAAATACCATCAAGAGTCTTGGATTGGACAAGTAACCCAACTAACAATTTTAATGAGTAGTCACACACTGCTTGTGGTGTGGTACCATTCCTTGCCAATTATAAACAATTATTTTTTGATTTATTTTTTACTGAATTCTCTCTCTCTCTCTCTCTTGTGCTCCCCCTTGGGGAAAATTGCCATTTTAGCATTATTTTAGCAACTAATTCGTTAGTTGGTATATTTTTAAAATATTTTAGTAGACTAGCATCTCGAGTCTAAGAAACCTGAATTTTAGTGAAGAAAATTGAGTCTTAGAGACTTGAGTTACAAGCTATTGCAGAAAATAAGTGCACGTAGAACTCTAAGACTCGAGTTCCATAGACCTAGAAGATGAAGAAGAAGAAGAATGAAGATATGAAGAGAAGAAATAAGAAGAAGACCCATGAAGAAGAAGATGTGAAGATAGGAAAGAAAGGAAGAAGAAGAAGAAGAAGAAATCAAAACTAGCACCATGGTCAGCCTAGCTCAAGTGCTCATTCTGATACACACTCTAAATCTGATACCCACTCTCACGTGATTCTTAAAGAAGAAGACACAAACCCATGGCAGGAACTTGAGTCTTAGAGACTTGAGTTCCATGTGGATTTTTTCTTCCACATTAAATTACCACCAATTGCATCTCGAGTCTTAGAGACTCAAGCCTCACATTGAACTCGAGTTTTTTAGCCTTAAGATGCTAATTTGTTAAATAGTTTTGCAAACTTAACAACTAACTAAAATGTTTCAAAAATAATGCTAAATGCAAAAAAATAAAAATAAAAATCCTCTCCCTCTCATAGCAACCCACATATTGGAGCAGATCAAAGCAAATGGTGGTGTGGTGGTGGTAGTGTTGTGGTGATTGGATTTGGGTTTGTTTGGTTTTGATGAGGTTGGGTTTTGTTGGCGTTGGGTTTAATGGGTTTTTGATGGTGGTGCCATGGTGATGGTGGTTGGGTTTGTTTGGTTTTGATGGGGTTTTGAAGTGGGTTTTGTGGTTTTGATGGGTTTTTCATGTGGGTTTTGTTGGCTTTTGGTTTGTTGGTTTTTTTTTTTTTAATTTATTTTAGTGGTGGTTCCGTGGTTGTGGTGTTGTGGTTGGGTTTGAGTTTGTTTGGTTTTGATGGGTTTTTGATGGGGGTTTTGTTGGCTTTAGGTTTGTTGAGATTTTGATGAGTGGTGCCGTCGCAAATTCTAACGGTGGTGCCATGGTAGATTTTCAACTTATTACATCAATTTATGATAATTACCTTTTTTATTGTCAGACTAAGATACTAATAAATTTTTGGTGTAGGCGGAGATTGAATTCCAAATTTCTTATTTAACTATAAGAGATATTATCAGTTGAGCTAATCGGAATTCATCCCAAATAGCATTTTTTGACTTTTATGTTTTTTATTTTTATTTTTTTAGAAAACAAACACACTTAAGGGTGGGAGAAGTAATTCTAACACAAAGACATATCACGACTACACTAAAAAACTATGATAACTTTTAAGAGAAGGTAGGGCAAAATAATAGTCAAAATAGTAACAATAACATTCTTCACTTTGACCTTTTTTTTTTTTTTTTTGTTGAGAAACTTCTTCACTTTGGGTTGATTCGTTAATAATAGTCACAAAGATAACAATAGGATAATCTGTGAAACTATGTTACCCGATAAGTTTAAGAATAAATCTTTATTTAATTTAATTTTTTTTTTGAGAAACTTTATTTTATTTTATTTTTTGAGAAGAGTTTACGCTCTATTTGTTTCAATAATGATGTTTTCTAGAAAATGAGTTATTTTCTAAAAAATATTTTCTATAAAACTATCTCATTTTCTCATGTTTGGTAGCAACTTTAAATGAGTTGAAATTTTTTTTCTTAATTTTCCTTATTTAGCTTGCTGTGAGATAGAGTTGTTTTCCAAAAAAATTTCATGGAAAACAATCTTTAAAAATAAGTCATACTTTTTATATTGATCAAAAATAGTTTTCTTTTGATTCATCTTTTTTTATGCTACCAAATATCGAAAAATAAAAAAATTATTTTTACACAAAATTTTCTATTGAAACAAACGGAGCGTAAGAATAAATCTTAAGTTAACTACAGAGTTTCTTTATGGTGCAAATGTACTGGTCCATTAAATTCATACACAAATCTTTGAATTTTATTTGGGTCGTAATGAAAATTAAATTAAACGCTGGCGTATTGGTCCCCGCTTCACGTTTTTCTTTTATTTTTTCAACCTCTGAGTGATAACCGAACCAGGAGTGAAGTGCTGCGGCTGACACCAAAATCAAAGGTCCCTTGAGAGTTCGAGGCAGAAAAAATGGCGAAGAAGAAAGCTAAGAACTCGCCCAAACAAAAATCAGCCTCATCTCGGCCTCCTGCTTCTGCAACTGCAAAGCCTCCTCAAAGTTCTTCCAACCAGTAAGCCCTTTTTCACTCACTATTTAGCTGCTGTTGTTTTCACTTTCTTTTCTGTTTGCGTTTTGGGTTCTTGAGAAAACCCAGAAGAAGAAAAAACCAAAAAAAAAAAAGAAGAAGTGGAAAATGCATTCCCAACTGTGCCAAGTAGTTGCATTTGACATAGTTGAGTGGTGGGTTTTCCTTCTTTTCTTATTATATTGGGTAAAAATGAAGACTTGTAGTTAAATTTATTTCTTGGGCACCTTCTATCTCTATGGTTTTGTCTCTTTTACTAGGATTGCTTTGTTTGATGTAGTTGTTAAGTGAGTTTTTTGGGTACAAGGTGGAGATTGTGTTACCCTTTGGGGTTCTTTAATCATTTTGTTTATAGTCATTATTGATTTTAGTTTTGTAAGATATTGATTTATTTATTTATTTTAAAGAGAGGATTCCTTGAAATATTTGTAGCAAAATGGTATTGAGGGTAAAATCAAGTGAGGGGATGAGGAGGCCGGCAAGGCTGACCCAAGTTAGCGAGGAGGATAAGCGACCCAAGCCAGTAGCAAAGACGCCCAAAACAAAGCAGAAGAAGAAAATTGAGAAATTTGATGCCAAGAAGCCAAAGAAACCACCTACTGCTTTCTTTTACTTCTTGTATGTTCCCTCTTCTGTTCCTTTTCTCTTTTTAATAAATGATTTGTAAATTATTTAGTGCTTAAAAAATACATGTATCGAACTCTGCCAATGTCAATGCTTAGTGTCATATATTTTGGTCCTACTCAATCCCAAATCCGGAAAAAGGAGTGTTGTGGTAGTTTGTCTGTAAGCAAAAAATTTAGTAATTTTATTACCCCAATCAGTAATTTTAGTAATTTAGTAATTTTTGAGGATCCATAGTTGAACCCAGTATTGTGGGGCTGAGGCTTTATTGTTATTGTTGTTGTTAATGCATATATCAACATACACAATTAGGTAGCAGGTCACTAATGTGCTTGGCCAACAGTTCTTGGCTTTAGGTGATGACTGTGAATTCTATTAGGTATCAAGTCTCGAAGTGTAGATGGGAGTACCCAATATGAGTGTATGGTTTTTTAACTGTGAATTCTATTGTTATTCGGTTATTTCAAGACTAGGATGTCATGTGCCTGTAAGGGACATTTTGGTCCTAGAATAGTTCAACAATGTGCTTGCGTTTGCTAAACATGAAGGTGTGACACCAATGAGCTCTCAAGCTTGAATTTGACTTAGTCTCCCCATATAAATGGGGTGGGAGTGAGCTCATGGGTTCAAGACCCACTTAGTGTGTGTGTGTAGTTACCAATTAAATATAGGGAAGGAGAAGAAGGTGATACACTCATTACAAGATTTTAGACAACTTCTGAGGTTGATTGCCTTTAAAAAATGCTGCTTAAAGATTTGATTCTGAAAGTTGAACATGCATCTTTTAATTCTATAGATAAAGTGGAGAGATTTTATCTTCATTAAAGGTGACCTCAATTCATTAACAAAGTGGGATGGTATTATTCTTTTCATTTGGTTTTCTACATCCCAATCTTATAATTGAATGAATCTTTCTCTGTCCTTCTCCCCTGGAAATACATGCTTATGAGGAAGTATAATGCATGAAATTGAAAGGTTGCATATTTATGAATTTTTTATGATCAGAAATCATTTTAGAAATTATATTAAAGGTTATGAATTTTGTTGCTCATTTTGCCGCCATAAGATGTTTTGGCAAAAAAAAAAAAAATACAAATCACATTGCTGCAGGGCTTAAAGAAAAAAGGGGTGCAAAATCTATAGATAGAACAACAACAACCAAGCCTTATTCCCAAACTTTTTGGAATCGGCTATGAATCTCCAACAGATTAGTTAGAGTTGGACACATGTATTCTTTTCTGTCATTCTATTTTATTTGTAGTATAGATAGAACCGAGAGTTAAATAACAATGTTCCACAATGCACGCACATATATTTTTCATGCCAACATGTGTCCGACCCAAAAAGTATGCTTTGAAAGGTAGGTGTTCACCATAAACTGTGGCTACATACAAGATGGGTAGGTTTTACAAATTGAGCCCAGAGAAGGCGCAAAAAGCATTACTTTGGACATAAGATAAAACCAAAATCTAAAGAATCCAAATTTTGTCTTATGTTGCAACTGTATAATGCTTGAGTGTGAAAAAGATACTTCAATGACATTCTTTCTTCCACCTAAAATCCTTTCATATTTTTATTAGCAAGTTGAACAAAGTAGAATGCAGAAAGAGTGCCCTTCAATGACAATGCTCTTCAAAGTCCAAATTCTTTATATTTGTGCACAAAGTGGTCTCTGGCAGAAGTGAAAATAACCCAAGCCAACACAGAACTTCCTATTCCTGTGCCCATGCACCCAATGGGTGAAGAGATGATTTTACCAAGCTTAACTTTTGCATAAATAATTGATGATTTTACCTCGTTAACTTCTGCACAATAGCTGCACTGGAGCCTTCAAATGGCTTATTCAGTTGCAATTCATTTCTAGAATCTACCATTAATGTATATTGACTTTCATGGCTTTTATCTTTTGCATAAACTTTCTCAATCAATTTCTCCTTTGCTTTGGGATTGAAATTAAAATTTTCTTGCAGAAGGATACCAAAATCCATCGAGATAAGTCTACAGTGTTTTTAGGTTTGTGTTGTTTTACTGTATGTTCCTCTTGTCATTATGGTGTGTTGATGCTAGAAAATGACTAGACTTGCCTAAAAGCATTATATTAGTAAGCTTGATGTCCAGCTGTTTCATATATGATTATGAGAACCTGTTTTTTTTTTTTTTGATAAGTAAGAATGATATATATACGAAGGGTTACTCTATGCCTGAAAAAACACAAAGCAACCTAGGGGATACAAGAAAAAGAAAACAAAGAGAAACAAAGACAACAAGAAAGTTAGAAATTGAAAAGGGAGCAAAGAAAAGAAGGGAGGGAATCACTAGACGTGAGTCCCCACGCACGCGACCAATCAAAGAGAGTCTCACTAAAAAAAACAATCAACTGTTCACTAGAGCTATCCAAATCCTCAAAAGTCCTTCGGTTACGTTCCTTCCAAATACACCAAAGGATGCACAGCGGGACTAGATTCCAGATTTGAGAGGAATGCTTCCCCAACCAATTCCACCAACCAAAGAGCATTTCAGGAATCGATCTATGCATAACCCAGGCCAAGCCAAAAGTTAGGAAAACAAAGCTCCATAAACGGTAGGCCATTTCACAATGGAGGAGGAGGTGGTCAACCGTCTCTCCACTATGACGGCACATAATACACCAATCCACAAAATCCAATCTCCTCAATCTCAGATTGTCTCCCGTAAGAATCTTATTCCAAGCTACACACCAGACAAAAAAAGACACTCGCCTTGGGGCCTTTACTCGCCAAATAGCTTTCCAAGGAAAGATAGTTGAAGGAGAATTTCTTAATTTATTATAGTACGACTGGATGTCAAAAGCTCCATTAGACTTCAATTTCCATCTCATCCGATCTCCAACATCCATAGGAGGGGTTATAGCGCCCAACATGCGAAGAAACCGCAGCCCTTCATCCATCTCCCAATCATTAAAAAATCTACTAAACCGAACATTCCAAAATCTTCTATCCTCCGCCCCCTGCCTTTGAAGAGAAGCTTCAACAGAAGCCTCCTTCACAATGGCAATGCCAAACAACCTTGGAAAAGCCAATTGAAAAGATTGATCCCCATGCCACCCATCCTGCCAAAACCTTACCCTATTCCCCAACCCAACCACAAACTGACAATTTTTGCTGAAATCCTCCCAACCCATGCGGATGCTTCTCCACAAACCACACCCATGAGCTCCCCTACCCAGCTTTGAGGTCCAACCCCCCCAATCTTCCCCAAATTTTGAAGCTACAACCCGCCTCCAAAGCCGACCCTCTTCCTTTCCAAACCGCCACAACCATTTTCCCAACAAAGCCTTATTAAAGGTAGTAAGTTTCCTAATCCCTAAGCCACCATTGGCTATAGGCGCACAAACTTTGTCCCAACCAACCAAATGAATCTTGCTCTCTCCCCAAAGGAAATACCTTTGCAACTTTTCAATTTTATTAGCCACATGAGTAGGAATAGTGAATAACGATAGAAAGTAAGTCGGAAGACTAGAAAGCGTACTCTTGAGAAGCATCAAACGACCCCCCTTAGACAAGTACAACTTCTTCCACCCCGATAATTTCCGCTTAATGTTTTCCAAAATTGTATTCCAAATTAAAGGGGAATTGTGAGGAGCCCCCAGCGGCATGCCAAGATACAACATAGGTAAAGAACCAACTCTACAGCCCAAAATATCGGCCAGAGCATGCACATCCCCAACCTCCCCTATAGGAACCATTTCACTCTTAAGCACATTGACCTTCAAACCCGTTACTGCCTGAAAACTAAGGAGCAACAACCGAATATGAAGAATTTGCTCCACATCTGCATCACAAAAGAGGATGGTATCATCTGCAAATAAGAGATGTGAAACACGTTCCCCACCATCCCTCCTGCCCCCAAGATTAAATCCACGAATCAAGCCAGCTCCCTCCATTCTCCTTAACATCCTACTAAACACCTCCATCAAGATCAAAAACAGCATAGGGGATAGCGGATCTCCTTGTCTTAAACCCCTAGAACTACCAAAGAAATCAGCTGGGGACCCATTAACCAAAACAGAGTACTGAACAGTGGATATACAAGAACGTATCCACTTACACCACTTCCCTCCAAAACCCATCCTATTCAGCAGATACAACAAGGCCTCCCAATTCACATGGTCGTAGGCTTTCTCCATGTCGAGCTTACAAATGACTCCAGGAACCCTACTCTTCTTCCGACTATCCACGCACTCATTTGCAATGAGAACCGAGTCAAGGATTTGTCTCCCACCCACAAAGCTATTCTGATTCTCAGAAATCAACTGATCTAAAACCACTCTCAGACGGTTTGCCAAGACCTTAGCCAAGATCTTATAAACACTCCCCACCAAGCTAATAGGACGAAAATCTCTAATATTGGAGGCATCATTCTTTTTAGGAATTAAAGCAATGAA
This sequence comes from Castanea mollissima, assembly GCA_014183005.1. NCBI lineage: Eukaryota > Viridiplantae > Streptophyta > Magnoliopsida > Fagales > Fagaceae > Castanea > Castanea mollissima. The sequence continues at coordinate 44,339,589 of JACAVU010000002.1, read as the reverse complement.
GGTCGCATTAAGGGATTTTTCAAACTTGCAATGATGGAAAAACTCTTCAAAGACCGCTAGGACATCTTTCTCCACTATCCTCCAGCAGTGATGATAGAATGCCATAGTAAACCCATCTGGACCTGGAGCTTTGTCCCCTTCCAAACCCCTAACAACTTGAAGAATCTCCTCCCTCTCAAACTTCCTTTCAAGCCAAACCCTCTCCCTGATCTCGATACGGTCAAAATCCATATCCTCCACAAAAGGCCTCCACTCCTCAGTCTCCGTGTACAAATTTTTATAAAATTGTACAACTTGATAAGTTACCTCGGAAGCCTCTTCAAAAACCACTCCATCCACCTCCAAGGTCCTTAAGAGATTGGACCGTCTATGGGAATTAGCCATTTTGTGAAAAAACTTGGTGTTATTATCCCCTTCCTTGATACATAACATCCTAGATTTTTGTCTCCAGGATATTTCTTCTAAGGAAAGAAGATGCTCCACCTGGGACCTCAAACCAGCCCTATGAACTTTCTCCCCCTCAGAGAGACCAAAATCTCCCTCCTTAGCATCTAATGTTATCAACTCCTCTAGTAATTGCTTCTTTTGACGCGCTACATTACCAAACTCCTGGCGATTCCAATGCACAATGTCCTCTTTTAGAGCCTTTAATTTTTTCGCAAGCACAAAGCTAGGAGTACCTACAAAGGAATATCGATTCCACCAGGTTTGAACCCGATCCACAAAACCTTCCGACTTCAACCACATGTTTTCAAATCTGAAAGGACTTTTCCCCCTTGCCATTCCCCCAGCATCCAAGAGAATTGGACTGTGGTCCGAAATAGTACGGGGTAAAATCCTTTGAGAAACATCTGGGAAATGATCTTCCCAATCAGGAGTGACCAAAGCTCTGTCAATCCTAGACATCAATGGTTGATCCAAACCACTGGACCAAGTAAAGCTACCTCCTTCCAAAGGCAAATCAACTAAGTTCAGGTCCTCAACAAATTCTGAAAATTTCTCCATAGCCGTGGAAAAACGGGTCTCGCCCCTACGCTCGCTAGGAAAACGGACTATATTAAAGTCCCCAAAACAGCACCACGGAACCCTCCAACACTGCTGAACTCCCACTAACTCATCCCACATGAGACCCCTCGCAATATTCTCATTTGGACCATAGACGCCTGAGCAAGCCCAAATAAACCCGTCCCCCACCCCTTTCCACTTTACCGACACTGAGAAAGTACCAACCATAATCTCCACCTTATCCAAAACTCTTTTGTCCCACAAAAGCAATATACCACCAGCAGTCCGGTCCGCCTCCAACACAGCCCAGTCCACATAAGGGCAGCCCCACAAACTACAAACCAGCTGTCGATTCATGCTTGCAAGTTTTGTCTCTTGTAAACAAACAACATCACACTTCCACTCCCGCAACAAGTTTCTCACCACCAGGCGTTTCCGGGGGTCATTTAAACCTCTAACGTTCCACGAAATCATTTTCATCTTCATAAACACTAAAAAATCCCCAACTACAAGCGACAACACAAAACCACGCTCTATCTTCTGTCATAGTTCACCGTAGAAATCAGGTTTTGCAGCTCTCTGCATCCCTTATTTCTGGACTTGGCCACCTTCCTACTGCCCAATATTTTCCTATGTAACACATTGGCTGCCTCCATCTCTGCTTCAAGCCTTTGTAAAAGAGAGATGCATAATTTCTTATGTCGCGTCATGGATAACCCAACCAATTTACTAAACCCAGGTATTCTATGTTTCACCCACCCAGAAATATCTTTGTTGTTTTCAAAACTAAAAACCTCCTCAACCTCCTCCAATTCTGCCAAGGTTGTCGGTGCATTCGGAACTAAAATCTGCAGAGGGAAGGCAACTGCCAGTGTTGTATCAACAGCTGCTTCCTCCACAGGCATAGCCTCCCCAAGAAGGCAAAGTTCCATGCTCATAGAAGAAATAACCTCCTGTCTCCCTGCCCCCAACCCCCTAGAGCCAGCTCGCTCCAATTCCAGAAAGAAGTCAGGGAGAAGAGGTCCTAAAGACCGTGGCACTGAGTTTAGAGTCACTATCCTTATACCTTTAGAAGAGATCCCACTCGACAGCGCACAGGAACCGAAGGTGGAACTCCGGTCAGAACTCAGCCTGAAGCCCATCGCCGGAGGGGAAACGGTGAGCCCCACCACTCTTACCGGTGGCTCGCCGCGCCGGTGAGTCAGACCCACCAGAGCCCCGGTGCGACGCAGCACAAGAACCGTCGATACAGGGCTCGTCGGAAACTCCGAAGGCTCCGGCAGGCTCAACCCACCCTTATCGGCCTGAACCCATACCATCGGCGACCCCCCCAGGCCTCCGGCCACCTGCGACGGCGCTACAAAAGTCGTCGGACTCGCCTCTGAACACACCCCATCCTTCCCGTGCTCATCGATTGAGTGTAAGGGCTCGACAAAATTAACGGAGGATTCCCCAGGCTCAAAGGAGGTTGGGCTTTTGAACTGTGGGCCTAAACCAGACTCACTACCTGTCAGATGGGCCACCAACTTATTAGGGCCCAAACCCAGACCCACCTTATCCTGATGCAAATCCTTGCCAGCCCGTGAAACCCATGTTAGCTTCTGATCCCTCCCCTTCTTCCTACCCCAGGAAACCCGCCTTCTTCCCATCCCATCAACTTCCACGATAAGACCTCTCCCTGTCCAGCATGGCCTCCTACCGTCAGTCCTGTTCCTATTGTCATAGGCTTTTGCATTCAAACTGAAGCTTGGGAAACGTTTCCTACTTTCTGCCACTGACTCCTCATTAATGCCCTGCTCCCTCCTATCACCTCCTTCCACCACCACCTTATTAGGCTTGCCTACCGGAAAGACTCCCATTTTTGCTCCTGAGAGGCTCCGATTCCCCTCCATCTTCTCCCCTCCTAGATGTAACTTCTTCCCCTTGTCAATGGAGCCTACCTGCTTTGGCTGCTTTCTATCCTCTACTCTTCCCTTATTGCCTAGCACAACTTCAGCAAAAGTTCTAGGGTGTTGAGACTCCAAAAAATGCCTATGTACCGGAGGAATAAAGGTTGGAAGATCAGTTCCACCCACTGCATAATGGGAGGGAAACAACATCTTTCTAAGTTTAAGGCCAAAAGCCCTCCAACCATATCTCTCTTTGCCTTCAGGTATAATGATCGACCTCCTACACCCACCAGCTTTTAGTTCAGTCAGGAGTAGAAACTGACCAAACGAGTTGGTGCTGCGTTGGAGAGTAAACGCAGTGTCACCATCCCTGAAAGAAAAGAACTGTTTGGAGCTTGCCCCAACAACAATGTCTTCGATTAACTTCATCAGCCAATGTGCTGCACCTCTACCCATGAAGACTGATCTCATAAAATATTTGCCCCTCTCAAAAATCTGTAACAAGAAATAACGTCCCCCTTCCTCTACAACTAACTGAAAAAACTTGGACTCAATAACGAAACTGTGAAGACCCCCCATTCTATATATTGTTCAAGCAGTATAATAATGATTTTCTCCAGAGACTGAAGTCAGACACGATTAGCTTTCAACTTGAGACTACAGACAAGAGTATGCCACCAGTTGACTTTAGCAAATGAGGAGATGTTCTTGGAGAAAGTTGAGCATCAAGAACCTGTTTTTAACATTTTTAATATCTTTAACTGATTTTTTTTTTTTTTTTTTTCAAGGGAGGATTTTCGTAAGGAATTCCAAGAGCAGAATCCAGATGTCAAGTCAATGCGTGATGTAAGTGTGGAACATCTTTTTCAAATTTGCATTAACTTATTGATTTAGCACCCTCTCTCTCCTGTTTGTTGTCTCTCTTCTTTTCTTGTACATGAAATATTCTTTTCATCTTTCAGATTGGCAAGGCATGTGGAGAGAAGTGGAAAACAATGACATATGAGGTTTTTGCTATATTTATTTTTAAGCATTATTATATATATATATATATATATATTTAAAATTTTATGCACTGGGACTAAGTTTAAGTTGGAATAAGATATAAATTTTGACATCAGTTGTTTTATTTTATTTTATTTTTTGGGGATTGGGGGGGGGGGGGGATGAGAGTAGTTCAGTTTGCCCTGGATATCAAATGTGTAGGGGAAAAATACTGTATGCTCTGGAATCATTGTCACAGTGTGCATTTTTGTAATTAGTCATGCCTTAATTTTCCCTTGGATGTTCAAACTAGGATTGAATTTAAAATGATCTTAGGAGCAGTTATATTGATTAGAATTAGAATTTTTTTTTTTTGGGGTGTATATTCTAGTGTAGAGTTGATTGTTTAATATTTGTTTGAGACGTTTGTACAAATGGGGAGAATGCTTACTTGGATACAGGGTGTAAGCAAAAAATAAACCAAGTGAACAACAATCTTATAACTTTGTATGCATTAAGATTGTCCTTTAATTATGGAATGGGTGACAAATGTAGAGGGTTTTCTTGATGCTTATTGTTTGTGGTGAGGATGGTGGCATTGTCAGTAAAGGTGGTGCCATTTGGAAAGGCGCAGTGGTGGTTAGGGTCTCTTGTCACCTGTTTTTTTTGGATAGATAATTGAAATTTATTAAAAATAAAAAGTATATACAGGATGTATACAAATCAAAGAAAAACATCAAAGCAAAGCAAGAATAGAAAAGGAATACATGAAAGTGATGAAACCAGCTATAATACAGTAATAGTAGCAGCACAAATGTATAGTGTCTAGAAATTCCATCAAAGAATACATGGAGAGAGTGAAAGCCTTCAATCCCCATTCATGGAGTCTTCAAAAAACAAAAAACTTGAGATTTGGCACAGTGGACTCTTTAGGCTTTATCCTTGAAAATGCGGTGATTCCTTTCACCCCAAATGCATAACATCAAACATGCCAGGGCTCCCCCCCCCCAACTGTCCCAAGAAATCTCATTTAGGCAGAAGAGAAAAGCCCACAGATCAGAGGCGATTGGGCAATGCCGCAATAAGTGACTAACACTTTCACCACCTGATTTACACAAACAATACCAATCTGCTATAACAATACCCCTCCTTTGCAGATTATCTATTGTCTGAATTTTACATAGGGCTGCCTCCCACACAAAGAAAGAGACTCTAGGAGGAGAAAGGGACTATTGTCCCCACCTATTACAGGGTGGTCTTCACTGGAAGCCCACCCCTTCTCTATGCGTCTACAGTGGATGTACACTGGGTGAACAAGAAACTGAGTATTTACCTCCAATTGGAACCCTATTTTTGAGTGTTTCTTTTTGTACTTTTTTTGGTTTTCAACTTGATATGAGTTTTTGAAACTTTTTACCTAACCCTGCATTCAAATTATATTTTACTAGTAAGTGCACACATTTTGTGTTGAAAACAAAAGTCCAATTTGTTTCTTTGGACTGTGGTCTTGTGGAAAGCTTTAAAAGTGGATAGTCCTATTAAATGAAGAAAGTGATGGTGGACTGGTGTTGTATGCATAAATATAGTGGAGAAACTGTGGATCACTTATTACCTCACTATCCAGTTGATCTGATGCATATAATTTTTCTTGGTGATTATTATTTAGAGTTTGTCAGTTTGTTTTTTTCATGTACGTTAGTACTTAGTAGATGTTAGAAAAGCCCTCTAGTGTATTTAATTTCTTGGATTCTTTGTATTGTTGATTTTAATTACTGGAGTAGTTGGGTATATAACATGTGCACATAAGACTGTATTCCTGAGTTGTAAATCTTTTCCATTAATGCAAAAAAATGTTGCATAAAAAATAAAAACCCAATGAAGAGCAGTTCGTGTACAAGTTTTGTGATGTTATTTATTTTTTGGGGTTCTCAAAATGAATTAATTTTCTGATACTCTTCCCTTACGCCAACTTGGCCCTTGGTTTTGGGGCTGTCATTGCTTGATCTTTTACTAATTTTTAAAATCTTGTTGAGATTTCCTTTGTGATCAATAAAATTTCGTTACTTATAAAAAAAAAACAATCTTGTTGAGATTGTTGGGGTCTGACTTGAGTGCAAGGACCTCTTATTTTAAAATAAGCAGAGCTTCAAGTACTCTCCCTCTGGCCTGTTGAGCCACTACTGCAATTGGAAATATATTGCACACAATTTGTTAGGAAATTTTCTATTTGCATTTGTTTTGAGGTTAGTGCCATGCAATTTTTTTGTGCCAAGGTCTATTTCAGGCTTATGTGTGCTATACCATTTGTTTTTTGTACCAAATATTTACAGTTATATATTTTATGTTTGAAAATATTTTACTTCAAAACAAACAGTGTTAGAATTCATTGCACAGGAAAATAGTAATGGCTCTTTCTTAGTCACTATTTTATCATTTTCAACTTTCTCAGTTGTGTTATTTGTTCACTCATCTGTTGTTATGAAGCATCAAAAAGGTTATACATGATTGATTTTACTAATACACTCTTCCAAAGTGTCAAGCAGAAAAGTTGAGGTTTGATGGGTAGATTTTTTTTGTCGTTTGTTTGTTTTTTTGTTTTTGTTTTTTGAAGGATATGGGTAGAGTTACTAGCATTGTAATGCTTCTTTCTTTGTTGGTATGTTGTCTGCTGTCTGCAATAGGAAAAGGTTCAATATTATGATATAGCTACCGAAAAACGAGCAGAGTTTGATAGAGCCATGATAGATTATATCAAGCGAAAGGTAAAATTCCTCCACAAGTTCTTTAGTATTTGTAACCTGGTTTGTCTTAAATAACAGTGGTCACCCACTAGAAATATATGTATGAAAACATTATATTTTTTATTGCAGGAAAGTGGTGAGGATCAAGAAACTGAGGATTCAGATTCAGAGTTTGATGAGTAAGGCTGTATGATTGTTATTGGAAAAATGATGTTTTTATAGGGGTAAGAGGTAGTTGGACAGAAGTTTGTATGTATATTAATTTGTGGATCGCTTGTGATTTGTCATTTTCATTAAAACTATCAATGCCTGTATTATTTTTGTGTAGGCCTTTTGGAGTAAGTTACTGCTTGCAATTGTATTGGTTGATAACAAAATGTGTATTTGATTATGTATATATTGTTGAAGTGAAATGTCACAAGTTCAATCATTTGTTGGGAGCTTGGGATTATACTACTATCAAAAAGAAAACTGAAGTCAAGTGTTCCATAGTTACTACTCGGACCCGTAGCTCTCAATTAATTAGTGCCTTTAATAAGGACCCAAAAGTTGAAATACAAAGTACTTTTATTATGTTCCTTTTTGTCATTTCTTATATTTAAGACTTTATCAATTAAAATTACTAAACGGGTGTAATAAGTCTTTGTGATCCTTTTAACTTGGACAAGTTTTGTAATATTGTATAGGTATTTTTTTCCAAGTACTCTAAATTATATTTAAAAATCAGTATAAGGAAGTTGTGATTTTTTTTTCTATTTTTTTTACAAAATATAATTCTATGTTAAGGAAAAGAAATTAAGATATGATATATTTGATGATTCATTTGTGATTTTGATTTATATATAGTAATTATAGAGAGAAGTCAAAAAAATTGTTAACCAAAAAGGAAGTAAAAAAAGTTTGAAAAAAAATGATTTAAAGTATTTTCACTTCAACTTTTGATCACTTTTCATAATAATTTTCTTTTCTTTACTTTGATTTTCTTAATGTATGCACAAATTCCTTTTTTTTTTTTTTTTTTCTTCCCTTTCTTAAAATGCGCATATATGATTTAATCCACTCTTCTTTCTGACTTACCGTGTATGTGTAATGTGTTTGCTTGCATTAAGCTAAACATTTTTTATTTTTTCAAAACGTGTTTGCTTGCATTGATTCACCGTCAATGTTTATATTGCATAAAGATAGCTTAAGAATCAATAATATTTTGCTAAGAGTTTTGTAGTTTACTGTCGCTTTTTAATGTTTTCAATAAAGACGTTTAAGGTTTGAATAATTTTTCTTTATTGTAACAATGAAATTATAAATTATAAAATAAAAAATAAAAATAATTATATTAAATATGTCATTATATGTTTATATATTTTATTGTGAATATGCTAGATAAAATTGATTGATCAATTTTTTTGTTAACTTCTAAATATTTTTACAACTATACTAAATTTTTAACTAGACAAAGATATTGCACGCTTTCAATCTACCAAAGATATTGAATCTTACCATTATGCAAGTAAACTGTTGCATGGCCGGTTTTAGAGATTACTAATGTTTTGATAATATTGCCTGCTTTTACTAAAAACTAGTGTGGGTTGCACGGGCTGCCCCGAGAAATTAAATATAGATTTTTTTTGTTAAAGAAATATAAAATCATGTATTTAAATTTAAAATAGTTATTTAAATATCTATTTACTATGACAATTTCTTAGAACCTATTTACTAAATGTAATATCTACTCACTAATACAAAGAATGATAATGAATGTCATCATCTTTCCACAATATTTAAATTTTTGCAATAAATGATGATATATGCTACAATTTTTTTGTAGATTTTCATCAAATTAAATACTTGTAACAATCTACAATGAAGATTTTGTTATTTATACTTCATTCTTTATCATCTTATTTTATGAGTCTAACTACGATGTTTAGCTTACTTATTTTTAATGAACACCCTTTTATGTAGGAAAAGTAGTTAAAAAAGAGAACAAAATAACAAAAGACATCTATTGTTAAAGTTTCTATTAGATAAAATTATAAGTTTAGAAGATTTAAACATAATAAATTAGTATACTCTAGGTAACAAATAGAACACCATATATCATTATTCTAACTTTTCAAGTATGACTACCAATCTACCACATAATATTCAAAATACATGAAGAAATTTTTTGGGACATTAAAATTTAGTAGGAGTTTTTTAGACATTGTACAATGAATATTTTAGGAATTATAAGATTTTGTTAGAGTTTAAATAAGAGAGTAACAATAGGAGTATATGCTCATTTATAAAATATAAAGGAGGAAATTATTCAACTTTAGTTTAGGGGGAATGAAACTACCTCAAACATAAAAGAGGAAAGTGCTACTTCATCAATTTGTGTGTGTGTGTGTGTGTGTGTGTTTTTTTTTTTTTTTTTTTTTTTTTAACTTGAAAGTTGAAACACTGTGTTAAAAAAAATCAACCTAAAAAACTATGCATAAAATAATGAATTTTGGTTCAACAAATTGATTAAACTAAAAAAGAAGTCTAGGAGCACAACAGAATGTCACGATATTTTTACAATTCCTTTATTTCTAGTTGTGGTGGGTTCTAGTTTGATATTTTATTATTTATTTTAAAGTAATGCTGCATCAACAACATTTTCATAATAAATCCTAGATGGTAAGCTGTTATTGATTTTAAATTTGACTAACTACTTTTAACCGTGTAATTTAAAAAAAAAAAACAAATAAAAAGCCAATTGAAGAAAATTGTGCCTAAAAAAATGAATTTTGGCATAAAAATTTGACTAAACAAAAAAAGAACCCTAGGAACACAACAAAATGTTACACAAAAAACAATCTTAGGACATAACAAAATGTCACAACAACACTTTCGCAATTTTTTTATTATTTCTAATTGTGGTAGGTCTCAGTTTGATATTATTATTATTATTATTTTATTTTTTATGTCCACAGCATTTTCACAGCAAATCTTCGATGAAAAATTATTTATGGTTTTAAAATTATGCATTAAAAAAAATAAACAAAATGACAAGAAAATTGTGTGTGAAACCGTGATATTTGGCTCACCCAATTTGACTATACTAAAAAAGAAGTCTAAGAATACAACAAAATATCACAACATTTTCACAATAGCTTCATTTTTAGAATCTAAACAAATATATATTTTTTTATTTGAGAGAAATGCTACATCCATAACATGTTTAGAACAAATTTTAAATGACAAGTTGTTATTGGTTTAAACTAAGCCTACTACTGATATCACTTTTTTATCCATAAAAAATAACTTGCCATATAAAATTTGTTGTGAAACTATTGTGAAAATATTGTGGACATAACATTACTCCTTAAACTTTGAAATCAAGCAATTTTTCCCTTAATATTTTGGAAAATAGCAAATATGTCATATTATTATTCTCTCAGTTAAACCTTAATGAAAACTTATGATTCTTAAAATATTTATTTTGTAATGTCTAAAATACTCCTATTAAATTTTAACATCCCAAAAATTTTCTTCCCGTATTTTGAGTTTTAGATGGTAGTAATTTTTAGTTTCTTATTTTATTATTTTATTTTGACCTGTAAAAAAATTGACACCTCAATAATTGTGAAAATATTGTAAGAGTGTGTTGTGTCAGTGTAACTGTATATACACAAATAAATATTTATAAGAAAAGACAAAAAGAGTACAAGTAAAACCGATATACTGTGGGGGAAAAAGAGAGGCAATGAACAGTGCAGGTTGTCAAATAATTGTAAAAATTTATTAAGTCTGTGTAATTATATATGCACATATAAATAATAAATATTTAAAGGAAAAGACAAAAACTCACAAACAACACTGGAAAAAAAAAAAAAAAAAAAAAAAAGAGGCCAGATGAACAGTGCGCACTAGTTGATAAATCAAACACTGTAGATAGAGGCATTGCAATATTTAAAGGAAAAGACAAAAAATCACAAACAACACCGGCAAAAACAGAGGCCAGATGAACAGTGCGCATGTGTTGAATAAACCAAACACTGTAGATAGAGGCATTGTCTCTTTTTAATATAGTTAGTAGAAAGAAAAAGAAAAGAAAAGAAAGATAATATTGCCAGCACTTTAGTTTATGGTAAATTGAAGGATCAAAATGAATCTTGCTAGTCCTTGTGCATCTGATTCTCATCGTTGTCTGGCAGGACTCACTTTGTTAGGCAAATTATTGTTTACATTTCTTGAATAGCTGAAGATCAATTTTTCATATTCCTATATATTTTTGTTATAAATTATGAGTTATTAGGTTGGACAACAGGTTGAGCCAACAGATTAGGCTATTGGGCTAACTCACCAAGTGCCCATGGGCATAAAAACTAGCTCACAATCTGACCTATTGAGCTAGTGGGCTACCCATGGGCCTCAATAACAACGGGCTGGGTTGCACATTAATCCGGTGGGCCATCAAGCTTTTGAATCAGGTCGTGGATCATGAGCTATTTGATGACATTTTTGTGGAATAAATAATATAATCCCAAATGAATCATTTATAATCCTAAAATTGTTTTAAAAAAAATAAAATTGAGTGTATTAAATTATCATTAACAACTTGAGATTTCAATTTTTCATAAGTTTCTCCCTCCCCCTATACAATAGATTTGATGTCCACCCCACATCCCTATATACTTGCATTACTCTAAACCCTAAGGTAGAACTTCTACAGTCCATTCTCAAAAAAAAAAAAAAAAAAAACTTCTACAGTGTTAAATAAAAATAAGAAGACAACCTCCCATGGTCGACCAGTCCCCTCCTCTACGTCACTGTCCTCTCCATCAGCACTCCCATCCCCTCCATCTGCATCGCCACTGTCGCTCCATCACCGCTGTCTCCTGCATGTCCACCTCTCCCTTCCTCTACATCACCATTGCCTCCTCCATGTTCACTCCTATCACTACACCAAAATAAGTCTATTACATCAAGTGTTAATACAACAAAATTAGTATAGTGATATTAGACAATATCACATCTAAAAATTAAAAGTCGTTGCAATAGTAACTTAAAAATAGTAAATTATTACATTAATAATAATTAGTTGTAATAATTTATAATTTTCAGTTGCAATAAATATTTTAATACTAAATTGAATTTAGAAATTTTTTTGCAATAACTTAAATTGAAGAAATCAATTTTTTTTAATAACTTAAATTAAAGAAACCATTGTAATAACTTGATACCAATTATATATTTGGTGATATATTATAATAGAAATTTCAAAGAGATGGCTTATTGCAACAAATTTAACATTGCAATAACTAAAATATCAATTATTTTACAATTTATTACAATGACAAACATGAAGTTGCAATGAATATATTATTTCAATGATCTAATTCCAATTATTTTACAATCTATCGTAAAAAATATATGAAAAAAATTAACTATTACAATATATATACCGTTGCAATAATTTGAACCCAAATTATTTTTGTCAATTCTTTACAATCTATTGTAATAAAATTCATGAAATAATAGTCTATTACTACAAGATATTTGAAGTAATAAATTGTTTATTGCAATAGCAAATATATTATTACATCAAAATTTTCATTAAAATATTTAAGGTTTATTGCAACAAAATTTTTTTTAGTACAAACTTATTATCTCAAATTTTATTACAACATTTCGCATAAACTATTGCAATGATTTTTTTTGTTGTAATAAACATTTTTTGTTGTAGTGACAGCAAGAAGATTATCACTGAGCTCAAACTTAGCCTTCACTTGTGTCTCTTCATTGTGTTTTAGAACAAGTCCTTTATTAGAGAGATACTTGTTTCAACTCTACCAAAATCTACTCTTCCTTCTCAATATTCAATACCTCTGAAATTTCTGCTTTTTTAGAATGAATAAGAATGAATAAGATTATATCAAGTGAAAGGAAAGCGGTGAGGATCAAGAAACTGAGGATTCAGATTCATAGTTTGATGAGTAAGGCTGTATGATTGTTATTGGAAAAGTGATGTTTTTATAGGGGTAGGAGGTAGTTGGACAAAAGTTTGTATGTATATTAATTTGTGGATCGCTTGTGATTTGTCATCTTCAATAAAACTATCAATGCTTGTATTATTTTTGTGTAGGCCTTTTGGAGTAAGTTACTACTTGCAATTGCATTGGTTGATAACAAAATGTGTATTTAACTATGTATATATTGTTGAAGTGAAATGTCACAAGTTCAATCATTTGTTGGGAGCTTGGGATTAAACTACTATAAAAAAAAAAGATTCTAATTATTGTGGGTTTTGCTTCAATAGTACCTGGTTTTTTACTGATAACTGTTGTTGTTAGCCTCCTCTGTTATTGCTACAATGTCAAGTTCATACAGAATGATCAGCTTGCACATGATAGAGGGGTGCCCTTGATGTAGAGGAGGGGGGTGGTGGACATGGAGGGGACGAGAGCAGTGGTCATGGAGGAAGTGGCAGTAATGGAGGGGATGGTACACTACAACAAAAAATGTTTATTACAACAAAAAAAATCGTTGCAATAACATCGAAGTTATTGCAATAGTTTATGCGAAGTGTTGTAATAAAATTTGAGGTAGTAAGTTTGTGTTAAAAAAAATTTTGTTGCAATAAACCTTAAATATTTTAATGAAAATTTTGATGTAATAATATATTTGCTATTGTTGTGGGGAGTAAACGAACCTGAGCAAGTATTTGGGCCTTGGGCTTTGTTGATGGGTGCCAGTCCGTTTTTGACTAAAGGCCTTTAGGACTACAAGTTGGCCCACAGAGCAAAGGTCCGAGGATTCGTCCGAGGATGAATTTCCCCTCGGACAGACCCGCGATGACCCTGGGATTCGCCAAGAAGATTAAAGGCAGAGTTTTGGAAAAACTGTTGGTTAAGAGGGGGATCCAAATACCTTCTAAACGCAACGATATGAGAGAAATATCTCAAAAAAAGTCTGCTACCTCCACATTAAAGACCCTGCACCTATCTCCCTGACCGCATTAATGGGGAAATGACCCCTGAACAGCAGAATTCACCTTTCTGCTATTATTTAAAGACTTCAGGAAGGTGGTGGAAGGGGGGGGGGGGGAATCTAAGGAGAAGAATTGTGTGACACGTGGACAAAGAGGGAAGAAGAAGAAGTATTTAAGAAGAGAAGAGAGGGAGAGTGAGGGGGCAGTTAGCAAAAGGATGATTAAGAACTGTAATCTTTGAAAGAAAAAGAAAAATAATACACAGATCGTCCTCGGCTTACATCCGAGGAGGCTCCTTTGTCATATTTGTTTATTATTTGCAAATATGGTAACACTCAAGCCTGTTGACCAAGCTTCTCACATCCTTAACTTAGATTTCAAATCCACACTCTACAAATCTTATTGTTTAAGGCTCATTGGGCCTGAGCTCACGTTTGTCTTTGGGTCCAAGCGTAATTGTGCACTTACAATTGGCGCTGTCTGTGGGAAATCTAGTGTTGAAGGAACTAGAACACCATGGCAGGCTTAGGCTCACACCATGCAGAATCTCAGGGATCGTAACCTGAGGATCTTTTCGAACGTCTTGAGTGCCGGAGGGATCGAGAGGGTAGCGTTCACACTGAATATCCTAGAGCAAGTTATACTCACGGTGGAGGCAGTGCCACCCATGAAGATGATGCCAAGGCCATGCAGAAGGAAATTAATCACCTTAAGAAAAAGCTGCGCTGCGTCAGGCGGAGGCGTGCTTCACCCCTATCTAATACTTCTTCGGGGGAATCTCGGGGAAGTAGTTACAGTTCGAGGTCATGGTCGCCCCCCAGCCAAACATCCTCTTGCGAAAAGGATGACCTACTAGGTCGCAGACACAAGAAGCTCCCCTCCAGGCGCTTAGGGAACGATGCTATGAGCCGGGCGTTACACCAACTCTCCAAATCGCCATTCTCCCGTAGGATTGAGAATGGGAGGCTCCTCAGGAGGTTCACCCAGCCCACCTTCACCATCTATAATGGCCGAACTGATCCGGTGGAACATGTGAGCCACTTTAACCAGAGAATGGTGGTGCATTCTCACAATGAGACCCTGATGTGCAAAGTCTTCCCTTCTAGCTTGGGACTTGTTGCTATGAGGTGGTTCAACGGCCTTTAATCGGGGTCTGTAGGTTCGTTCGGGGAACTTACTAGAGCATTCGCGTCACGGTTTATTACATGCAGTAGAGTTCCTCGACCGTTACACTCACTGTTATCCATGACCATGAGGGAAGGCGAGACGTTGAAAGCATACTCCGACAGGTATTGGGAGATGTTTAATGAGATAGATGGTGATTTTGACGAGGTGGCGATCAATACCTTTAAGGTAGGCCTTCCTACCGATCATGACTTGAGGAAGTCCTTGACCAAAAAGCTCGTACGGAGTGTACGTCACCTCATGGACCGTATTGACGAGTACAAAATGGTCGAGGAAGACTAACAGCAGGGAAAGGGTAAGGCGAAGGTTATCCCGTAGGAGAGAAGGGATTTCAAGTCGGACAGATATCACAATAACAAGCCGAGAAGAGATTACTCCGGGCAGTCTGGCTCGGCCGCACCTCAGACTGTTAATATTGTATTTTGAGAACCGGTGCACCAACTACTGGAGAAGGTCTGTAAGGAACCCTACTTCAGATGGCCTAGTAAGATGGCGGGGGACCCTGCGAAGAGGAATCAGAATCTCTTTTGTCAGTACCATCAAGACGTGGGTCATACTACCGAGAACTGTCGAACCCTCTGGAACCACTTGGAGCAACTTGTCAGTGAGGAAAATTAAAGCAGCACCTGTACCAACCTAATAGGCAGGGCAGTCAGTCCAACTCAAATAATTAGAAGAATAATTCATCTCGGCCAGCCTTGGGAACGATCAACGTTATTTTCGCTGCGCCTGGCAGGACCGGCTCATGTCCCACCAGGGTGATGGCAGTTTCACACTCTCAGGCAGATGAGGCGGGCTCCAAGCTGAAGAGGTTGAAGGTGAATGTGCCCGTCTTGGGATTTTCAGAGGAGGATAAGGTTGGGACCATCCAACCCCATGACGATGCCCTGGTGGTCACTCTGAGGATAGGGAATTACGATGTAAAAAGGGTGATGATTGATCAAGGCAGCGGCGCGGATATCATGTATCTTGATTTATTCAAGGGGCTAAGGTTGAAACTGGAGGATCTCACTCCTTATGACTCGTCACTCATAAGCTGTGAAGGTAAAGCTATCCTACCAAAGGGATAGATTCGGTTGCCCGTGCAATCTAGCTTGAAAATGGTTGAGGTGGATTTTATTGTGGTCAATGCATATTCCCCATACACAGCCATCCTTGCCAGGCCCTGGCTGCACACTTTGGGTGCTGTCTCCTCCACCTTGCATGTTAAGGTCAAGTTCCCTTCGGGGGAGTACATTGAAGAGATTCTTGGTAGCCAATCGGTGGCCAGGCAATGCATATCGGTTGCAGTGCTACATCAGGCCGAAACAGAGTCCTCGACCTTGGTTGTGAGAGACTTATAGCAATTAACGACTCTGGATACACTCGACGTGTTGACAGTAGAGGAGGCCATATGCGAAGACTTAGAGAAGTTTCTGATAGCGGATGATCCTGAAAGGTTCTTTCAAGTTGGCGTACGTTTACCATGTCAAGAAAAGATGGAGTTGTTGGAGTTTTTGAAGGATAACATCGATGTCTTTGTGTGGGATCCCTATAAGGCTCCGGGGGTAGACCCAAGCTTCATTTGTCATCATTTGAACGTCAATCCTACTATTCTCCCTTGAAGGCAGCCCTCTTGGCGTTCCTCCAAGGAGCACTCCGAAACCGTTAAAGAAGAGGTGCTCAAGCTCAAGAGGGTTGGGGCTATTAAGGAAGTTTTCTACTCGGAGTGGTTGGCGCACACGGTTGTGGTCAAAAAGAAAAATGGAAAGTGAAGAGTATGTATGGACTTCACAGATTTAAATAAAGCCTGCCCAAAGGACTCGTTCCCGATGCCGCGCATCGATCAGCTTGTGGATGCCACGGTCGGACATCCTCAGATGAGTTTTTTGGATGCCTTCCAGGGTTATCACCAAATTCCACTGGCAGCGGAGGATCAGGAGAAAACTGCCTTTATTACTCCAACAGGGAACTATCACTATAAAGTGATGCCGTTCGGATTGAAGATTGCTGGGGCTACTTACCAAAGAATGATGACTAGAATGTTTGAATTGCAACTTGGAAAGACCATTGAGATATACGTGGATGACATGGTAGTTAAGAGTAAGACGATACCTGCGCACGTGAAAGATTTGGACGACACTTTTCAGGTACTTAGAAAGTACAAGTTGCGTCTTAATGCCTCGAAGTGTTCTTTTGGTGTGGGTTCTAGAAAGTTCCTAGGTTATATGGTTACTCATAAAGGGATAGAGGTGAATCCAGCACAGGTCAGAGCTATTCAAAGCTTACAGCCACCTCGGAATCCAAAGGAAGTTCAAAAATTGACCGGAATGATCGCTGCTTTCAACAGGCTCATCTTTCGGTCAGCTGACAAATGCAGGCCTTTCTTCCAATTGTTGAATAAGTGGAGGGGGTTCCAATGGTCCGAGGATTGCGTTGTAGCCTTCCAACAACTTAAGGAATATCTTTCCCGGCCACCCATTATATCTCGGCCTGAAGTAGATGAGGTCCTGTTTGCGTATCTGGCAGTGGCCGTCCATGCGGTCAGCCTGGTCCTTATAAGGGACGACGGTGGGGTGCAAAGACCGGTCTACTACGTCAGTAAATCCTTGAATAAAGCTGAGGTGCGTTACCTACTTTTGGAGAAAGCGCTTTTAGCCGTAGTTCATGCCACGCGGAAGCTTCCTCACTATTTCCAGTCTCACACCGTTGTAGTTTTGACCCAACTAGCTCTTAAGTCAGTGTTGCGCAGTGCTGACTACTCTGGAAGGGTGGCTAAATGGGGAACTATTTTGGGAGCTTTCGATATCAATACATGCCGCGCACCTCGGTGAAGGGCTAGGTTCTTGCAGATTTGGTGGTGGAGTTCGCAGAACCATTGTTGGAAGAGACTGTGAAGGAATCACACATGGATGAAAAATCAGTTGGCGTGATCACGGGCATAGGGCCTCCCACTTGGAAAGTGTCCATTGATGAGGCAGCTAACAAGAGAGGGTCTGGTATCGGACTTGTCTTGGTATCCCCCGAGGGAATTGTCTTCGAAAAATCTCTGAGGTTGGCGTTCTCGGCTACTAATAACGAGGCCGAGTACGAAGCAGTCTTAGTCGGCATGAACATGGTGTATAGGATGGGCGGAAAGGGAGTTCATATGCTTTCAGATTCTCAGTTAGTGATCGGCCAGGTGACAGGGACCATGGAGGCCAGGGATCTAAGAATGAAAGAATACTTGACCCAGGTCAAACGTTTACAATCTAAATTTGATTCTTTTATCCTGTCTCACGTTTCTAGAAGTGAAAATACCTATGCAGACTCTTTGGCTACCTTAGCGACATCCTCGGCTCAGTGCTTGCCTAGGATTATCCTTGTCGAAAATTTGCTAGAGCCAACTCTTACCACTGTTAGTGCAGCCCGTATCCATTTAATAAGGCCTGGACCTAGTTGGATTGACCCTGTGATATCTTTTCTGAAAAACGACATTCTTCCCGAGAACAAGTTTGAAGCAGATAAGATTCGTCAAAAGGCACCGCGTTTCTGGTTGTCCGAGGACCAGAAACTGTATAAACGATCCTTCTCCGGACCATACGTGTTATGCGTGCATCCCGAATCAACGGAGGCACTTTTGGAAGAACTGCATGAGGGAATTTGCGGAAGCCATAAAGGGGGAAGGTCTTTAGCCCATAGGGCCCTGACCCAAGGATATTGGTGGTCCAATATGCAGAGGGAAACTCAGGACTATGCAAGAAAGTGTGACCAATGCCAGAGGTTCGCTTCTAACATTCATCAGCTTGGAGGAGTTCTTAATTCTCTCTCCAGTAGGGCCATTTTCGAGGGCTGTAGGAAACAAAAGGTGGCTGCTCGTGGGAACTGACTACTTCACTAAATGGGTGGAGGCTGAGCCCTTAGCAAATATTAGGGATGTCGATTCCAAGAAATTTATTTGGAAGAACATCATCACTAGATTTGGGGTACCCTACGCACTCATTTCGAACAATGGCGTTCAATTTGATAGTAGAGCTTTTAGGAAGTATTGTAGTGACATGGGTATATTAAACAGATACTCTACTCCAGCTTACCCTCGGGAAAATGGGCAGGCCGAGGCCGTTAATAAGGTCATAGTTAGTGGATTCAAGAAAAGGCTGGACGACGCGAAGGGCAGATGGGTAGAAGAGCTACCACATGTTTTATGGACGTATCGAACTACACCGTGCAGATCCACTGGAGAAACGTCATTCTCTATGACTTATGGAGCCGAAGCGGTGATACCCTTAGAGTCCCGTTTCCCCACGCTAAGGACGAGTTCTTTTAGTCCAAAAAATAACAACGACCTCCTAGAGAAAAGCCTAGATTTAGTTGAGGAACGGCGAGAGGCAGCCATGGTCCAAATGGCTTATTATCAGACTTAAACGAGGGTATGATGCCCATGTGAAGCTAAGGCCACTAGTGCCTGGGGATCTGGTGTTGAGAAACATTGTGCGTACTACTAAAAACCCAGCTTGGGGAAAGCTAGGACCAAATTAGGAAGGACCATATCGGATTATTTCTGTAGTAGGCATAGGGTCATATCGACTAGTTTATCTAGATGAAAAAGTTGTACAACGCACGTGGAATGTAAACAACCTTCGAAGGTATTATTATTAATAAAATGTACTTTTGTTGTTCGTGGTTTAAATTATGAATGTATATGGCCTTATAAATTACAACTTCTAAAAGTATCGAATAGAAACTTGGTGATGCATGGTCCTCGGACCACATACCTTGTGGAAATTGATATAGTACTAAGTATCAAACAGAAACTTGGTGATGCAGGGTCCTCGGATCACAGATCTTGTGGAAATTGATATAGTACTAAGTATAAAACAGAAACTTGGTAATGCATGGTCCTCGGACCACATATCTTGTGGAAATTGATATAGTACTAAGTATCAAACATAAACTTGGTGATGTAGGGTCCTCAGACCACATACCTTGTGGAAATTGATATAGTACTAAGTATCAAACAGAAACTTAGTGATGCATGGTCCTCGGACCACATACCTTGTGGAAATTGATATAGTACTAAGTATTAAACAGAAACTTGGTGATGCAGGGTTCTTGGACCACATACCTTGTGGAAATTGATATCTTATCATTTATTAAACAGAACCTTAGTTATGTTGGGTCCACAGACCTTCTACTTTGAGGAAATTAACATCCTAAGTTACTATTATTAAGTATCAAACAGAAACTTGGTGATGCATGGTCCTCGGGCCACATACTTTATGAAAATTGATATATTAGTAAGTATCAAATAGAAACTTGGTGATGCATGGTCCTCGGACTACATATCTTGTGAAAATTGATATATTACTAAGTATCAAACAGAAACTTGGTGTTGCATGGTCCTCGGATCGCATACCTTGTGAAAATTGATATATTATTAAGTATCAAACAAAAACTTAGTGTTGCATGGCCCTCGGACCGCATACCTTGTGGAAATTGATATATTACTAAGTATCAAACAGAAACTTGGTGTTGCATGGTCCTCAGACCACATACCTTGTGGAAATTGATACCTTATCATTTGTTAAATAGAACCTTAGTTATGTCGGGTCCACAGAACTTTTACTTTGGAAAAATTAACATCTTAAGTTACTATTATTAAGTATCAAACAGAAACTTGGTGATGCATGGTCCTCGGACCACATACCTTGTGGAAATTGATATATTACTAAGTATCAAATAGAAACTTGGTGTTGCATGGTCCTCGGACCGCATACCTTGTGGAAATTGATATATTACTAAGTATCAAACAGAAACTTGGTGTTGCATGGTCCTCGGACTACATACCTTGTGGAAATTGATACCTTATCATTTGTTAAACAAAAGCTTAGTTATGTCAGGTCCACATACTTTCTACTTTGGGAAAATTAACGTCTTAAGTTGTAAATTTTTAAGCATCAAGAAGAAAGCTGGAAATGTAGGGTCCTCGGATCCCATACTTTACTAAAATTAATGTTTCAGGTTACAAACTCTAAGTATCACATTGGTTTGCAAAGTTTGTTTATGTCAGGTTCTTGAACAATTTATTTTTAAATGTATAAAAAAAGTTCATGTTGTATTCATGTGGAGATTTTGATGAAGTACTTTTGATCACTTTATGCCTCAAATTGAATTTCAAGTTAGCTCGTTAGACGTCCATTATTGCGCCATACTTGCTACACTCCTAAGATGTAATTTGTGAGGTACAAGGCAAGTATGCGTACTATTGTTTAAAGTTATAATTGATCAACTACTGAAAGTGGAGTTAGTTGTTCCATTCATTCTTTCGTTGTGCGCTAATGAGAACTCTTATAGTAAAAACGAAGATAAAATAATAGAAGTCAAATAGAAATCAAACAAAACTGACTTTTATTATTTACAATACAAAGAAAGTTTAGATTACAAGAAAGAAAAGGCCTTAGGCTCGGCCCTAACTCTGGGAGGAGTCCTGCTTGGAAGTGCTGGTCGCCTCGGTGCTTTTGAGCTCCATTCGAAGGAAGATAGGACTTGTTTTCCTTTGTCTATCGTGGCTGATGGAGGCACAATGGGCTTAGTACTTTGATTTGAAGCCTTCTCGCACCTTCACCCTGTTCCTTCTCTTTATTGAACTTGTAGGTTCTGTAGGAGCAGGAACGGGCTCAAGGATTACAGAAGGGAGTGCAGAAGGAGCTGTCTCGGGGGCAGGAGCACAGTGGAGGCTCTTCTATCTCCTGTATGTCTAGGGGAACCAACGTTCTCGGGCTTCCTTACTCGGAAGTTGAAGGAATCCCTGCTACGTTTAAGCTTCCCCCCATACCTGCTGACATTATTCTCGCACAAAGTCACGAACTCCTCTGTTAGCTGGTCTTCTGTCGCTGTTGCCCCTTCCTTGTAAGTAGCCTTCTTCGCGGCCTCCAGCGAATCCTTGAAGGTACGAGCTTCCTCCTTCATCTTCGTAAGCTCCTTCTCCAAGTCAGAGCGTTCCTGCTGAGCTTTGGAGATCTCTTCATCCTTTTGATGAAGAAGTTTACGTTGCCCCTTTACTTGGGTCCTCATGGTTCTTAGGCTGGTCTCGGCGCCGTCTCTTTCTCTTTTAGATTCTCCAGCTGAGAGTGAGTTCTCGTTTTCGGCGATGGCCTGGCTAGGGACTTCTCAGTCTCTATCCGATCTCCTGTTCCATTCCAGCCCTCTTCCGAGAATCCTCCACGAACTTCTGGGCGGAAAAAACTTCCTGGACGGCCTGTGACAGAGTATCGAAGAGTCAGACGCATAAAAACATCCAGTAATAGTGAAATATCGTGCAAAACAAAATGGAGATAATGAATAAAACTTACCAGGGCCAAGTCCCTTTTCAAAGAAAGGAACAGCTGAGGCTGACTCATTTTCTCCAAGGCCTCCATATCCTTGGGTAGTAGAAGGGACGTTCCAACGTATCGGCCAGGTGGAGGACATGGCCTTGTTGGAACGCCCTAATGTTGGACTGGCAAGAGATTGGTGCCCTGTCCAATTTCAACTCAGGAGACTAGGTAGCCGGTGCTCGGCGCACTTCGGCCAGGTCCCTTATCTCCCCTTTCTATTGATGGGCACGTCCCTTGCCTTAGTCTAGTTTCTGCTGCTGGGCTTGTTGTGGCTGTTGTTTCAGTTTCTTTCTATTTTCGCCACCGGCCCTCCCGCCTCCCCCTTTCTCTTCTTCTTGGGTTCCTCGACGGGAGCTTAGGGTCGGCTGGAGGAGGGGGTAGTGGCAAGGTCGGCTGGGTCCCTATGATTGTCTTCTTGAATCACGTGTTTGAAAACTAACTCCTAAGGAGTCACACTGGGTCTCCCATACGATAAGGCAGTGAGGGCCGTCGTGCCAGTTGCCTGAGACGATGAGGTAGTCGTCCTTCATGCCTTTATTGGACTTAGGCAGACAAGAGATCAACTTAACTACACTAGACCACGACTTGATGTAATACCCTACATTCTTGAGTTTGTGGCATTCGTACATGTAGGCAACATCATGCCAGGTGAGGTTCAAGCTCATCTGCTCTTTTAGAGCATCGACAGTTCCTAAGACCCTAAACACATTGGGTGCACATTAGTCTGGGCATAACCTATGATTGCGAAGGTACTCCCTAGTTACACTTCTCATAGGGAGAGTCATCCCACCTTCTATGAAGGCAATCATAGATGATAACCCTCCCCGTTTTCCTAGAACCACCTACCTTCTGCTGGACAATATTTCAAGCCTATGTTACTGGGAATCTAGTATTTGGCCCTAAAACCTTCCATCCCAGTGGCGGTATCTACCAAGCACTTAAACCTACCCATCTAGGAGAAAAGAAAAGGCAAGTTTTGAGAGGGAAAGTAGTTAAGAAGGGAGCCGAGGACAGAATCCAGAAGAAAGGAGCAAAGAAAGCAAGAACTTACGAGATTTGATTATGCGAGTTTCCACGGGTTTCTGGAGAGAAAAGGCGATGAGATACTTTGATGTGATTGAATTCTGAAGAAATGATGAAGGCGCAAGTTTCAAAGCATTTTGACGTGCGGGAGGCGGCCTCGAAATTGGATTCGTCCTGCCCAAAATTTCAGCGGGTGACATGGACCGTTAGATGTTCATCTCACCGTTGAACGTGAAGAACAGGGTGTAACTTGCGGTCATAAATGCGCACGTTCTGGAATTCGAAGCGCCAGACGGCATTTTCTAGGAAACGGAAGGATCCTCACACGCGTGGTGATGTACGAAACGTGTGGAGGGTATTCTGGTCGGATCAAAACTCTATTTTTCTCCTCGAAAAAAAAAAAAAAGTTTTGAGTTTTGAGGGGCTATTGTGGGGAGTAAAAGGACATAAGCAAATATTTGGGCCTTGGGCTTTGTTGACGGGTGCCAGTCCGTTTTTGACTAAAGGCCTTTAGGACTACAAGTTGGCCCATAGAGCGAAGGTCCGAGGATTCGTCCGAGGATGAATTTCCCCTCGGACAGACCCTCGATGACCCTGAGATTCGCCAAGAAGATTAAAGGCAGAGTTCTGGAAAAACTGTTGGTTAAGAGGGGGATCCAAATACCTTCTAGACGCAACGGTGTGAGAGAAATATCTCAGAAAAAGGCTGCTACCTCCACATTAAATACCCTGCACCTACCTCCCTGGCCGCATTATGGGGAATGACCCCTGAACAGTAGAATTCACCTTCTTGCTATTATTTAAAGACTTCAGGAAGGTGGTGGAAGGGGGGGGGGAATCTAAGGAGAAGAATCATGTGACACGTGGACAAAGAGGAAGAAGAAGAAGTATTTAAGAAGAGGAGAGAGGGAGAGAGAGGGGGCAGTTAGCAAAAGGATGATTAAGAACTGTAATCTTTGAAAGAAAAAGGAAAATAATACATAGATCGTCCTCAGCTTACATCCGTCATATTTGTTCATTATTGCAAATACGGTAACCTCAAGCCTGTGACCAAGCTTCCCACATCCCTAACCTAGATTTCAAATCCACACTCTACAAATCTTATTGTTTAAGGCTCATTGAGTCTGAGCCCACGTTTGTCTTTAGGTCCAGGCGTAATTATGCACTTACAATTGCAATAAACAATTTATTACTTCAAATATCTTGTAGTAATAAGCTATTATTTCATGAATTTTATTACAATAGATTGTAAAGAATTGACAAAAATGATTTGGGTTCAAATTATTGCAACGGTATATTTATTATAATAGTTAATTTTTTTCATTTTTTTTTTTTACAATAGATTCTAAAATAATTGGAATTAGATTATTGTAATAATATATTCATTGCAGCTTAATGTTTGTCATTGCAATAAATTGTAAAATAATTGATATTTTAGTTATTGCAATGTTAAATTTGTTGCAATAAACCATCTCTTTGAAATTTCATTGCACAAAGAAATTGAAGTACAGCAGGGGAAAGAGACCACTGAAGGCAATCCTGCCTGAGCAAAAACTTAATACAAGGAGGGTATCCCTTTCCAAAAATGAGAAACCCAGCTAACTCTTGCTAGACCCTCCTTTCCAAAAGTGAGAAACCCAGCTAACTCTTGCTAGATGGGCAAGCTCATGTGCTGCCTGTTGCAATCCCGTGCTGAAAATTAACTTTTTTTTAGCTCTTAGCTACAGTGCACAACCATAGATAGCTGTGCACTGTAGCAATGAAGCTAAAAAAAAAAAAAAAAAACTTTTAGCTCCACGGCTGTATTGGTGGAGCTAAAATAGCTATATTGCTATTTAGCTCCACAATGGGTGATGATACTAGATGCAGCATGTCTATCTGGAAGTAGATGAAATTTGATCTAAATATCTCATATGAAAATAAAAAATGATACTACCATCCCCTCCATTACTGCCACTTCCTCCATGACCATTGCTCTTGTCCCCTCCATGTCCACCACCCCCCTCCTTTACATCAAGGGCACCTCCTCCTCTATCATGTGCAAGCTGATCATTCTATATGAACCTGACATTGTAGCAATAACAGAGGAGGCTAACAACAACAATTATTAGTAAAAAACCAGGTACTATTGAAGCAAAACCCACAATAATTAGAATCTTATTCATTTTAAAAAGACACAATTATCAGAGGTATTGAATATTGAGAAGGAGGAGTAGATTTTGGTAGAGTTGAAACAAGTATCTCTTTGATAGAGGAGTTGTTCTAAAACGCAATGAAGAGACACAAGTGAAGGCTAAGTTTGAGCTCAATGATAATCTTCTTGCTGTGGTTGATTTTTTTTTATCCTGAACCACATCTGGGTTCAAAAACCATTAAAATTCTCGAACCCTGTTGACCGATCGTTTTGCTTGTTGATAATCGGTGAAGAAACAAAGAAGAAAATGCATGCCGCAACACACACACAGAGTCAAATACTTAGACAAACAAAGAACTAAATACTGAAATAATTTAGACAGAGAATGAGAATTTTCAAACCTTGTGCTCCATTTAATCTAACAGATCTTTGGAAGGTAGTGCCAAGTTATATAGGCATTCGTAGGTATTAATTATTTCACAGCAACCAACAGTTAAGAGCTTACCTCAATTGGCACTTTTTAGTATTTTCAATAAAGATATTTAAGGTGTGTTTGGTGGGGGTGAAAATAGGGAGGATAGAGAATAGGAAAAGGAAAATAGGGTGGAAAATGACATTTTTTACTGTCTGGTTGAGAAAGGGAGGGGGAGAGAAAAGTGGTAGGGGCCACAAGTTCATAATAAATGTGTCTCCATTTTTCGTTGGTCTTATTAATTACAAGTTCTTTGTTATCTGCTTCAAGTATGGAAACACAAATAGAGGTTCTCAAGGGCTCCTTGTTCCATTCGGGTGGAGTTAGATTTTAATTAGCCAGTGTCTGGAAGCAGCTATTAGGAGGGAATTAAGGTTCAATTATATCCCATGGAATTAAGGAAAACAGTGTAATTTAATCCCAGTTGGTTTGAACTAAACTTTTTTGTCTAAATTGAATTATTCAATCTCTCTCTCTCTCTCCCATGCTTTCCCTTGCCAATATATATCCTTCATTGTATTTTGGTTTGTTCATCAATCATTGTGTCTTAATTTCTCAACCATGTAGAAATAAAAATGAGAACTTTCCTAGCCTGAATACTTGTCCAAAAAAATCTTGGTTTCAATATACAATATAGCATGTGAAAACATTTTTCTTCAAGAAAAAAGTTTCCTTGTCCATCCATACATGCCTGTAAACTCATACTATTGGCAAATTCATTCGGGAGATTCATCCTGTGTAATGGAAAAAAAAAAAAAATTGAAGTTTCGAACAAACTTGTCTCGGCCATGGCATCATTATTTTTGCCTACCATTGTTGTCATTGTATAATTGAATTGCTGAGCAAGTTGTACCTTCATGTAGTGTTGATGAATAAATGTAATATAAACAAATTTGTTTTGCAAATTCCATATTGTGACGGAGTTCTATTATTAGCTTTTTAGGTCTTAACTCTTAATGCATTCCAATTTTTTATCTAGTCTAAATAGAGTCATTCTTGCTGGGAAGACCTACAGTTCTTTGTGTTTGAATATGCTTGGAACAAAGGACTAAAAATTGAGGATGACTTAAAAACACAAATTATATAAATTATATACAACCTTATTCCTGCTCTTCACCAAAAAGCCAATCTATATGATGGAGTTTCTTGGAAATACTATTGGTAATCTAATTCTGTCAGATTACAACAACTTAATGCTCAATATGTTCTCTTGAAAACATGAATTACACAACAAGAGTCTTCAAGGATGCTTAGCATATTTTAAAAATCAATGGATCCAAGGTGGAAGTAAGCTAGAAAAAAGAAGAAGAAGCTTGATCCAAAAAATAAACTAAATTGTATTAAATTATATTCTTCAATTACAAGGCCATAATAACACCATACATAGACAATTTTTTTCCACCATCATATTACCTAATTCCCACATAATAACCAAAAAAAGAGTCTTGCATGCTTCAAGATCAAATACTTCAAAAATCTTAAGCATTGTGACCTTGCTCAATTGTAACCACCTTGCCAGCCCATTCCCTCCAACTAACTATATCAACTAACTCTAATGCTACACAAGGCTGATGTAAACATATCACCAATACAAGTATATCTATACTAAAATACAAGTATACAATGCCAGCTAATCAAATACAACATTATCTAAAGCACAGACACATTATACACTCAGGCTGCACTGGCACACGCACACCTCATCAGCTGCACACGCACCCCCCATCAGCAGCAAACACACCCCACATCAGCAGCAAACGCACCCCACATCAGCAGCCCATGCACACCCTGCAGCACCTCACCATGCAGCAACACATGCATGCCTCATCAGCACCCCATGCACACATACATCTACACACTCCCAACAGTCAAACATAAAATATAAAACACTTTCTCAATGATAACATTTAACATTAGTGAAGGTTTATGAAACATATCATTAATTTTTTTCAACCAATCATTGACAAGTATCTACCAAACAAATAATAACAATAAGCATGAGAAAACGTAGAATATCTCCCAATTTGGAGCATCTTAAAAATCAAATTATTATTGGAAATCCGTCAACAACAAATAGAATGCATCTTGAAGTTAAGCACTAGCAGCTAAGGATTCTTCAAAATTTTATTTTAATACAAAACAAGAAAAAGGAAAGGGAAAGAGTTAAAACCATTGCACTATTCATAAGCTCAAGTGTGCAACCTCAGGTGGAAAAAAATATTCTTCAACACAAACTCATTAGAGCATAGTTCTGTTTCACTGAAAGAAACTAAGGAATAAGAAATGGACACTCTTAGGCAAAGAAATCAGGATTAGGAAAAAAATTCATAGATTTAGTATCAACATTTCCAAAATGCCAAAGCCAATAGACCCATACACACAACAATTACAAGAAAACCCATTTTCATTCAATCACAACAGATTCAGCAATATTGCAAAGCCCCATTTTTCAAACTCAAGCAAAACCATCAAGCTTTACACTCAACAAGAAAACCCATTAATCAAGCTAATAATAATTAAAAAAATCCAATTTCCATACGCATAGCATCACAGTTTTAGTACACAAATCCAAAAAAAAAAAAAAAAAAAAAGCAGAATACAGAGAGATAAACTAAAACTCGATGAAGCATTTCAACAAACATTTTCAATGCCCACCCAAAAACCAGCTTTAAAAATGCCAATAATAACAGTTATTGCTAATTCCAGAAATCCAAACAAGAAAACCCATTCATCAAGCTAATCAAAACTGAAACAAAATGTTATTCATCAAACTAATAAAAAAATGAAACAAAATGAGTATCATAGGGGTTTCAGTCTTGTCTAAAAGGCAAATAAAAATTGAAAAAAAATAAAGAATAAGAGAGCTGGACCCGCGGCCACCAGTGGTTGTGACGTCGATGAGAGGCACCGCCAACGGCGATAGGTGTGAGTGGAAGTAGAAGCTCGGGCCACGGCTGGGCTTGAGAGAAGGAGAAAACAGAGAAACCTAGATGTGAGAGAGAGAGAGAGATAGCATCACCAGTGGTGGTGAGGGATTTGGCCTTGTGTGGACTGGTACCGGGCTGCTGTGACAATGGATTGAAGGAGAGGCAGAGAATGGGTTGAAAGAGAGGCAGCTGCGCAGAGAAGAGAGAGAGAGAATTTTTTTTTGAGTTTATGAAAAATTAGGGCTGAAAGTGAAACAGTGGGCGGGAGAAATTTTTAAGGGCAAAATAGTCTTTTTGTTATTAGGTGAGGTGTCAAATATGTAAGCCATTAGATTAAATCTATGGCTGAGATTTTAGGTATGGCACACCATGCAATAGTATTGCACGGGATATGGATCCGTCAACATGCACCAGGAAACTTCTTGTAGGGGTCAACCAAAACTAAGAGATTTCTTACGTGTCAGAAGTTTGTTTTGTTTGTTTGTTTTTTTTTTATTATTTTTTTTAAAAAGGGTTCATATCATAAGTTTTAGGTAAAAAGTCATATCATAATTCTAAAATGGATAGAATTTTCATCTAAATAAATTTGGAGGACAATCCTGCCTGCTTACTATGTGTCAATTAAAATGACCATTGATATGGGTTGTTAATTATATAACTTGTTGTTTCTCTAAAAAAAAAAAAAATTATATACTTGTTTAATGATCATGTATCTTATTTAAACAATTTAATGGTGATTTAATAAATTTGTATGAATTGATGGTCATCTAAATAGCTATATCAACCATTGCAAATGATTTGGATGAGTTAGTACCTTCCCAAGCACTAAGTTTGGGGGAATAGAGAGTAGGGCATGGACTCAAACTACAAGATAACATATTTAGTATGTAACTATTTCTAATCATCTCAATATATATATATATATATATATATATATATATATATATATATATATATATATATATATATCATGGGATGCAAAAGAGATTTCTTCTAAACAGCTTGGAGAAAACTTTGTAAAAGCATTAATTAGTTCAGTACAAATGGAAGAATACTAATAATATTATTATTAAGATAGAGACTAAGTGAAATCAATTGTCACATTATATCCTCAAATTTTGTTGCCTTACAATTAATATGGTCTGGTTTTCAAAATAGAAATGAGGCTTTAGTGCTTTACACGGGTAGAGTAAAAAAATAATAAAAAATTTGGGGAGCCAGATTTTAATATCAAAATATATCTATATATAGTTATATACACACACATTTATATATACACATATTCATGCATGTGCAGATGTATATACATGTTTTTGCTTAAAAAGTGTAAGTAAAAATTAGGTGAAACTCTATCATTGGTCCATAAAGTCTGCCTATTGAGCGGTAGTAGTCCCTAAAGTTTTAAGTGAGTGTTATTAGTCCTTAGGGTATGTTTGCTTGTGGTGAAAATAGGGAGGATGGAAAATAAAGAGAGGAAAATAGGGTGAAAAATGTTATTTTCTATTGTTCGGTTGAGGAAGGAAAATAGGAAGGAGAGAAAACTCGGGAGACAGTTTTCTCTCCCGGGCCCACATTTTTTTCCTTCCAAATTAGGAAGAAAATCTGGAGAGAAAAGTGCTATAGTAGCACTTTTACAAAAATGCCCTCAAACTTATTTTGCACAATTAATCAGTTTGTTAATAATGGCGTTAATCTCAGTGCTTACATAGCTAACGAATGAATATATGGTAAATTTTAAGTAACATCACATCAGCTTTTTATTGTTAAAATTAAAAACCCTTGACTTGTTAGAAACAATCAGCCCATTTTGTGTCCCATTTTCCCAAATCAAATGTGAAATTGTTAGCTATAATCTTGATAGAGAGAAATAGAGTATTGAGGTAAACCATTTAATTTAGATAAAGCATTTTATCTGCAGATGCTAATGTGTGGTTGGAAGATCTACCACGGGATTTAGATGATGTTTTTCAGATTGATTTACTGTAATAAAGTTTCATTACCTTTTTTTCAAAAAAAAGATAAGTAAAATTTTTCGAAAAAGAAAACGAAAAAAAGAAAGAAAGAATCACAGTAGATATTTTTATTTCCTATAATCTCAAAACAAATACTATATAATATCTTAACACTTTTTTAGATTGCCTGTTAGGAAAACATTTGTCAATAATATTGGGAATTATATTAAGGAAATTGAATATGATAAAGTTAGTGAAGATTTTGCAGTCATAATGGGTTTAGAAAAGCCTATATCCCTATGTGATGCTTGGCAATCATGGAGAGTAAGATTGTGGACATGGATTTGTTGTCATAGTAGAGATTATGACTGCTTTGTTGTTATTTTGGAATGACGATTGACAACACTTGGGGAAGAGTTCTGTGTTGATATGTGCTGAGACCTAAATGATGTATATTGATCCCAATGCACCGACGAATATTGTGGATGAGAATACTTCTTCGAGCTCCGACGAATATTGTGGATGAGAATACTTCTTCGAGCTCCAAAGATAATGTGATCGACTACTACTGATATTACTGTTAAAGGATTTCTCTCTCTTCATATTCAATGGCGGCGCCACGTTCAGTTTAGGGTGTTCCCAAGAACACCTTGATTGATTTTTTTTATATATATAATAATTAAAAAATTTTATTTGAGTACCCTTAAAAAAAAATAGGAACACCTGCAACCAAAATGAGGAACACCCTCAAAAAAAAAAAAAAAAATACTTGTTCTACTTTCAAGGAAAAAAAAGCCAAAAAAAAAATTTGTGAACTAAATCTGAAAAAAAAAAAAAAAAATTGTAACAGAGCAAGCCCGCTAAGGAAAAAATGCCCAACATCAATCCTAAACAACAGATTACAAACCCAATTTGAAAAAAAAAACAAGGTAAAACAAACCCAACATGGTAGCAAACCCAGGGATTCTAAAAAAAAAAAAAAAACCAAAACTCAATATAAGCGATTACAACCTAACCTAAGAGCATCTCCAATGGCTTCTTTAAAGCCAATTTTAGAGAGAAAACACCCCAAAATCTCACTCCAACAGCTTCCCCATCTCCATTTTTTTAGAATTGCTACAGTGCTTTCCTGTTCACATTTCTCTTGGGCGAAGCAAGCTTTAAATTTTGCCACTTCCATCTCCAACATCATAGGTTTAAATTCTGGCTTTGTTCTCCACCAGTAATATGTGTGTGACAGGGTGAGAGTATGAGAGAAAGAGAATGAGTAAGAGAGAGCTAGAGATGAAGAAAGAAAAATAAAAGCAGAGAGGACACGTTGTGTGGAGGAAGAGTTCTAGAAAAATAAAAACAAGATGAGAGGAATGGGATGGGGATACGTGTGTGAAGGAGAAAAAACAAGAGAAAAGAAAAGAAAAGAAAAAAGAAACGTAAGGAATAAGGATGCAAGGAAAGAGAGGACAAATAATAAAAAGAATAAAAAATCACAATTGATAAATGTTACCACAATATTTCACAATAAATTTGAAGTAACAGATTGTTATTAGTTAACATAGGTGAGTAAAAAAAATAAACAATAAAATTTTAATTGGGGGAAGCAACTAATAAACAATAATTAATAATTTAATTAACTAATACATTATAAAATACAAACAAATTAAATTATGTTAGGCTAAACAACAATTAAAATTTTTATAATTAATGAAACAATAATATAACAAATTATAGTTTATAAAAGACAAACAAATTAATGAAACAACTAAACAACAATAATTAATAATTTTATCAATATTTCAAATGAACTTATACTTTATTGTTTATTCTTTTGCTAGAATTATGGACAAATATTTGATAAGAAAACCACGTAGAAGGCAACTGTAAACTTTATGTATTTGCGTGTTTTTTGATTGTTGTTGTTGTTATTATACAAAACTTTATGTATTTTGTTGTTGTTATTATACAAATTTGTTTAGAATTAAATTTATGCTTGTTGAGGAACATCATGAAATTTTTTTTTGGAGCCGCCACTTATATCAGACATTAGTTTGAAAAATGTGAATGCTTAGTGTCCATACTTTGTAAATGGTTGTCCGATGTTGTATGGAGTGAAGATGTTGAGAGTTTGAGACAATCATTGCCCATATATTATAAATTATTTTCTTTCATTTTGACCGTGTTCTTGAGAGTATGTTGGGATCAATATCATCGACACTCAAGGCTATGTTACATTTCTCTCTAGTACATGCAGGATTTGTGTGTTATATAACTGGAACAGGTCAGAAATCACTTCATATGTAAGAGAAGATGGGAAAGGAAAACAAAAAGAATGTGGCTATTATATATTGTAGTTTTTGTTCTTATGAAAGGGATTCCAATATGTCTACATGCTCCAATTACAGTCTCAAAGCTCTTGCTTCAGATGTGCTGTGTCTACCAGCTGATGCCTCTAATGAATTGGCAATACTTCTGACCTCTGCGATCATGGCAACAACATCATTAAGCTTGTTCACGGCTGAACCGACACCCTGTGTTCATACATAATAGATGAACTAATATTAGTTGATCTCAGGAAAAAAAAGGAACAAAATCGAAGTCTTAAAATTTCGGCATGTGTGAGATCACAGTTTCAGTCCTGTACAAGTCCTTCAATTGTATTTACCAATCATAAGTACTTTTCAAGCTGGTGTAGGACAATTTCTTAGAGATAAAACAACGATGCATGTGTTACGTACCACACCCGCAGCCCCTGCTGTGATGGCCATTGGTGCTGTAACTGCGCTGAGACCAGATGAACACATGACAGGAATCTTGACAGCCCGTGAAATGGAATATGCGGCAGCTAGTGTTGGTGTGGCCTATAGTTGCCAATATGCCAAGCAAATTCATTAGTTAATAACAGAATTGCTATTTATTTTAACCCTGAGTCAATTTTTGATTCTTTTCAATGTGAGCTTCAAAGAAGACCTAATAGTTTTGCCTATTGCATTTTGCACCCCGGCTGCCATTACAGACAACTTATTCACACTCAAGCACTTATCCATTCACTCATGCAGATCAATTTCTGTACACGAATAAAAAAAAATCTTTTGGATTTAGATAACAGCATCTGTGGTTAGATAACCAATTAAGTGTTAATTTGACCACTGACTACTAGTGTCACGAGATATTTTGAGGCAAGGCATGTACAAGCATCAGCAAAGAAGAATGAGGAGCAAGTACTTCCCCATAAAGCATTCTTGACTTGTTACAAGATGTCAGTTGATGATGCAGGACATTTGGGCCAATTAAACAATTTTTAATTCACTATTTCCTGTTAGCTTAAACTTTTGGGACTAACGGCTGTTTATTATGGTATTAGAATAGGTGAATGAATAATGGTAAAAAGATTAAATTTACTATTTCCTAACAACTTAAGCTTTTGGGTCCAATAGTCACCCTAAAATGTTCGGAAGAAGTATACACTGTTTAGTGAGTCATTTTTCAGTTTTGCTAATTTTAGGTGTTCATTCTCTGAACCCGCATTCGCACAGCACTAATAAAGTAGGCCGAATCTTTCTGCAAATACTTGCCATATTTTGTATACATAATATATATATATTTTTGTGGGAAATTTAAATTACTGCATAATCAAAGAGATCATTTAAAAGTCTTTTGCGTTACCTTCTCAATCAAACCAAGAACACCTGATTTTGAAGGATTTGAACATTTCCCTCCTTCTGTTTGAATGATGTCAACACCTTCCTGTTCCAGCATCTCTGCCAGCTTGACCTGTTTGTTTTTCAGATACTAAGATAAACTGAAAAACAAGGTGGAGACAATGAACACTTTTTTGGTAGAACTGCTGCTTGTTACCTGATCGGGTAGGCTTAGTGTGTGAGGTACAGTTACTGATAAAGTCACAGATGGAACAATGCACTTAGTCTCCTTTGCTAGATTCAATATCTGAGAAACAGTACTCAACAAAAACGAAAGAAAGGAGAAACCGTGACAACCTTCTTTAACAGTAGGAATCCAAACGAATTGTAGGAATTCTTCTTAATAAATGACAGAAAATTGATAGGAATGATTTTCTATTTTATTTTTTGCTGGCAGACTATGAGGGGTATAACGAAGACTCTGATTAAGTTAGTTCTTAAAATCCTGAAATTTATGGATGGATTTGAGCTTTATTAATATGTCGATTTGAAATAATTAGCTGTAAGAAGTCATTCTAGCTCACAAGTGTTTCTGTTTGAGCTAGATCGCCAAAACTCAAATCACAAGTGTTTCTGATTGAGCTAGATTGCCAAAACTCAAATCATCACATGATTTTAAATTTAGATTAACCAACTACGTATCCCTTGATTTTGAATCCTCAAATCCAAATGTGACCATTAGGACATTCCCAAAGAGCGTCTGTCTGTTTGGGCTCCTATTCTAATGTTCCTCAACTTAGAATATCTATTGCATTAGCAAACTGGGCAGTTTACACAATGAAGACAAACTATCATTCCATTGTGTTATACTTTATTATGGAGAATTTTTAAATCTTATACCTGCTCTGGAGAGAAAACCAAACCCATCTCATAGAATGAATCATAGTTTCCAATCTCAACCTGCACATACCATCAGTTTTATTAATACAATTTAACTGCCTGGTTTTACTCTTTTAGATCTTGCAGCGCTCTAGTAAGGAGGCACTGAGTCAGAGTTTCAAGCTTATGGACTGAAATTCAGGATTAAAGTAAAAAGTTTGTGGTCAAACCATTAGTGCTCCTGCTTCAACAGCAGCTTGAAATGCTGCCGGATCCACTGAAGAAACACAAACCTGCAAGAGGGAGACATCTTTCATTCAAAAAAGATGAGCTGCTATAAAAATTTTCGACGTCTTTCTGGCTACATACATTAGCATCTTCTCAAGAAAATTAAGGCTGCCTTGTTAAAAAGAGCTGCAAATAATGTATTTAGGGAAGTTAATTATCAAGACACCAAGATTTTAAAGCCAAATGACATTTTATGATGCTTCTGTGCCACATAAAGTACATGCAAATATGTGGTGACACAAAATATTTAGAATCTTTCCCCTTAATGTACAATCAAAGCAAATAATCAAGATTTGCTTTTAAAGAGTACGAATTTACCGGAAGAGAAGTTAGATTAACGGCAAGCTTCACTAAATCTGGGTCACAAGCTATATCCACATGAGTTGCTCCCCCCTGTATGTTTGACAACATGATAGGATGAATTATATTGAAATCTGGTAAAGAAGCAAATTAAAATTTAGGTGCTATGAACTTATGAAGAAACTAAAGTAAAAGCACATTGGCACAAAACACTGCTATGGTTCACGTAAAAAACATATTAGGCAAAGGCAATTACTAGCTTGTACTGTCAGGCCAGTAATGTGGTTTACAGATCAATTTTATTTTATTAATCCATTCATGATAATTTGTATAACACTGTGGTTTTTACTATGTTGTGAAGAGCTAAACTATTGAAATGAAAAAAGATTAACCGAAAGCACAATTATTGCAGAAGATAAAACTTTTGTGACGAAAGCAAACCCCGGGAAATGCATGCAGATTGCTTATAGTAAAACAAAAGAAACAACAATGCAATGTGCAAACCATTATAACATATTCATTGATTGATTCAGTAATTGATGCAGGTCGTCTTAAATATGTAACTAAGGGTAGCCAAGATATTATTAATATTAAACCAACCTTCTCGGCAGCAGTAACAACAGAAGCAACATTGTCTCTATTGAAATTTTGCAATCCTGAGATAATCTGTAAAGGACACAACTATGGAGCTAATTAGTAAATGACATCATTAAGTAAACTAGTGTATAAGTCTTGCATATGCACGGTCCAACTAACTCACCTAGAACATAAATTGATGGTTTATTGGGCTTTTGATGGTTTATCTATATTAGACTCTTCCTCTTTTACACAATATTAACTCACCTAGAACAAAAATTAAAAAAAAATTAGATAAGACACATTATGCAAAATTAGACAACAATTCCTTTTATAGATCAATTATATATATATATATAGATACAAAATACTAAATATAAACAATTCCTTTTATAGATGAAAACTTTAAAAAATGAACGACTAAATATAATGGTTCAATTGTATAAAAATAGATGAAAATATATATAAAAAGAGATTTAATGGTTCAAAATTCCTTTAATGAAAACATAATAAAAAAAAAAGATTTAATGCTCCAAGGTTCAATTGTATGAAAAATTGTATAAAAGTAGATGAAAATATATTATAAAAAAAAGATTTAATGGTTCAAGGTTCAATGGTATAAAATAGAAGAAAACATGATAAAAAAAAAAAAAGATTTAATGGTTCAAAAGAGAACTCAATGGCAAACGCTAGAAGGAGGGCTTGAACCTCCGACCTTGTGGTTAACAGCCACACGCTCTAACCAACTGAGCTATTCCAGCTTGTTGGTTAACCATTTCAATAAATATTATTATAAATATATAGATATTGCTGGAACATCTCAAAGTTCGACCGCTTGTGAATTAAATCAATAAATTCATCCCACCCCCCCCCCCCCCCCAAAAAAAAAAAAGAAAAGAAATTGTAAAAAAAAACGTAATTTCCAAAAATAACATGGTTATTTCAGCACCTTCTATACCCCATGTTAGAGAAAAAAAATTCAAAGGAAAAAGTAAAACTAGAATAAAAGAGGAGAGAGCAAAATATAACTATATAAGTGTTGGGTTTATTCCTCTGTTTGATTGCACAAAAAAGAAACTGTTTTAAAGTTCCCAAGAAAAAAAGAAGAAGAAAAAGAACATAGAAAAATAACGAAAAGAAAACTGAGAAAAGTGATAAGCGAAATGGGAAGTGGATTAGAATTACCTTGAGAGCTCTTCGTTCTTGAAAGTCCTTCAACACTGCATGTTTGGTAGGTGAGAGAAGAGCACGGGTAGTTAGAGAGGCTCTTCTTCTGAGAGTGAGTGGTAAAGGTGGTCTTGATGAGAGACAGTGCTCCCCCAGAAAAGGGTTGTGGTTCAGGTTGAGTTTTGAAAGTGTGGGAATGCAGATTGAGGAATGCATCATGTGTCTGTGTCTGTAATTCTATGGCTAGAGTGAGTGAGTAGAGTGTAGAGACTAGGTGTGGATGGAGTTGGACTTGGAGGGAAGAGATAAACTAGTTGATATTTGATAAGACGGTTCAGTTTTCCAATACGGTACTAAAACCTGTTGCACATATGTAATAATAAAAAAAAATTCAACTTTTATTATTTCAGCTCTTTAAGTTCAATTTTGTTATTCCAGTAGTGTAACTTTTAATTTTTGTCAATTTAATATTTCGTTAGGTTTCAGTTAGTTTGTTTATGTTGGATCTTATTGACTGATAGTTGAGATTATACGCGTTGGGATATATATATATTTTATATGATTTTTTTGTTTGTTTGTGTGGATAATCTACTTTATTTGTCTATTTGTTAACATGGGAGTTTTATTGTTTCCAAATACCTTGGTCCCCACTGAAGTATAATTGATGGTTTTACCTTGCCAACTTCTGCACTATAGTTGCACTGGAGCCTTAAAAATGGCTGAATATTTGGTTGCAAATCATTTCTAGAATCTACCATTAATGTATGTATAAGGACTTTTTGGGACGTTTTGTGGCAAGGGCCAAAAATACAAAGATTAGCCTAAATCTCCTCTTAAGTTCTTTAGAAATGTTTATTTGTGAAAAATCAAGCCCAAAATTTCATATAAATAATGAACAAAAGGTAAATAGTGTTGGTGCTTTAGTAAGAGAGAAATCAAAATGTTATAATTGAAATACAAGAAAATGTAGAAAAAGCATATAGGTCCGAAACTTCGACTCACTGTTAGTAAGAAGAGAAAATTGAGAGAGGTTGTGAGGAAGAGAGGGAAGGTTCTCCTGTGCCTACATGTCTACCTCCAAGCTTCAGAATCGTGAGTATGTTAGTTGGTTGAGTGAGCTTTTGGTCTTAAATTTCAACTCTGTGAGGAAAGCGTGGTTCTTCCTCCATTTTGAATCTGATTGGGGCATTTTGTATTGAGTTTGGGGCTGCTCTAAGTGACTGTTTTTAGTCAATAGAAGAGACTTTGAACCTCAAGGTATCAATCAAAGAGGTTATGAATGTGTTTGGATAGAGATTATTGTGGCTGCGTTTTCTGAACTTGCGTCTTCTCCCTTTTTTTTTTTTTTTCATTTTTGCTGCTGGGGGACAAAGTGCGCAGTGTGCGTACTGTGCGCGCACTGTTCATGTACTTTTTTAGAAAATTTTATTAAAAATGAGTCCCACATTACTATTTACACATTTAAAAATTATTTTGCTAAAGTGTTTTCAGTTTTTAGTTTTCAACAATAAGTTCTATCCAAACGGACCCTATGATCATATTTGCTTTAAATGGGTAAGAGGGTTTATTTGCTTTTTGCATAATTTGGGAAATAAAGTAGCCTAAATTCATAGGTTGATGTTTCCTAGACATGGCAGTTCTTGGTGGTTGCATTTGGTTGTTGCAGTAGACAAGGCTAGCCATTTAGGGTTAACTATATGTTTTAGGCAAAAAATGGTAGAGCTGAAAAGTTGGGCTACAGTCAACTAAAATATAAAAGCTCTTTTAAGGTGGAAATTTCGGGTATAAGACCTCTTCCATGAACCTGAGATGCTATGAGTGTCCCTTGCCCACTTAGTAGCATGCATGGGCTAGGCTCATGCAAAAGGTCTGAAAGAAACCGACTCATACCCTCCAAACCACATTTCCTCAATTTCTCCCATATGTTGCATGGACTTGGGCCATGCTTAAAGGAATAAAAAATAATATAATACATGAATTTGGCCCATAATGAGGTTGGACTTGATTGGGTCGGGCTTATTGAGAATGTATTGAGAAAATGGGTATTAACAACTTTCATGACTTTTATCTTTTGCTTTAACTTTCACAATCAATTTCTCCTTTGCTTTGGGATTAAAATAAAAATTTTCTTGCTGAAGGATGCCAAAATCCTTTGAGATAAGTCTACAATGTTTTAGGCTTGTGTTGTTTTACTATATGTTCCTCCTAGTAATACTGAGTT
The DNA here is from genome assembly GCA_014183005.1 of Castanea mollissima. Classification (NCBI taxonomy): domain Eukaryota; kingdom Viridiplantae; phylum Streptophyta; class Magnoliopsida; order Fagales; family Fagaceae; genus Castanea; species Castanea mollissima. The sequence continues at coordinate 44,299,919 of JACAVU010000002.1, read as the reverse complement.
TTGCGTCCAGCGTCTATGTTTTTATTTTTATTTTAGAAGTGTGTTTTTGGTTTTTTCAGTGGGTCCCGTGCACTATTTACGGGACTCACAAACCTCTTTTTTCAACAAAATTTTCATTAAAAATAGTCTCACGGCATTATTTCTACATTTAAAAATTATTTTGTTACAGTATTTTCAGTTTTCAATAAAATAAACGATATCCAAATACTTCCTTAATTGTAGTTCTTATTTCTAGTTGCTTTATCATTGCTTTTACTTAATAGATGCCAGCAACATGTTAGCAGTGGCAATACTACATACATGCCGTCACCCCCCAAAATTTTTATTTTCAAGAATTAGATTTTCCCTCCCTAAAAAAAAAAAAAAAACTCTTGATATTTCTTATATGACCTTTTAAAATTGGTTAGATTTATATATAGATTTTTATTACTTTTGCCCCCTCATTCTTGAAATTCTAGTTCCGCCCCTGTATGTTAGGATGCATGTGCTTTGTATGTCAGCTGGGTAACTTTAAGCTTCATCTTACTTCCCTGCCATAATGTGGAGTTAATTTGTTAATTGTTAGGCTTCATATTTCGTATATCGGTGCTTTATAATGTATTTTCTTCATTATGGTGTGTTGATGCCAGAAAATGATCAGACTTGCCTAAAAGCATTATATTGGTAAGCTTGATGTCCAGCTGTTTCGTATATGATTATGAGAAACTGTTTTTAAAATTTTTGATATCTTAAACTGAATTTTACTTGGCCCTGGATATCACATGTATAGGGGGAAAATACTGTATGCCTGGCTGGAATCATTGTCACAGTGTGCATTTTGTAATCAGTCCTGTTACAGAGTGGTTTTCACTGGAAGCCCACCCCTTCACCATCTATGTGTCTACAGTGGATGTACACTAAGTGAACAAAAACTGAGTATTTACCCCCAATGAGAACCCTATTTTTGAGTATTTCTTTTTGTATTATTTTTTTTTTTTGGTTTTCAACTTGATATGAGTTTTTGAAACTTTTTACTTAACCCTGCATTCAAATTCTATTTTTCTAGTAAATGCGCACATTTTGTGTTGAAAACATAAGTCCAATTTGTTTCTTTGGACTGTGGTCTTGTGGAAAGCTTTAAAAGTGGATAATCTTATTAAATGGAAGAAAGTGATGGTGGATGGTGTTGTATGCATAGATGTAATGAAGATATTGCCCGCTTTCAATCTACCAAAGATATTGAATCTACCATTATGCAAGTACACTGTTGCATGGCCGGTTTTAGAGATTACTAATGTTTTGATAGTATTGCCTACTTTTACCCAAAAAAAAGAAAAAAAAGAAAGATAATATTGCCTGCACTTTAGTTTATGGTAAATTGAAGGACCAAAATGAATCTTGCTAGTCCTTGACTCCATGTGCATTTGATTCTCATTGTTGTCCGGTAGGACTCACTTTAGGCATATTATTGTCTACATTCCACGCACATTGGAAATCAGTTTGGAAAATGTGAATACTTGGTGTCCATACTTCGTAAATGGTTGTCCGATGTTGTATGGAGTGAGGACATTGGGAGTGTGAGACAATCATTGCCCATTTATTATAAATTATTTTCTTTCATTTTGAATGTGTTCTTGGGAGTATGCTGGGCTCTATATCATTGACACTCGAGGCTATGCTGTTTCTATTTAGTACATGCAGGAGTTTTGTATTACATACCTGGAACAGGTCAGAAATCACTTCATATATAAGAGATGATGGGAAAAGGAAAACAAAAAGTATATGGCTATTATATATTGTAGTTATTATTCTTATGAAAGGGATTCCAATATGTTTACATGCTCCAATTATAGTCTCAAAGCTCTTGCTTCAGATGTGCTGTGTCTACTAGCTGATGCCTCTAATGAATTGGCAATACTTCTGACGTCTGAGATCATTGCAACCGCATCATTAAGCTTGTTCACGGCTGAACCTACACCGTGTTCATACATGATAGATGAACTAATATTAGTTGATTTCAGAAAAAAGGAACATAACAGAAGTCTTAAAATTTCGACATGTGAGATCACAGTTTCAGTCCTATACAAGTTCTTGAGTTGTATTTACCAATCATAAGTTTTCGAGACGGGTGTATTACAATTTCTTACAAATAAAACAAGGATGCGTGTGTTACATACCACACCTGCAGCCTCTGCTGTGATGGCCATTGGTGCTGTAACTGCACCGAGTCCAGATGAACACATGACAGGAATCTTGACAGCCTGTGAAATGGTATATGCGGCAGCTAGTGTTGGTGTGGCCTATAGTTACCAATATGCCAAGCAAGTTCATTAGTTAATAGCAGAATTGTTATGTAGTTAACCCCGAGTCAATCTTTTCAATGTCAACTTCAAAGAAGACCTAATAGTTATGCCTATTGCATTTTGCACCCTGGCTGCCATTACATACAACTTATTCATACTGAAGCACTTATCCATTCACTCATGCAGATCAATTTCTGTACACGATTAAAAAAAAATCTCTCTGGATTTAGATAACAGCATCTGTGGTTAGATAACCAATTAAGTTTTAAATTGAACACTAACTTTTAGTGTCACGAGATATTTTGATCCAAGGCCTGTACAAGCGTAGGCAAAGAAGTATGAGGAACAAGTACCATAAAGCATCCTTGACTTGTTACAAGATGTCAGTTGAAGATGCAGGACATTTGGGCCAGCTAAACAATTTTTAATTCACTATTTCCTATTAGCTTAAATCTTTGGAACTAACGGCTGTTTATTATGGTATCAGAATAAGTCCTGACAGCTTAAGTTTTTGGGCCCAACAATGTTTGGAAGAAGTATTACACTGTTTAGTGAGTCATTTTTCAGTTTTGCTAATTTCAAGTGTTCATTCTCTGAACCTGCGTTCAGCACAGCACTAATAAAGTAGGCCGAATCTTTCTGCATATACTTAAAATATTTTGTATGCATAATCTCTTTTTGTCTTTTTTTTTTTGTAGGAAATTCAAATTACTGTATAATAAAAGAGATTACTTAAAATCCTTTTCTGTTACCTTCTCAATCAAACCAAGAACACCTGATTTTGAAGGATTTGAACATTTCCCTCCTTCTGTTTGAATCGTGTCAACACCTTCCTGTTCCAGCATTTCTGCCAGCTTGACCTGTTTGTTTTTCAGATACTAAAATTAAACAAAAACATGGTGGATACATGGAACACTTTTTGGTAGAAATACTGCTTGTTACCTGATCGGGTAGGCTTAGTGGGTGAGATACAGATACTGATAAAGTCACAGATGGAAGAATGCTCTTAGTCTCCTTTCCTAGATTCAATATCTGAGAAACAGAACTCAACAAAGAAAGAAAGGAGAAACTGTGACAACCTTCTTAAACAGTAGGAATCTAAAAGAACTGTAGGAATTCTTCTTAATCAAAAGAAATGACAGAAAAGTGATAGGAATGATTTTTGATTTTTTGCTGGCAGACTATGAGAGGATTAATGAAGACTCTGATTAAGTAAGTTCTTGAAATCTTGAAATTACCTAGTTGAGTTTCATAAATATAAAGCAATTGGGCAACACACTTTATATTTCCTTTTGATAGAAATATTTAAGGATAATGATATGGATTTCAAATTGTAGTTTAAATGACTTTAATAGGGTATCAAATAGCATTTTTTATATTGATGAAGTTTATGGATGGATTTGAGCTTTATTAATATGTCGATTTGAAATAATTAGCGGTAAGAAGTCATTTCAAATCAATAATATCACAAGTGTTTCTGTTTGAGCTAGATTGCCATGGCTCAAATCATCATATGTGTTTAAATTTATATTACCCAGTTTATACTATCAATTGTTCTACATATCCCTTGATTTTGAATCCTCAAATCCAAACTGAACCACAAGGAGATTCCCAAAAAGTGTCTTTCTATTTGGGTTCTATTCTAAGGTTCCTCAACCTATAATATCTATTTTCATTAGCAAATTGGGCAGTATACACAATGAAGACAAACTATCATTCCATTGTGTTATACTTTATTATAAAGAATTATTAAATCTTATACCTGCTCTGAAGAGAAAACCAAACCCATCTCGTAGAACGAATCATAGTTTCCAATCTCAACCTGCACATACCATCAGTTTTATTAATACAATTTAACTGCTTTATTTACTCTATCAGATCTTGCAGCACTCTTGTAAGGAGGCACTGAGTCAGTTTCAAGCTTATGGACTGAAATTCAGGATTAAAATAAAAACTTTGTGGTCAAACCATTAGTGCTCCTGCTTCAACAGCAGCTCGAAATGCTGCAGGATCCACTGAAGAAACACAAACCTGCAAGAGGGAGACATCTTTCATTCACAAAAGATGAGCTGCTATAAAAAATTTTCAACATCTATCTGGCTACATACATTAGCATCTTCTCGAGAATATTAAGGCTGCTTTGTTCAAAAGAGCTGCAAATAATGTATTTAGAGAAGTTAATTATCAAAACACCAAGAATTTAAAGCCAAATGACATTATGTGATGCTTCTGTGCCACATAAAGTACATGCAAATATGTGGTGACAGAAAATATTTAGTATCTTTCCCCTTAATGTACAATCAAAGCAAATAATAAAGATTTTCTTTTAAAGAGTACGAATTTACCGGAAGAGAAGTTAAATTAATGGCGAGCTTCACTAAATCTGGGTCACAAGCTATATCCACATGAGTTGCTTCCCCATGCATGTTTGATAACATGATAAGATGAATTATAAGTCAGGGAGGTCCGTGGAGGCAAATTGAAATTGGGTAAAGAAGCAAATTAAAATTTAGATGCTATGAACTTTTGAAGAAACTTTAGTAAAAGCACATTGGCACAAAACACTGCTATGGTTCATGTAAAAGGTCAGGCTTTGAGAAGAACTATTCACCAAATGTTGCTTGTAACTTGTAAGAAACATATTAGGCAAAGGCAATTACTAGCTTGTACTGTCAGGGCCAGTAATATGGTTTACAGATCAATTTCATTTTGCTAATCCATTCGTGATAATTTGAATCAAACTGTGGTTTTTACAATATTGTGAAGAGCTAAACTATTGAAATGAAAAAGGAGTAACCCAAAGCACAATAATTGCAGAAGATAAATCTTTTATGACTAATTCTAAAGCAAACCCCGGAAAATGCATGCAAATTGCTTACAGTGAAACCAGGGGTGTTTCGGTTCGGCTTCGGTCGGTTTTTTTTAAACTGACCAACCGAAACCGATATTTTCGGTTTTCAATATTGTCAACCGAAACCGATCGAAATAGCTGAAACACCGTTGGTTTCGGTTCGGTTCATTTCGGTCGGTTTTTCGGTGAGTGCTCGGTTTTGGGCCTGGGCCTAGAGTTTGAGCCTCTCGGTTTTTTTTTTTTAATTCTATTTGGGCTTCTTAAAAAAAATCAGTTTGGCCCTTTTATGCTCTAATTAAGCCTATTTTAGAAACATGTTTTGAGCTTATTTTAGGAACCATTTGTGGCCCAAATTCGGGCCTTGTCTATTTTGGCCCATGGCCATCTGTAGAAATTTTTAAGTTTTCTGTTTTGGCACTTTCAGCCCAGATTTGGGCCTTTCCTATTTTGGCCATTTTTGGGCCTTTTTACAATCTGCTGCTTTGTATTTTACACACATTCATCAAAAAACAAAAAAATCACAACCTCAACCTGTTTTATATTTTACACAGATTCATCAAAAAACAAAAAAAAAATCACAACCTCAACCTGTTTTATATTTTACACAGATTCATCAAAAAAAAAAAAAAAAAAAAATCACAACCTCAACCTGAACCTGCTTTGTATTTTACACAGATTCATCAAAAAAAAAAAAAAAATCACAAACACAACCTGAACCTGCTTTGTATTTTACACAGATTCATCAAAAAACAAAAAAAAATCACAAGCTCAACCTGAACCTGCTTTGTATTTTACACAGATTCATCAAAAAACAAAAAAATCATAACCTCAACCTGTCACAGATTCATAAATCCAAAAATACAAACACATATAGCAGATTCATAAATCACAACCTGTAATACAAACAAGATTAAAAAAGAAACTGTACAAGTCACAATAAAATAACTAGTGCAAATTTCAATACTTACATAATAACATTATAACAAAATAACACCAAAATACTTACATAACACCAAAATTACTGGTGTTGATTTCAATACTTACAAAATAAACTAACTAGTCTATGTGTCAATACTTACATAATAAACTAACTAGTCCATGTGTCAATACTTACATAATAGCATTATAGCCAAAGACTCAAAATAAATTGGCCATATGTCAATGTTAATGTCAATGTCAACATATACTATTCATATTTAATATTTGGCCAAAGATTCAAAATAAATTGGCCATATGTCATTGCCTATTGACTAATATCTATATTTTCTATGTATAGGGCACTGTCAAAGCACAAAATAAAAGCCCATACCTATATATCTATATGTAGGCCACTATCTACTAGTGCCTAATAGCAAAAAATGTGAATATCATATACCATTATACCACCCTTCCAAAGAGCAAAAATCAATCTTCAACCATCAATGTCAATAGGTGTTGGTGTGGACATGCCTAGTTCCGATGTAGCAGCATCATTCACAAGTTCTACAAACAAAAAATGAAAAAAATATGTCACTTATACAATAAAACAATATATATGCCAAGAATCCAAGACATGCAGTTTTTTTTAATAATAACAGACATGCAGAATTTTTTTTAATAAATAAAGAAATAGAAATAAAATTTTTTTAATATAACAAATAATAGTAATACCTCCATCAAGCTTTTCAAACTCCTCAACATCATCCATGGTAGCACGAAGGCAGATTGGAGCCGATGAAGGACGGAGCCAATTTTGACCACAAATGAGAGCTTCCACCATAAGTGGAGACAATGAACTCCGGAAAGGATCAAGGACACGACCAGCCGTACTAAAGGCAGATTCTGAGGCCACAGTGGATACCGGAATTGCAAGAACATGTTGTGCAAGTCTTGAAAGGACACGGTATCGTGAAGAATTAACCTTCCACCAAGCCAAAATATCAAAATTATCATAAAAACATCTTCACAACTCTCTAACAAGTATTTATCAACCTCTGATTTGGTATTTGAAGAATCAATACCCTTCAAGTGCTCCTTAAATCCCATCATCCTCATTGCCTTCGCATCGACCACACTAGAATCATCTCCCTCCATTGATCCACTTGGTTTTTGGCCTTGGCCTTGTGTAGCAACACTTGCACTACTACTCCCCACTTGATTTTGAGCATTGGCATTATATAAATCCATCAAAACAGCCTTTATTCTTTTTGCCATATCAACAGCCTTTGACTCTCATACAAAGTACCAAAACAGTACTCAAGATACCTCATCTTGTATCGAGGATCAAGAACTAGCACTACATACAACAAGTGATTCATATTATCAAAGTTCCCCCAATACTTTTCAAATTTGGTCTTCATGTAACCAGCCATTTTTTTCAACAAATAACTATCTTTTTCATACTCCAAATCAATTGTGTCATGAATTGACATGAGCTCCAAAAAGAAAGAATTACTAGTAACATAATTAACACTCGAAAACCGCAAGGTTGCATCATAAAAATTTTAAGAAATTTAGAAAAGATCCTAATCTTTTCCCAATCCACATCACCCATTCCCCAAGCAAACTCATCTATATCACTTCCATCTTCCTTTTCCTCCTCTCTAATTGTCATAAGATAATTTGGATCTTCTTCCTCTAATCTCTCAAAAGCTTTTTGATACTTCTTAGCCTTCTCCAACATAATATAGGTGTAGTTCCACCTAGTGGGCACATCTAAGCATAACTGACCTTTAAACTCAACTTTCTCCTTCTCCGCACATAACTTAAATGTGTTTTGTCTTTGTGGAGAGGATCTCACATATCGCACAGATTTTCTCACCTTCACTATTGTCTCATCCATTTCAACTAACCCTTCACGAACAATTAAGTTCAAGATATGAGCACTACACCTCATATGCAAGTATTTGTGCCCTAAAATTGTTGCCTTCCTATGCTTAGTCTTTTTGAATAAAAGAAATCAGCCCACTATTAGAAGCAGCATTATCAACTGTAATAGTTAAAATCTTGTCTATCCCCCAATCAAGTAAACACATCTCAACTGCCTTCCCAAGTGTTTCACCCTTGTGATTTTCACTAAACAAAAACTAAGAATTCTCTTGTGTATTTTCCAATCACTATCTATAAAATGGGCAGTGAGACACATATAGTTCAAATTTTGAACGGATGTCCATGTATCTGTGGTAAGGCAGACCCGCTGCTCTTTTAGGGCTTCTTTCAACTTTTTTTTCTCATCTAAAAAAACCCTAAAGCAAGTTTTGGCAATTGTTGTGCGGCTAGGGATTGGATTGAACCTAGGTTGGGTTTTAGACATAAACCTCTTAAAACCATAGCCCTCTACAAACCTAAAAGACAGCTCATCTAGAATAATCATCTCTGCCAATGCTATCTTACATTCCTCAAAATTAAACACCCATGACACTAGTTTACCACTACTTTCTCCTTCTTCTTTAGGTTTGAATGCTAGGGTTGATTGGTTTTTTTTTCTTCCCTATAAGGATATTTCAAACATAGTGATTGTATGTGAGTTCTCATGGTTGTAGTGCCATTTTGCTTAGTGTCACAAGCATAGGTTGTGCCACAGTAGTTACAAGCTGCCCTAGGTTTATCCCCCCGTTCAATAACAGTAAAATGGCCCCAAACAAAAGATCTTTTTTTACCAATATTACCTGCATTTGGTGGGAGTGGGGGTTTGCCTTTGTCTTTATGCACATTGGTTGTGCTTTGACCCGCTTCAAGGTCTTGACCCTCTGGGATTTCCGTTGTCTCATTCATCTACAATAAAAAATAAAACACAATAAGTCAGCAACTATAAAAAGTAAAAAATAAAAAATAAAAATTAAACCCCAATAACAATAAAACAATAACACAATAAAAGTCAGCAACCAAAAAAAAAAAGAAAAGAAGGAAAAGGAATCTAGTATACAGCAACAAGCCAACCACTGGTACACAAATATTGGGCGTATCTTTCCTGAGGTCATGGTTCTTGAATAGTGAGTATGCGTAAATTACTTTAAAAATGATAATGAGCAACAAAAAATTTTAGTTCTAGATTTCAATACTCAACATCAAGCATTGCATTCTTTTGATACAATATGAAAGCTGCTCTTTTGTAAACCTTTTAATCTACAGACCCACTGGTAAAACTTGTTTAATTTTCAACGATTTCAAACTCTATAATGATCCAAAACTCTTTTCTAAAAAAAAAGAGGAAGAAGTGATTTCCAAGATTTCATTTTCTACAGAATCAAACTGGTCTTTCATTACTTATCAAAATAAGCAATATAAATCAAAGAGGATGGCCATAAACCCAAATATCAAATAGTATCATTCATATTTTCAAACACTTCATCAAACTACCTTTTTGCATCAACAAGTCAACTTAACTTGATCCCAACTCAGACACATTGCTAACTAAGGAATGCACATTGATTCAACACTAGAAAAACAGCAAGAAACTAATAATCATAGAGTAACATTCTAAATAATTCAACATAGAAACTAAAAAAAAAATGATCTTCTTCAATTGTTACTTTTTTTTTCCATAAAAAAAGTTACAAAAACTAAAAAACTTATATTTCTTTAACTAAATGTTATGTGACCAAATAAAAAGGTTGATTGATTGTAATTAAAAATATAGTCTTTACCAATGCACTTCATGCACACATTAACAAATAACATATATTCTTTCAACTGTCTATAACAACAACAACATGTTAATACGTTGTTTATTGTAAATAAAACCATAGCATATGCATCACACTTAACAACCCACTATCCACGACAATAAGGAGGATTATGACTTTGTGCACTAACACACTTCTACAACTACTCATTCAAGGCTTAGTCTTGTATATTAGCCTTTGGATTACTATTTGTGTAGAAAAATATTCCATTAAACAACAATTAATTTGCATTTGTCAGCAATTAATTTGCAGTTGTCAAATGACTACACTACAACATTCAAGCTTCAACTACAGAACGGTGATCAAGGATAAACCATCTAAATCTAAGAAACAAATCAAAAACCATTAAAAAAAAAAAAAAAAAACTAAAACACATAGGTCTGCCACCATACTCTAACCCAAATTCCTTTTTCAACCCAAAATCCTCCAATCTAAGCATGCTCACCATCAAAGAGTCCCACACATTTGAGGGAGACTATCAAACCAACAACGAAAAACCCTTTCAATTATATCTCCACCTTTTTTGCTTCTTGGTGTTGTAGATGTCTTCTATCATGCTCTGCTTTTCTCATCATTCAAATAACTATATTAAAAAAATTAACCCAAAATAACAAAACCTAAATAATGTTTAACACAAATTTTGTTGTCAACATCTTCTGTCAGTAGGTCTCCATGGCAATATAAAATCTCTCAATATTAATCTGTTGACAAACTATGGAAAATATATTGAAACCATTATCGATAGTTGCTGTTTCACTTTGTAAACAGTTGACATACACTCTTGATCAAATTTAAGAGTGTTTTATGAACTTGTTTTTGAGTAACTCAAGTTAGCTTGATCTCGTGGCTTCCATCATAAACTATAATAACCACTACTTGCTGGGAAAAAAAAAAACCCACGGCTTAAAGCCCTTTTTTTTTATTTTAAATATATTGCTTAAGGATTTTTAGATTTCAAAAGTGGTGTTTCCCCAACTACCCAACACTATCATTACATCCCACGGGGAATTCCATTAAGTTAAAGACATATTCTTGCAATCCTAGCAAGAAAATTAAAATGCTCCCCATCAGCAGAACAATTAACAACAATAAGAATCCAAGTTTCAACCAACATAAACTTTCGGAAACTTGCATCAAATACCAATAGGTGTATAATTCTAGCAAAAAGTCACATATCCAAGTCCAAAAATTTATTATAGCCATCAGTAGCAACCCAAAGATAAGAAAAGAGACACACCTATAGCCGTCATTATTAACAATGAAACATAATAACAACTCTAAAATAAAATAATCACATGCAATATGCGGTTTCATTTTTCTAGAATAAAATTTAAATAAATAATTTTAAATAATTAAAATAAATAATTTTAATTCTAAATAAATTATTTTAATTAAATTAAAATAATTAATTTTGAATAAATAATTTTAAATAATTAAATAAATTTTTTTATAAAAATATTACAACAACCGGTTTTTGGTTATTGACAACCAATTTTAGAACACTTTGATAAAAATAAAAATAAAAAAACCAATTTTTGAACACCAAATAGTCCTTTATATTTTTCCAAAGCTCCAACAAAAATTGCATTAAATCGAACAAAATAGGCAAATATGTGGAGAACTCTTACCGTGAGATGGACTGATGGAGGCTGAATGGAGGCTGAATGGAGGCCGTCTGTTTCGAAGGCTGATGGAGGCGGTCTAATGGGAACGATGGCGTTTAAGCAAGGAGCGGTGGAACTGGTCCGTGAACATCGCCGCGAGTCAACCCGAGTCGAGTCGAGTCTTGGCTGGATCGAGAGCGAGAGTCATGGCTGGATCATGGCTGGATCGAGAGTGAAAGACTGAGTCATGGCCGAGTCACGGCTGGATCGAGACGAGAGTGAGAGACTGAGTCATGGCCGAGTCACGGCTGGATCGAGACGAGAGTGAGTGACTGAGTCATGGCTGGATCGAGATGAGAGTGAGAGACTAAGTCATGGCTGGATCGAGACGAGAGTGAGAGTGAGAGACTGAGTCATGGCTGGATCGAGATGAGAGTGAGAGACTAAGTCATGGCTGGATCGAGACGAGAGTGAGAGTGAGAGACTGAGTCATGGCTGGATCGCTCGGTTTGGTCAATCACTCCGTCGGTGCATGAGTGAGTGTTAGTCAGTTTGTGTGTGAGAGAGAGAGAGAAAGAGAGTGGAAACCGGAAAGTGTGTGAGAGAGATGGAGATAGAGATTGGAGAGGCAGAGCGGCGGCTAAGTCTGAAGAGGAGAGAGTGTTTGACTATTTGGTGAAAATGTGGGCTGTGGGGTATGTAGGGTTTCCATCTTTACATTATATAGGTAATTAGTTTTAGTTTAATTAGAATCTTAAATATTTATTTAGTTTAATTCTAGGTAATTATCGGTAATTAATTTAATAAATTTCATTTTAATTATGGGCCAAATCCCATTAGGCCGGATCACTTATCAGGGGTGTTTCAAAGTCAAACAAACAACAACAACAAAAAAGGGCCGGATTTGTCCAGACTTAAGGCCCACAGTGAAAAAAATTGGGCCAAACTTTGCCATTTATTTAAATATATATTATATTATATATTTAATATAATAATATATAATAATGTTTCGGTTCGGTTCGGTCTTTTCGGTGTACAAAAATTTGACACCGAAAACCGAACCGAATATTTCGGTTTTTTATAATACAAAACCGACACCAAAACCGAACCGAACCGAACCGAAGTTTTTGTCTCAGTTCGGTCGGTTTCAATCGGTTGTTTCGGTTCTACGGTTTTTTGCACACCCCTAAGTGAAACTAAATGAACAACAAAGCAATGTGCAAACCATATTCATAGATTGATTCAGTAATTGATGCAGGTCATCTTTAATATGTAACTAAATTGTGGCCAAGACGCTTAGCAAAAAAAAAAAAGGGTGACCAAGATATATTAAACCAACCTTCTCGGCAGCAGTAACAACTGATGCAACATTGTCTCCATTGAAATTCTGCAATCCTGAGATAATCTGTAAAGGATAAAAGGACACAATTATGGAGATAATTAGTAAATGACACCATTATATAAAAATACTAAATACTAAAAATAATGGTTCAATTATATAAAAGTTTCTTTTATAGATAAACTAAATAAATATAATGGTTCAAAAGCTATACTAAACAAATAAAATGGTTCAATTGTATACAAATTCATTTTATAGATGAAAAAAAAAATAAAAAAGAACTGAATCGCTATGAGGAGGGCATGAATATAATGGTTCAATTGTATAAAAATACATTTTATAGATGAAAAAAATATAAAAAGGACTGAGTCGCTAGAAGGAGGGCTTGAACCTCCGACCTTGTGGTTAACAGCCACACGCTCTAACCAACTGAGCTATTCCAGCTTGTTGGTTAACTACTGCAATAAATATTATTATAAATATATATAACTATAGCTGGAACATCTCAAAGCTCAGCTGCTTCTGAATTAAATCAATAAATTCGTCCCAAAAAAAAAAAAAAAAACACGATTTTGTAAAAAAACATAATTTTCAAAAATAACATGGTTATTTTAGCACCTTCTATACCCCATATATGTTAGAGAAAAAAAAAAAAAAAATCAAAGGTTAAACTAGAATAAAAAGGAGAGGAAAATTTAGTGTTGGGTTATTCCTCTGTTTGATTGCACGAAAACGAAACTGTTTTAAAGTTCCTAAGTAAAAAGAAAAGTAAAAGAACATTAAAAAACAATGAAAAGAAAACTGAGAAAAGTGATAAGAGAAATGGGAAGTGGGTTAGAATTACCTTGAGAGCTCTTCGTTCTTGAAAGTCCTTCAACACTGCATAACTGATTAAAAGGCAGCTACTAATTAATTACACAAACGGAGAGAAAAAGTGCTTAACAAGTCAAACGAGAACATAGTGTACCACACTTCCTATGTTGTACATTTTGGTACAACTTATTTTCATTTTGCTTACCAAATTGTTGTACATTTTGGTACCACACTTCGCGCGTGAGGTTTTTTATTTTTTATTTATTTTAGTGGTTGTAGCAAAAAAAAAAAAAAAAAAATCTATATTTTTTTATTTTGAGAATCTAATTTATAAGTGGATAAATAAATTTAAAAATCAATAGGAGAATGACCCTATTTTTTAGGCAACGTTTTACTGGAAGTTAGAGTTATATTTTTACCAGATTTTCCTTTAGTTTTATCTTTATTTAAACATAGGGATGTAAGGGTATTTTAGAACACAAAAAATTCGGTCTAAATAAGAGAAGCTCCTTAAATAATAGTATAGATATAATCGAAAGCTTCTACCATCTCCTTAATTTTACATATCAGCACTATTTCTTCTCTACTCTTCTTCTTCCCCCAAATCGCAAAATTAGTTCATTCCTCTTTTTCTTTTAACTCCAATCCTTTATATATTTATTATGAATAGTTAGTAATGTCATGAACGCGTATCAATTACTTGCATTGATACCAATTAATGAATTTCCAATAGGTTTAATTCTTTTATTTGGTGATAGGTTTCAAATCTGCTACATAGAACGTTTGGTCTTTGTTTTCCTTTTTGTTCTTGAAAAGATATAATAATTTCATTGTTAGATGATAGTTGGGAATATTTACAAATTTTCAATTAGTTTAGAAATTTGATTTTCCAGGTTCTAGGGACGAAGGAGATTAAGATTTCAAAGGCCAATTTGATGTAAGCCTTGGCTTTTGTGATGTGTGGAATTCAGGAAGCCCGCAATGATATTTGTAGCATTTGTCTTGAAAAGCCTCCCTTTGTGATAGTGATCTTTCAATGGTATCATATGCATATTACCAAATTTTGTATCTTTATATTCCCAGTATTTGATGTATTGTTTTAACCAATCCAATTTTCTATTTTCTAACAGAGGTGACCAGTAACAAGCCTACCTTTCATCTATAAGGTATTAATTTTGAATAGTTGTGCATATGGGTTCCAATTTTAAGGGCATCAAGTTATTTCCTTTTGCAATATTATGATTGTCAGTAATAACCAAGGGTCATATGGTTGAGGGCTGAGATAGGAGTGTCAAATGTATAACCATACACAATAATAATTGAGCTTCAACATTGTATCACTTGCAAAGAGAGCATAGTATTTACTATGAAATTGTAGTTACTGCTCCTAAACCGCTAGATCTTACTTGAATTCTAGAACTTGTATTTTATTTAGATTATTGTACAATGTTACTTATAATTTGTGGTTTATCAAATTGTTTCTCATTTTATGTGTATAAATCTGTCAACTATTGTTTGCTATATGCATGGTGTGTTTGATAAAATGCCTAAAAAAGATTGTATTATGTGACACAAATGAGGCAAATTTTGGTTTTATTTGATGATTTGTTGACATAATAATTGTTCTTTTCTTGACTGATTTGAGTTCCATTATGATAATAACTTTGTGCTAGCATATTTTAGTTGCTATGACAACATAGTCCTTAGAAATCAGCTATCTTTACCTTTTCATTGTCCCCTTCCCATTGCTTGCATGTCATTTGAATTGACATGCTATGGTTTATGAAAGTTTTTGAGCACTGTGCTTAGTCCTAAGATTTTTGTATTTGCTGCCTTGAGCTTCCCTTAAGTCTCAGGGGACTGCTTTTCTACTTCTATACTTTTTTGCTTAATGCATAATAGGTTCTCTCCATGATTGCCTCTTTTGAATGTTTGAGTTTCATAGTTTGTGTTTCACTTGGGAGATTTTTTTGTTTTTTTGTTTAGTACTTATGGTTGTTTGCCTTATACATGTCCATATATTTTGTCATGGTACAGATTTATTCTATCTTATTTTGAACTGTTAAGTTGGGTAAAACAAAATGGGCATGTGATGGAGGTGGAGGTTGGCTATTATGGTAAAATTGAAACCAAAGGCATGTGGATGAAACTCTGAAGTTAGTAGTGGATTTGGTGCAAACAACCTGTACACTTGCTATGGAATATATGGAAGCTTAGAGAAATAATCAGTCTAGATAGCCTGTTGAAGTGTACATGGCCTCCTATAGGTTCATGTTACAAGGTAAATTTTGCCATCAAGAAATTGTAGAACAATAGATGGTGTGGCTTGAAGGTACAATGATAGTGGAAGTCAATGTATAGGAGCTCTATATGCAAGAATAGTAGAAGGAAATGATCAAATTGAAGTGTAGGCTTTAAGATTACGACGAGCAGTTTGCTGTGGATTTGGGGCTTCAAGCAGTTGAGGTAGATTGTGAATTCAAAAGTCCAATAGATGAAGTAAAGTCAGTTGGACCTACCAATTTGAGCATTGGCCATATCCTTCCTTAATGATGTTAGATTGCTTGGTTCTTCTAGGAATATATTTTCTCTTATGGCTTTCTTTGAACAAGTGAACTAGTAGAGAAGATAGCATGTGAAGCAAAGAACTAGCTGGGTTTGCTAGACAATAATGTATTGGGTGGAGGAGCGTCCCCCATGTATTAAGACTCTACTAAACAGTGATGTACCTGCTCAATGAAAAAAAGGAAAAAAAAACCCAAATGTGTATGTAGCATTTTTTAGTGGAATTTCTTGCTTCCTTTTGGCATTTTTACTACAGTGTTACTCCAATAAAATTTAAATCAAAATTTTTTTTTTCTATTGAAAGTTGTGCTATTACCCAGGCCATTAAAAATCACTACTCATGTTTTAGTTTTAAAGTTGTATTATCTATTGGACAATATAGTATTTTGTGTTTCAATGTATTAATATTGTTCTTTTTTTAAAACAAAAAAATTGTCATATTTGAATGATATCTTGAATAATCACTAACTATATATAGTATATTATTAATGTCATTTTTTATTTATTAGCATTTCATATAATTATATAAGTTATTCCAACTAAAATAAAATGAAATGAAGATTTGAAATAAAATTTTAAACTACCATAAATAAATATTCAATATGAACTAAAATTAATAAAATTTTCTTTTTAAAATCTTATTTTTGATAGTTTTTTTGTGCATTGCATGGGTTAGTGACTAGTCTATATATATAATAATAATAAGTAAAACTGAGAGAAATTTAAATTTAAATTTCAAATTAGAGTTCCAATTTTGCGTCATGTGTCCTAAATTATTTATTCTTAAATAGTTTTATTTCTTAATTTTAGAATCAAATTTGGGACCATATCATAAATATTTATCCAAGTGAGTTATTAAGTACAAAAATTAAAGAGTTTAGAATAAATGATCCATAAAAAAAAAGGTGCTTCACAATAAAAAAAAATGAACAATTTACATTTTATACCTAATAATATCTTTACAATTTTTTTTAAAGAGTTAATAAAATATAAAAACGACTATCAATAGTATTTAAATTATATGTATAGAAATTATATTATGCATCTTATTGTATATTTTTAAGTATATCCATGTATATGCATGAGGTTACAAGTTAGTTTTGTGTAATGTGAGACAAAAAGTTAAAAGTTAATTTATTGCGAAAGGGTGAGCTTTAGGTCCAATGCATGTAGTGCATTGGACCCATTAAGATGGTGACATGTGTTCAAAAGTGGATACGTATTATAATCTCAATGGATTTAGTACAATTGGACACTGAATCCAAACCTTACTCATTGCAAAAAAGCTAAAAGTTAGAGATCTAAAATAAAACTACCAACATCATATAGTTTGCTCATGGTTGGTATCTATGTAATTCCATGATTTGGCTCAAATCCCATATGTTTTTACATCAAGAAATTAAGAATTAAGGCTCATTTTGTCTTTATTTGTACTTAAGGCCCATTTGAAATGTTAGGAAGCAAATTGATACATAATGAAAAGTTTAGGGACTAAATTCGTAAGTTAGTCCGTAATCTTTTGGTACTGTGTCAACTTAGTCCCTACCGTTAGATGAAAATGTTGACATGACTAACGGTCAAAATAAAAAATAATTTTTTTGCCAACTTAAATGCCACATGTGATGTTGACTAAGATTAAGCTAAAAAAACAAAAAAAAACAAAAAAACTTGAATTCAGGCCCAACTGCTTGTGGGTAATTTGTAATTAATTTTTCTAAAAAATGGTGGTTCATTGCAATTACTCAGTTTCGAATTATTATAATTCTACCAGACATTTTGAAGTAGTTGCTTCCTTTAGACTTGTTCAATCCTTTGATTTTGGATTGTCCTCAACTGTTTGAACTTATCTATCTCCAAAAACTAGTTACAAAACTACATGTAACAATTTTCTTTAACCATTATATAGTTTCTTTGATTTGTAATATTAAACCATGCGTCATTAAATTTTATTTCACACAAATTTTCCCACATGACGTCCTTTTAGGGGTAAATTTTTTTTAAAAAAAATTCTTGTTTAGTTTGAAAATTTTGAAACAATAAGCTTTCATTTTAAAACATCCCTAAAATATAGATTTTTAATGTAATTTTCCTAAAACGAAGTTCCATGTTAGACTTAATGACACGGATTTAACTGTTTCACAGAATACTTTCTTTGCCTTATATGAACCATTACTGTGCTACTAGAAGAGAGATTGGGAAGAACATCCAACTGAACCATGCATCAACAGGAAGTTACAACAATGCAAACGCATAAATACCACCCAATTAAAATAGAGTGCTACGGTTGTGTTTGTCAAAGGATGTATTCCTGTTTTTCTTCTGTCTTGTTGAATTGTCTATTTCTATAATTATTCAATATTTTCCTCTCCTATGCATATAATCAAAAGGGGCTTCATCAGGGCGGCATCCACGGTGGTGGCTTTCGAGTGAGAGGACTAGGAAGTGGTTTGGAGGGCATAAGAAGGTCGAGAAGAGATAGAAATTTTATTAATCAAGCACATTAATTTGTAAGTGTATACACATATATATAAAAGAGCTAGGAAGGTAAAATGTCAGACAAAATATAAATGAGTCTATGATATGTTATGATCTGACAGTATCCGTCAACAATGGTGTCTGGCAAGCCGAAGCCCCCCTTACCGAATCCTTTCCTCTCTTCGTCTCACAGCTTACTGTTATCATTTTCATCACTCGCCTTCTCTTCTTGGTCCTCAAACCCCTCCACCAGCCTCGTCTAATTGCTGAGGTTTTGGTAAGAACAATATGCTACATATATCAATTTCATGCTAATTAATAACATATTGATGGACATAATCCTTTAAAAATTAAGAATCAAAGCTTGCATGTATATTCGTTTGGTATTAAAGGTGCTATTAGTTTCGTATAGAAGCTATGAAAAAAACCTTGATACTAACTATATGCATGATGCAATCATGTCCAACTTTTGTGCATGTGTACTGTTACATGGACTAACAAAAATTCACAATTTTTATGTAGGCTGGTTTTATCATAAGTCCAAACCTGTTGGGGCAATTCAAATTTGTCCAAAGAATTTTCCCAGCAAGGGGTATCATGCTCATTGAAACAGTGGCATACTTAGGCCTGGTTTTCTATGCATTCCTGACTGGTTTAGAGATGGACTTGACTGCAATCTTGAGAGCAGGGAAAAGGGTAATGGGCATTGCTATGACCGGAATTCTCATCCCAATGGGGATAGGAATAGGGTTGTTTTTCTTACTTAATCACCAAAGTAGTAATACCACAGCTGTGGGCTGCATGTTCTGGGCTGTTGCACTCACGATCACGGGCTTCCCGGTGCTCACACGAATCCTTGCTAATCTGAAGCTCCTCCACTCGGATATTGGGAGAATTTCCATGTCTGTCGCTATGCTTAATGACATATACACTTGGGTTCTTATTGCAATTTTGATACCAGTAGGTATCAATCTCAAAACTGCGTCATACTCATTAAGTGCACTCATAGTCTTTGTGCTAATCTGCTTTTTCGTGGTCCGCCCTATCGTTGAGAAGGTAATCCAATTCACTTCAGGGGACAACTACAGCGAGTACTATTTGTGTATTGTGCTTACTGGAGCACTGATCTGTGGTAGCATCACTGATGCAATTGGTGCGCACTCCGTTGTGGGAGCTTTTTTGTTTGGGCTTATCATACCCAGTGGGGATTTAGGGGATGCGCTTTTGGATAGGCTAGATGACTTTGTGTCTGGGATTATGTTGCCACTCTTCTTTACCAGTTGTGGGACAAGAATTGATCTCACCAAGATCATGGAAGACACACCGTGGTATATAGTGGTTTTGGTTATATGCTTGGCTTGCACGGCTAAAATTTTGAGCTCTCTTACAGTTAGCATTATCTTTAACATGCCTCTTAAAGATGGTGCGGCTCTTGGAGTACTATTGAACACCAAAGGCATCTTGGCCCTCATTATCCTCAACGTTGGGAGGGACAAAAAGGTACTACTCACATTCTTGCTATTTGTAAAGGGCATGTGAGCGTTTCATGCATCTTCTAGTTAACAGAAACAACAAAATTCCCCCTTTTTTTTTACAACATTTGAGATGAAAAATCACAACTTTTACGGAATAATAAAAATCATAACTTGCCACACTTCAACAATATTGAAAAAATTTTGTAATTTTTTTTTCTTTTTTTGAGAATGTTGTGGTTTTAAACTTATTTTGACATAATTACATATTTACCAAGTCATAGTTATGTATTTGATTTTCATATATTTTAATCTCACTCTGATCCAGATATTGAGCCACCAATACTACACTGTGATGATAGTTGCTCTCTTGATAATGACTATTGCCGTAGCGCCAATCATGTCAGCCATCCACAAGTCCAGAAAGGGTTTAAAGCATTACATCCTCAGGACCATTCAAAGATCAAAGCTTAACACTGAACTCCGAGTCCTTACATGTGTTCATACAACAGCAAACATATCAGGCATGATTAGCCTCCTTGAAGTATCCCATGCCACTAAATCATCCCCAATGACCGTCTTCGCTCTCCACCTCGTTGAGCTCACTGGCCGCGCCTCTGCCATGCTTATCGTCCACTCTACGCGCAAATCAGGCGCACACAACCCTAGCCGTGCACAAGCAGACTCCAATCTCATCATCAATGCCTTCGAATCATTTGAGCAAGAAAACCACCTTGTCACTGTGAATCCACTCACAGCCATGTCTCCATATGGGACAATGCACGAGGATATTTGTAGTTTGGCTGAAGACAAGCGTGTTGCTCTAATTCTACTCCCATTTCACAAACTCTCAACTGTTGATGGGCGAATGGGGGACGAGAATGCTGCTTATAGAGGCATAAATCTAAATGTTTTACCCAATGCACCATGTTCAGTGGGAATCTTTATTGATCGTGGACTGGCCGCGGCTGTGAGACCCGGCGGGCCTAATGATAAAGTGAAGTGCCGGTTTGCCATGCTCTTCATTGGTGGCCCAGATGACCGCGAGGCACTAGCTTATGCATGGAGAATGGCGGGTCACCCTGGAATTAGCTTAACAGTTGTGCGGTTCCTTCCGAGTGAGGATGTGGTGGTGGACGTGGAGTCAGTAAACACAAACGAAGAACAAGGGATTCTAGAGGTTGTAGCTGATAATGAGAGGCAAATGGCAATTGATGATGATTATATAAATGAGTTTAGGCTCAATACTGCTAATGACGAGTCAATAGTGTACTTAGAAAAGGTGGTGAGCAATGGGGAAGAAACGGTTTCAGTAATAAGTGGAATGGAAAATTGTTATGACTTGTACGTAGTGGGAAAAGGGCAAGGAGTGGTGTCACCACTCACGTTGGGATTATCAGATTGGAGTGACTGTCCAGAACTAGGTACCATTGGGGATGTGTTAGTGTCTTCAAGCTTTGCATTGCACGCTTCAGTTCTTGTGGTTCAACAATATGGGTCTGGGGGTGAAGCTGAGGAGAGGGGTATGGTGACATCGATAGATGGTTCGCGGCCGGAGCGTTTTGGGATGCGACGGAGAATGAGATCTTCACAGAGCACAAAGGGAATGGTGTTATCAGACAGTGACTGGCCGGTTGGGAATAATGCTTAAGGGTTTTTATTGTAAGACTTATGATATAATTGTCTCACACTCTTAGCATATACATGAAAAAGTCTAGAATCATATAATTTTTCACAATTTCTTCACACAATTGTGATGTGGCAGAGTGTGATTAGTAAAGAAAAAATAATAGGTCCATGTATAAGTGATAGTTAACTACTCACAATCTACTGTATTAGAGTTGTAGCAAAAAAGTTGTGGAGTAATTTGTGGTTCTATAACTATTCTATACATAAGGGAAACGCCATTTTTAATCTGGTGTTAAATGTGGGCATTCTTGAAAAATGAATGCATAACTTAAGAGTATAGATTTTGTTATATGTACGAAGTGTACATTAAAAAATGTGAAACAATAACTTTTCATTATGAAAGAAAACATTGGGCAATTGTGGTCATCATTTTTTCGTTTGTTGATCACAACTTATTGTCTCCACAAGTTGTGAAAGTGTGTAATGGATTGTGTAAATAGATTTACTCATTTCACGTTGGATGTGTGTGTATATATATATATATATATATATAAAATTTAGATGGACTATAGTACTTTATAAACCAATTACTTGAAAGGTAGATATTTCTTTTTGGCATGTAGAAATTTCTTTGTTCACAATTGTATATGTGGAGAGTAAAAAGTTGTGAAGATCATGGAGAGTGCTTTGCGTATAAGATTTC
Organism: Castanea mollissima; assembly: GCA_014183005.1. Taxonomy (NCBI): domain Eukaryota; kingdom Viridiplantae; phylum Streptophyta; class Magnoliopsida; order Fagales; family Fagaceae; genus Castanea; species Castanea mollissima. The sequence goes on along the minus strand of JACAVU010000002.1, from coordinate 44,277,522 downwards.
ATGAAAGAGTTGTGAAGATTGTATTGCGGCTTATTAATTGCCTATAAATTCACTGCGACAACACTTAATACACAAGCCCTTTCCTATTTTGAGTGTTCTATATTATGCTTTACCGATTGTAACTTGATACAATTTTCTTTCTTGTTCCTTATAAAATAAACATAATTGGAAAAAACATGAACATATATATAGCATATGACAAATGGTGAAACATAAAGTGGAACACTCATGTTGGAGCAATAGATTGGTTTTCCCCATTAATTAGATAATTCAATTGTTGCACAAGTGGGTTGGAATAGATAACAAATTTTTTGTTTTTGTTTTTTTGGATGATTCAATTGTTGCTACAAGTGGGAAGGGATATCACATTTTTATTCACAATAACCCGTGTGCTGCCCAAAATTGAAGAAATCCTTAACTAATATCTTGATCTATACCATGGCACCATGCGCTCCTTCCCCCTCCCGCCCCCCTCCCCCTTACATTCTTCAATCTTTTATTCAAATCAAATAGAAATGGGTGTTTTTCATTACTGAAAAAGTGAGATTGATATGCATAGGTATGGAAAGAGATAGAGGTTATATTGTTAACTTTTACTATAGTAAGAATAAAACTATAAGTTTTCTTTGAAAAATTTCGTAATTGTCAATTTTCTATCACTTTAGAAATTTGCTTGTTTTGAAGGTAAATTAAAAAAGAATTAGAATTTGAATCCTTATGTCTTATACACCAGTATAATTAAATAATTAGAAACATTTTAAATTAGGAATTTATTCTATGAATTTATTTATTCTTTTAAAATATTCTTTCAATTAAGCCGTTGTTTAAGAAGTTTGACTTTTTTGAAGAATAAGTATTTAAAGATAAGTTGCTTTTAGTTTAAGTGTTTCTTTCTAGTTAGAGACATAAGGCTTTATTAAATAGTTTTTGTGTTAATATACGATGTTTCTAAAAAATTAAGTATAAAAAATTAAGTATATATATACTTGTAAGATTGTCATTATTTCTAAATGAAAATATGAGAATGCATGATTCAATAATCATTATATATCTGTTTTCAACATAAAAATAATCATTATATGTCTTGGGCTAAGTTCCCATTTTAAATGTTTTAAAATTAAATGATTATACTCAAGCTTTATCAGTGTATATGATGTTCAATTTAATTAAACATATTAATTTGTTAATCAAAGACAGTATATTGATCAATTTTATATGCTAAAGTCACCATTTGTACGTTCATTATCTACGGGAGTGATTAGAAACATTTCAAATTAAGAATTTAATCTATGAAAAAATGAGAAGAAAATAAAAAGAAAAACATACATGCCAACTCCAAGTGGCTGCTGACATGCTTTTTTGCCATGGAAGTGCTCATGAGTCATGACATGGTTTATTTATTTATTATAATTAAATTACATATATACAATTCTCAGTGGTATGACCTCTCTCACCAATTGCTCCAAATGATTCCATAAACTCTTGCAATTCTTAGTGGTATGACCTCTCTCTTGATGATAATGGCAATGGAGGTTCTGATTACGCTTCATGGGATCTCTTGCCATTTTGTTGGGCTATCTAAAATATGGTTCATGACGAATTTTTTCCAACAACTATTGCACAGGTTCACGAAACACAATATTCATCATCTGAGGAGGGGCTGGACAGATTGCCCAGCGAAATCTTTCCGTGACCATTTGTTATTATATTTGTCTGACCTAAAATCATTCCTCTCCTAAGGGATAACCTTTGCTTTCCCTTTACCTTGATGTTGATCTTCTTCAACCCGTTTGTATTCGTCAATGTGATCCATGAGTCGACGTACATTCTTCACAGGTTTCTTGGTCAGAGATTTTCTTAAGTCATGCTCAACTGGAAGGCCAACCTTGAAGGTATTAATCGCCACCTCATCAAAATCACCATCGATTTCATTAAACATCTCCCAGTACCTGTCAAAATATGTCTTTAGGGTCTCCCCTCCCCTCATGGACATGGACAACAACGAATTCAGGGGCCGATGAACTCTACTGCAAGTGACGAAACAAGACCCAAATGTCATAGTGAGTTCCATGAAGGAATCAATTAAACCGACCTTCAGACCATTAAACCATTTCATCGTAACATGTCCCAAGCTTGAAGGGAAGACTTTGCACATTAAAGTTTCATTTTTAGAATGGACTACCATTCGCTGATTAAAATGACTCACATGCTCTACAAGGTCTGTTCTGCCATTATAGATGGTGAAATTTGGCTACGTGAAACGCCAAGGAAGCTTTCCTTTCTCCACCCTACGTATGAAAGGTGACCTGGGAATTTGGTGCAATGCCTTTCCCATAGCATCGTTCTCCAAGCCCCTGGAAGAAGACTTCTTGCCCTTATGGTCATGAAGATAATCTGCCTCATACGAGAAAGATTTACTAAGAGGAGTTCTTGACCTGGGCCTATAACTGCTACCTTGGGAATCATCAGAAGAAGGATCTGACAAAGAGGGTGTTCGTTTCCGTCTTGCGCGACGCAACTTCTTCTTCAGGTGGTCAATTTCTTTCTACATGGCCTTAGCATTGTCCTCGTGAGGGATTCTGCTCCCACCTCGTGAGTGACTCCCAGCAGCATGCACTGTGTGCACGTTGCCCTCTTGATCTCTTTCTTGCTTAAGATGCTGGAAGTGGTCCTTATGCTGGGACCCCATAGACTCTGCATGGTGTGGATTTAAACCTGCCATCACACTACCCTTCCATCAACACAAGATTCCCCACAAACAGCGCCAATTGTATAGACACAATTTACACTTGGACCCAACAGTGTGAAGGGATCCAGCATAAAGAGCCCAAAACAATAAAATTTATAGAGAGTGAGCTTGAAACCTAAGTTTTATGAATACGGGATAACATGAATGGCATGTTTAGATGGACAACATAGATGCAGCAAAACATTTTCACAGTAGAAAATCTCATCGGATGTAAGCCGAGGAGGATTTGTATTTCTTCTCTTTGTTCTTAGGTTATATTACAGTTGGAGGTATTGTGTACAATGGTCCTCTCCTTTTTTCCCGATCCCCCCCTAAATGCCCTTTCTTTCTTTTTATATCGTCTCCCTTCTTTTCACCATCATCCACGTATGGATCAGATCACCCAGTTAGATACTTATCCCATTCACCGCCAAAGTCTCCAAGCAATAACTATAAGGTTGATAGTTACTGTTCATAGGTCACTTCTCCATTAATGCGGCCAGGGAGTTAGGTGTAGACTCCTTAATGCGGTGGTAGCAGTTTTCCCCAGATATTTTCCTAATTATGCCCTTTACTTGTGGTCTTGGGAATCACATAATCATCCACCAAACCTCTTCGATTTTCCTGTGATCATCAAAGTGTACAGTACAACCTTCATTTCATATAGCCGAGGAGATCTCTCTCCTCGAACTATTCCTACCAACCTCTTTCGCATTGTCTCATTTGACGGGCTTTTGAGTTTAGCATATTTACCATCACAAACACCTCCTCGGACAGGTCAATACCCTTGAATCAAGCCCATGACCCAAGAACATACCTTGGTCCTTTTACCCCCACAGCTAGTTATTAATATTTGATCTTATTGAAATTTTGTAAATATGAAGAATATAAGAAAAAAAATATAATCTTATAGTAGATTTGTCGAAATTTACATTCAATAAAAAATTTTTGAGTGAAGTTGTGACCTTAGTGTACAAGACTAAAATCAAATTTGTTGACAAACTTTGTCCAAAATTTAATTATGTTAGGTAAAAAAAAATTTAGGGTGGTCACAAAATTTTTTTAAGAATAAAAAAATCATAAATTTTTAAAATTTATATATAATAATTATTTTTATCCATATTGACTATTTTTACTAAAATTATACATTTAGTTTTAAATACATGTATTTTCAAGTTCTTGAAAAAAAAGTACATGTATTTTCAACCAAAAAAAAAAATTATGTAGGAGTCCTCAAATAAATATTTTTACATGAAAATAATAAGAATACGAGAAAGCTTAAATATTCTAATAATTTAAGCTAAATATTTCTAGTGAACTGTTTGTTTAAAAAAGTCTTAATTAAATAAATTTAATTAAATAAGTATATAGGTAATGCAATTGAATTTATAAATATTAAAAAGTAACACTTAGTATGAATTTCAAATTTATATAACTATGACAATCATATTTATAAATTATTGTTTCTAACATATATATATATATATATATATATATATATATATTTCTGAATTATAGCATTTATATGTACTTCATTAATAATTAATAAGCACAATAATTTTTTTAAGTATATTATAAACAACTAAAATGATTGGTAACTTCCCTTAGTGATGGAGAGAAAATATTTCTAGCAATTGGAGGAAAAAAAAAAAAAACCAGCCCAGCCAAAGAGAATAGCGTGATCCTTGGAAGGAATCTGATGGAGAAGCACGTATGGTTGTTTGTGTCACGTTCGTTGTCTTAACACTGATACTTCTTCTTCAGCTAAAGAAATTGAAAAAAAAAAAAAAAAAAAAAGAACCGAAAATTAAAACTGCATATAATCAAAGAAATGTAGACATCAAATTAATATAGTATTAACTTTAATAAGACAATTATAAATGTTAAAATAACAGACCAATATCAAGAATATCTCATCATCGGTGATAGTGGATGAAAAAATCTTTGGTTTCTGCAATGCTGAAAGAATTCCATGATGACATAAAACCCAATATGCCATACTAAACTTTACATTGAAACTACCCAACTACTCATCTAAGTCCATTTTTATTACCAAAATGAAACATTTCCATCATGCATGATACTGAGAAAAAGCATGTAGTCCTTCCTTCCTAGCATAAACTATAGAAATACCTTTCAAATTCAAATGTAAATATAATGCAAAGGGAAAAGTACATCCTAGTGAAGTGGTTCTATGTCATTTTACACATTGTTTCATTAATTTGAGAAGGAGCTTTTTTTATTATTATTTATTTATTTAAATATTTGGGTCACAAAAGGAGCTGATATAAGTTTGATAGACTACAAAAAATTAAGTGCTAATTTTGGAAATTTCAACTTTGCTAGAGAAAGAAACATAAAGGTTTCATTTACCTGAAGTATTTGGCGGGGATGGAGAATGGGGAAGCCCATCAATTACATGTTAAGGGGCATGTATCACAAGCTTAAAGTAAGCTTGTTAATTTAAACCATGCAATTGAGTAGTGTTTTAGGCTATTGTCTTTGAGCTTTTCTCATGTATCATCTAAAGAATCCTTTTATTTAACTCAGACAACAAAAAGCACATTTCTTAGAACTTCTAAAATTAAAAAAAGTCCTTATCCAATTAACTCTCTTTTTTGCAGGGTTTGTGAGAGAGAATTAGTAGACAGTCTTACATTCAAATTTTATTTATTTATTTTAATTTTAAAGAGGCTAATTCCCAAACTCTAACCAAAGTAAAGTAAGATATAAATCTATTCTTGTTTCCAGTACCATCAATGTACTACCAACAGTCTATGGTTTTTGCGCTGCACTGCATTGTATGTGCCCTCAAAAATACAATTAAATACAATTGAAGAAAGTGTTAACCCAATATTCTTAGGGTGAGCTCAATAGATTTATTTCCTTCTTCTATAATAGTTTGATACACATTGTTAAGGTTTTAGACCCTAGTTTTTGTCACAAAATTAATTAGATTTTAACCAAATAAATAAATAAATATGCTCTTGATTAAAAATTGATTAAAATATTAAACAAGCATAGATCATATAGACTAGAAATGATGATTTAGAAAAACCAATGAAATTATTATTTCACAGTAAAAAGCCTAAGAAGTATTTAATTTAAACAATTCTCAAGACAACATATCCATTAATAGAATTGAAGTTTGTACAATAAAGTTTACTTTTAACCTACTGCTACTTCATGTCATACTTACTAGCATGACCACATGAACTCCCCTGTTAGTGACTTTGAGATTTTTGCTCAAAGATTTGATCAGGGACCGTGGTTAATTAACTGCAACATTTTGCTTAATAACTGCATCTAGTGTTTGAATGTAGTCAACTAGTTGTAACTTCAAAAGGTTTTGAAAAAAAATTCAGATTTGCGTATGGAACACTACTCTTTTAATAAATTATAATCTGCAATGACAAGAGTGACATGAGGATTAGACTTCTGCTATTATATATGCTACAAAAAAAACAAAAAACAAAATTCATCTTAGTATATATATATTCCTAGGCCAATATCATTGACACTGAAGGGTATGTTAAATTTCTTTCTTGAACGTGTAGGATTTATGTATTATGTGTAACTGAAACAGGTCTGGAATTACTTCATATAAGAGTTGATAGTAACAAGGAAAACAAAATGAATATGGCTATTATTGCAGTTTTATTCTTATGAAAGGGATTCCAATATTTCTACACATTCCAATTACAGTCTCAAAGGTCTTGTTTCAGATGTGCTGTGTCCACCAGTTGATGCCTCTAATGAATTGGCGATACTGCTGACCCCAACGGTCATTGCAACAACAGCATTAAGCTTGTTCAGAGATCAACCTACACCCTGTACGTGTTCATACTTCATACATGATACATGAAACTAATATTAGCTGATCTCAGGAAAAAGGAACAAAGCGGAAGTCTTAAAATTTCGACGAGAAAGATCACAGTTTCAGTCCTGTACAAATTCAACAATCACAAGATTTTGAGATGGGTTTATTAAATACCACACCCCCGCTGACCTAGTGCCAGTAGTAATGGCCATTGGTGCTGTAACTGAGCTCAGTCCAGATGAACAAATGACAGGAATTTTCACAGCCCGTGAAATAGAATATGCAGCAGCTAGTGTTGGTGTGGCCTATGGTTTTCCAATACGCCAAGCAAATTTATTAGTTAATGCAAAATTATTATGAAGTTAAACATAGGCCACTCTTTCAATTTGAACGTCAAAGAAAATCTATAGTGGTTATGCCTAGTGCATTTGAAAAACATTAATCTGCACCCCAGCTGCGATTACAGAGCTTATTCAGTATTCACACTGAAGCACTCATCCATTTACTCATGCATATCAGTTTCTGTATATTAAGTTTTTAACAGCATCTGCATTTAGACAACCACTTAAATTTTATTATGACCACAGATAAAAATATAGTCCCTCAAGATATTATGAAAGCGTAAGGCATGTACAATTATCATTTATCAGCCAAGAAGTATTAGGAAGAAGTACTTCCCATGAAGCATTGTTGACCTTTTATCAGAAATCTTTTCGTTTCGGCATAAATTCACAAGTTGCTAATAGCTTCAACTTTTGGGCCCACCTAATATGTTCGGAATATGTATTATGTGAGAGGTGTAGTGCGGTTTTGTGAGCCTTATTTCAGTTTTGATCATTATTGTAAAGAAAGAAAAATAAAACTTCAATTAGAATACCGTTTCAACATAAGTTTACAAGTTTCTAATAGCTTAAACTTTTGGGCTCACCTAATATGCTCGGAAGATGTATTATGCGGTTTTGTGAGATGTATGATGCGGTTTTGTGAGATTATTGAAAAAAAAAAAAAACCTCAACGCTAGAAGGAGGGCTTGAACCTCCGACCTTGTGGTTAACAGCCACACGCTCTAACCAACTGAGCTATTCCAGCTATTGGTTAGCTATCACCTGCATTTGAATTTAATCGATAGATTATCTCATTTGGGAAGCAGAAAACTTAGCACCTCTATAGTCTATATATACCCAATGTTAAAGAAAAAATAATTACTACTCATGATTCAAGCTCATGGATTTTGATGGGGGAAGCTTAGGATTTGTAGTTTAAAGGGTTAAAAAGCGTATTCTAATGGCATCATTAGTCCACAAAACTGGACATGCACATGAGGCTTCGCGTGTTGAAATGCTCACATTGGGCTCTTGAAAAGTTAGTACACAACATGTCTCCCATTGGCCAATATTCCCAGTCTACCAATTGACCATGGGTTTTGGTCAATCAATGCACATTGTGATTTAGAGGTTATGGTCATGGAATTTGTTAACGCTACATGTTTTTTTTACTTATAGTCCAATGGTGTTAAGGGAAATAACTATAATAAATTGGACAAACAAATGAAAAATAAAAATGTGAAAGTCGAATTCAATTAATAAAATTTATAACAACCATAAATGAGAAATAAACCAACATCTAAAGAAAACTTATTTAGGCATTATTGATTACCCTATAAATAATAAATAAAATATGCATGCTTTCCTTAAAATGAAAGGTTTTGGCTTATCTCACATACTTTGTCAACTGTAATTTTCTTTTGTTTTAAGTATTCAATAGCAAGTGATAGTAAGTTTTAATTTTCATATTTTATTTAGTTAGTAAATAATGTGACAATTTAATAGGAATGAAACCTTTCAACCAACTTTTACAAAACTTTCCTTCAAAAAAAAAAAAAAAAAAACTTTACAACTCAACAAAACTATAAAATCAATAACAACCATAAATCTACTATATCTAAAATCGATAAGTTTGGATATGCATTATGACTTATATCATACATATATAGATAGCGATATTAGTTTGTCTTGCTACTAAGAAAAGATATAACAATCATAACCTCTCACCACAATAATATTAAAAAAGATTTGTGAAATTTATTGTGCATCTAAACTTATTTTCTAACTAAAATGACATTACATATTTAACAAAAAAAAGAAATATACATTATAGTATTATTAGCACAAAAAAATAAAACCTTTGCACTAGTGGCTAGACTTGAGTTTATTCGAATCTTGTTAGCCATTGCTTGCCACTTGAAATTCAAGCTACGATGTGAAGAGTGCATTTCTAAATGGGATGTTGCGAGAAGAAGTATATGTGGAGCAGCCTAAAGGATTTGTAGATCCTTATAGTCCAAATGATGTGTACAAATAGAAAAGAGCACAATATGGACTCAAACAAGCACCTCGCACTTGGTATGATAGGTTGACTTTGTATCTGTAGACAATCGATTTTGCACTCATGATTTAATTAAGGAAGATAACTAGAATGACCAATTGTATACCCAAAATTCATGAAGCATGCATTAATTAAGGAAGATATCATGATTCATTTTTTAGTTTCATAACTCTGTTTGTTATCACATCTTTCTCAAAAACAGATTTGCATCTTCCTTAGATGCAAATATGAATTTTTCGTAAAAACTGATTTACCTCTTCATTAGATGCAAATCTAAAAATTTTCTAATACAAAAGTTGATTTGCATCTTCATTAGATGCAGATCTGAATTTTTTTTTTAATATAAAAACTAATTTGTATCTTCCTTAAGTGCAAATCTGAATTTTTCAAAACTAAAAACTAATTTGCATCTTCCTTAGATGCAAATCTGATTTTTTTTTTTTTCAAAATCAAAAACTAATTCGCATCTTCCTTAGATGCAAATCTGAATTTTCTCAAAACAAAAAATGATCTGCTTCTTCCTTATATGCAAATCTGAATTTTTTTAAAATAAAAACTAATTTATATCATCTTTAGATGTAGATCTAAATTTTTTTAATAAAGCAGATTTTTGAAATTAAAAAGGTCATGAATAGTGTTGTTTTGTTTGTTTTGATTGATGTAAGTAGCATAGGTTTATGTTGGAGCATTTTAATATAAAATAAATAAAATGAATAAATGTGATAACAGAAATGTAAAGATGTGGGAGTGAATGTGAAAGATGAGGAGTTAGTGAAAATGTTTAATCCCACATTGAAAAGGAGAGAGACTATTTTGTTCTTTTTAATTGTGGTGATTAATGGGCTAACATGAATTGTCTCAAATATTGGGCCAGATACGTGCGCAAAGGGGAGGTGAAGGGTGGAGGTGTCAAAATTGGAAATGAATCAGCACCTTGGATCCTCCTACTTGACAGCTCATTCAGAGTAATTACCATATCCGTTGGTGAGTAAATGACCCGAATTAATATTCCATTTTTATTATGGAAAATAATGAGCCATTAACCCACTTAATGGACTATCCGTTTGGGCCTTTTCATTATTCAGAAAACTCCTTATCTCACCATTAATTGTGTAACTCCAGCCCATCAGAATAATATCCAGCAATTAATCTTGTAACACCCACTATATCAGAATAATGGACCTAATTAATCAGATTAATTTGGGTAGTAATTTCGTGAGGCCCATTGAGCCTATAAATAGACCCATTCAGACACAATCTATATGACTGTAATATACATACAAAATAAATAAAAATAGAAAGATTCTTAGCAAGGAAAGGTGTTCTTTCTGGTGGAGCTTTGGGTTTGAACACTTTGTGCAGAGGTTGTTCTAGCCATACGACACTTGTTGGGCTGTTGTATCCTGGGGGAGACAAGTCAAAGACGGTCTGCACCGGTTACAAAGTTTAGCCAACCAAGGGCTTCAATCTCCTTAAAGAGAGCGAGTGTCACGCCTCAGTCCAAATAGTGTTGTGTAATTTCTCTCTTTAAATTAATAACAAATTCAGAAGTATTATTCAGTTTCTCTTTGTGTATTTCCATTATCATTGTATTTGCACCATCAGTTTATTTTATGAGTGTAGTTCTCTTCTAAAAAAAGATTTTTTTCTATTTCACATAAACAAACATATTTGATTTTTTTTTTTACAAACAAAAAACCACTTCTTTACCTTGCTTCACAATAGATCTGATCTTTGCTTTACAAAATTATTTTTTATTTAACAATACAGATCTGATTTTTCCTTCACAATTTTTTTTTTTAATTTAACAAGACAGGTATAATTTTTTTCCCCTTCACAAAAACTATTTTTTTAGTTAACAAAACAAATCTGATCTTTTTTTACATATGAACCAAAAACAATTTTTTTTATTTATCATAACAACAGATCTGAGTTTATAACAAAGAAGATAACACATTCATAAATAAACTTATTGGACTTAGTTTAATTAAGTGTTTCATATATGCAACATGTCATTTATATCATGCATAAAAGGGTACATTGGTCATGAGAGTCTAGAAGACCAGACTCTATTTGGGCTGAATGAGTGCCTAATACTTTCCCATTCCATAACCTAGTCTCTGAATTTAGTGTCTTTGGATAGGTAGACCTAGGCTTTATCTTTATTCTTTATTTTGGGTAGATTGTAACTAGGACAAAAAATCATGTATTTTTGGTAGTTTGTAGCTAGGACCCAAAACCATGTAATACTCAATTTATCAAGTTTGTATTTTTTATTCAATCAATGAGAATGAAACATTCAGTCATGTAAAGCTGTATTTATTTTTTCTTTTTCTTTTTTTGTATGAAAAATAAGTGTCAATTCCACACTACTTACCCAAAAAGAGAGATGTCTTGAAAAAGCACCCAAATCTCTTTTTTGAGAGCATCGAAATTTCCCCGGTCTCTCACAGTATCTAACAGAGAATGGGTTCAAAGTAAGAAGTGCAAATAGTACTCTTTTTATTCGAAAAGACTAGCAACACTTTGTGGTTGCACAAGTCTATGTAGATGACATTGTCTTTGGGCCAACTGAAGATGAACTTGCAAAATCCTTTGTTGAAGAAATGAAGAGAATGTTCGAGATGAGTATGGTGGGTGAACTAACATACTTCTTAGGCCTTCAGTGAACAAATAGAGGAAGGAATCTATATCAACCAAGCAAAGTATGCCAAGAACCTTGTGAAGTGCTTTGGACTTGAGAAAGAACCTCATGCCAAAACACCAATGGAAACCATCACAAAACTGGGGATCGATCCTTTAGGTTAGTCTATTGAAAATACTTTATGTAGAAGTACGATTGATTGTTTGTTATATCTTACTGTTAGTCGTCCTGATATATCATTTAGTGTAGGAGTTTGTGCTAAATTTTAGGCTAATCCTAAAATGTCTCATTTAACTGCTGTTAAAAGAATAATAAAATATGTGAATGAGACTAGAAATTTTGGTTTATTCTGTTGCAAAGAATCAAATGTTTCTTTTGCTGGATATTCTAATGTTGATTGGGTTGGTAATGCTAATGATAGAAAAAGCACCACTAGAGGTAGGGGTACCAAAATTGGACACGACTCGTAAACCCAACATGACATGTCACGAAATTAGTAGATTATGAGTTGAGGCTTAATGGGTTCGTGTTATATTCAGGTTGACATGATTGACCCATTTAATAAATGGGTTGAGTTAGTGTCTATCACATGGAACTCATTTGATCTGTCAAACTCGTTTAATGAAATGACATTTTACCAATATACCCTTTAAACCCTATGTATATAAACTTATTAGTTGTTGTGGTTTATTTTCTTTGACATATTATGATTGATTATTTGTGATATTGAGATATGCTTTAATTTTGAATTATTGTTTGTGATGTAGGTACTTGTTAGTTCTGAATTTTATATTTAAAATATTAGTTGTTTAGCTTTTCATAATTCATATAAATTTGGTTAATAATAAAATTAGTTTTTTTTTTTACTCGTTTTGATAAAATCTGATAAATAGGTCAGCATGATTGACTTGTTTTATAAATAGGTTGTGTTAGGGTTGAGGAATCCTGATTTGTTTAATAAACATGTTGGGTTAAAGTTGATCCATATAGTCGAATACTCATGAGTCGACACAACACGAATCTAACACACGAACACGAATTGCCACCCCTAACTATAGGTTGCTTTTATGTTGGAACTAATTAGGTTGCTTGGTTGAGTAAGAAGCAAAATTCAGTTTATCTTCTATAGAAGCTGACTTTTGTTAGAAGAATAATCAAAATATCCCTTGCAATGCATTGCAAAGCAAGATACTTATTGGCTACTGCCATTGCTATTCCACCAACCCAAAACATTGAAATTTTCAAGTGTTCTTAGAATCATACTATCGGGTTGAGGGTCTGGTTTAAGGCATTTTGGAGCTCATTTATGGGTTTGATTTGATGTTTTGATTTTGATTGTTTGTAATTCTCTTTGCCATTTAGATTTTTCATTTGAATTTTTTTGTTAATTTCTTGGGCTTTAATTTCAAATGATAAGCAAATATGATGTAGGACACAGTTTACTATTTAATTATTGTAATTTATTAATTTTGGTATTTAGTTTGTAATTTTCATTATTTTAGGATTTGGATTATTATTTCCTTTTTTTTAAAAATGTGTTTTTAATGCTTTTTAAGTCAAATTTGGTTCTTGTTATGGTTAGGTATTAACTAGGAGTTATTTTAAAATATATTTTCTTATTTGTCAAATTTTACGGAGCCCTTAAATAGGCCCCTAAGTTTGTAAACGTTTTTTAGCATTATTGTATTAATAAAAATTTAGACTTTTGTCTATTTTTTCTATGGTGGATTCCAGAACCCTTTCTCCTTATGGATTCAAGGAATCCTCTTGAATTCGAAGTTATTTTTAAAAGCAAACATGTTTTTTTTGTTTTTTGTTTCTAGAAGTAAACGTGTTCTGCTTCTTGACGCTTACGCATCCTGCATCAGTTGGTATCAGAACCTTGACTTATCCTGATCTAGTGGCTGATGTATGAGACAGTAGCAAGTCCGATGACAGAAAACTTAGCAAGTATTACATGACGTACAACTAGCACTCACAAATATCTTTACTAAGATACCGTTGTTGGAGCATGGAAACAATAGGGATAACTGTTGTGGAGACATAACTCATGGGCAATCTATTGGTAAGCAAATTTCATATAGGCCTTATAGAAAAATTGCAAGTCGTTTGGTTGAAGATTTTTAGTATCATTGTTTAAAATGATGTGAAAACTACAGTTTAAAAAGTGTTGTGAAAACACGTGTTTATAGTATTCATAAAGTAAAAAATGTGTTTAGTACCATGTTTCAAATAACATGTTTCAGTGTATTAACAAACATAATTGTGTGTTTGGTATGTTTGTGTTTTTCTCTAAAAGCGGACAAGTAGGGCCCTTAGTTGGAATTGAAGAATGAAGCTTTATGTGTTGTCTAATCAAGTGGGCCCCATATTTTTCAAAATATTTACAAAAGTACTATTAAACAACGTTGTTTGAAATCTGAAAACTGGTAAGAGGAGTTATCCAAATGCAATGTTTAAACACCCTAAAATGAGTAACGTAACTGAAATACTCCTCAAAAAAATACCCTTACCAAACATGTTTTTTTTTTTTTTTTAACCACAGTTTGTTTGGAATTACATACCAAACAGGCCCTAATGGTTATTTTTTAAAAGAATATTTTCTTGATTGGTTACTTGATCTGGAGGATTTATTTGAGTTTGAGAATATTTATTATGAGATAAAAGTTAAACTTGTTTTGTATAAACTTAGTGGGCATGCCTCATGTTCGTGGGAACAAATGCAGATTGATAGAATCCAACAAGGTAAAGACAAAATTCGTTCATGGCCAAGGATGAAAAAGATGTTTGCTATCAACTTTTATCCTTTGGATTGTGATGAACTTTTGTCATATACAAAACAAGATTATTATTGGCCAAAAAGTTCACACTTGAATTATTTTGAAGAACCATATATTCCACTATTAAAGGAAGAATTGCATGTTGAAGAAATATTGTTCTTGAAGATTATGTAGAAGCCAAAGAACAAAATATAGAGATTTTTGAAGAAATTCTTGTTATGGAAGAAGATCCTCAAATCAAGATTATTTTGGAGGAGAATAATGATGATCTTATTGTAGAGAAAGATCTTGAGGTCAAGATGGTAGAGACCATTGAGGAAGAAATTGAAGAGGAAAGTTTCAAGGATCTCAACGAAATGAAATCATATGATTGTCAATCTCAAGATCCTTTTATTTTGGTGGTAAACGATACATGAAGTTTATTGATTTTATTGGGGTTGATAGATTTGATTCAATTGTCAATTCTTATTTGGTAAATCTCTACAATTGCATGAAGACTAAGGAAAAAGAAATTCAAGTTGATGTTTTTATTCCATTGATGAGTTGCAAGTATGGAAAGAAGATCAAAGGGCTCAAGCAATCGAAGTATTTGTTTATTAGGAGTGGAAGATTTCAAATTTCAAAGATAAATTTTAGGACGAGTTTGTTTCAAGTGGGGGGGGGGTCTAATGTAGAACACAGTTTACTATTTAATTATTGTAATTTATTAATTTTGGTATTTAATTTGTAATTTTCATTATTTTAAGTTTTGGGTTATTATTTCCCTTTTTAGGTGCTTTTAAGGTTTTTTAGGTCAAATTTGGTTCCTGTTATGGTAAGGTATTAACTAGGAGTTATTTTAAAATATATTTTCTTGTCTCTCAAGTTTAACGGAGCCCTTAAATAGGCTTCTAAGTCTGTAAACATTTTTTTTGTATTATATATATTAATAAAAATTCAGACTTTTGTCTAGTTTTTCTAGTGGATTCCAGAACTCTTTTTCCTTGTGAAATCAAGAACTCTTGTGGATTCAAGGAACCCTCATGGATTTGAGGTTTAAAAAATAATACTAAATTTTTTTTTGGTTATGATAGACATTTTCTTTTAAAAATTTTCATATACTATTCGCTGAAAATAATATCTTTGAAAATTTTCTTTTAAAAATTCATATATTATATATATTTTAAAAATTCATATATTCATATATTATCTTAATATAAATGCCGACATTGGATTTTTTAAAAAGCAATGAAAAATTATTATTATTGTTTTAGTTGTCGTATAAGCTATTTGTGTGTCAGCGATCACACTATTTGTTATGTAGACATTTTTCATTAGTGAGTTAATGATAAAGACCTAATTAACTGCGAGTTGAATATAATATAGACTAAATTGACTCTAAAATATATGACTAAATTGATTGTAATCCTAAAATCTAGGGAACAAAATGGTATCTTCATAACCTGGCGGTGACAATTTCCCTTGTAGATATTGACACTTTTAAATTTTTATGCCTTGGAGGCAATTAACAGCTAAAATATCAGAAGAGAGCGGCTACAAAAGGTTGTGTCTGTTTGGAAGGGTATCATGAGAATAGCCAATCTCATTTTTAAACTATTATTAGTCAAACATTTAGTAGTATATATTATTTAGCTTAATTTGACTTGGGAAGGTTTCTTTTGCTTGGTTGGTTGTGACTTGTGAGATGTTGATAAATAATACTATCACTTAACACGATTGTACTTTGTAGTCAAGGCCCGTAAAAAAAAAAAAAAAAGCAAGACTTTAGATTCCAAAAAATGCTACCGTATTTTTTGTCCAAGAAGAGTAGAAGACAATCTCAGAAAAAAAAAAAAAAATGCTACCCTATTTTTTTATTATTTTTAATTTTTTGGGGCAAAACGCTACCCCCAGTTGTAACTCGTAATTAATAGGATACACACTGACCATCGCAAACCAAATCCTGCAAAGTAAATTCTGCTAAATTCAAAAGGTTAAGCCCAAACCTGCATCAATTTTATGCAAACTACAAGCCTTTTTATGACAGTAGAGATGGAGATGTCAAGGCTAAAGGGGCTTAGTACTTCAGAAGACGGTTTGATAAGACCTTTATGCAACCACTAAACTTAGAGAAGAAACATGGTAGTAAATTGAGCAGCTGATCTATCCACATCAAACCAACAGTCCAACAGTCTATCAGGCAGATCCAGAAAGATCAAATTCGGACATCACATGGCTCAATTTTATGCATCATAATGAGAGCAAACTGCAATGCTTAGAAAAAAACAAAACACTAACAATTCAAATCCATGAACATGGAAGAGACGATGGATAATTCATAAGTAATTTTTGAACTTTTTCCACCATTAAATTTGTACATAAACATATACATTAGCATGTACAATACATTCCTGGGAAATTTTAATATCAAACTAGCTCATCTCCAATCTCTCAGAGCCTCCCAGAACATGTCAAACTAGAGAGAGAGAGAGAGAAATGGTTGCATCCATCAACTTGCATTAATTGAGAAATCTAGCTCACATACATTTTCCCCTCACACTAACAGCAAACCCAATAACCCATCTTCTTTCGCCCACCACCATCGAAAACAAAATTGTTTTCTTTTTACCATTTTCAGTAGTCAGAAAATCTCCAAAGATCTAAAGAAAAAAAAATCAGAGAGCATATACTAAAAAAAAAAAGAGAAAACAAAGAGGCCGGCACAGTCTCAGAGCCCCTAAAAGAGGGAGAGGCCTTATAATATAGTGAGAGAGACTCTTTCAAAAATGGCAGCCACAACAAAGATAAAAGAAACACAAGGTGGCAACCAAACACAATAGCCTCAAACGCAGACACAATTTGAAAAGCACGTCGTCCACAAAAGAGAGCTGCAGATCAACCTCTTCCACTTGAAAGCTGACCCAAGAACTTCCATCTCCAAGCTGTCTGCATCCTCAGCCTCTTGAAGAAGATCCACCTATTCTTCTTTAACCCCATCTCTCTCTTTCTCTCTAATTTTTTTTTTTTTTTTTCTTTTTTCTTACTTTGGTCTTTGCTTCTGGGTGGTGGTTTGGTCGTGTCAGACAGGTCAGTTGTATTTAACGTAGGAGGGAAGGGAACAGAGAAGGTTCGGTTTTCTTAAGGAATAGGTTAAGTCGGGGACCTTTTTGGACTAGGATTTGTAGAGTGGGGGTGTTTTGGCAATTTTGTAACAGAAGAGTGGACCGTGTAGAAGAAAAGAAAAAGAACAACACTAGAGGTAGTAATTTATTAAGCGCCACCGCGTTTTTGTTGATTGGAGAGGAAAAAATTTTCTAGTGAATTATTCAAGATTCAATATAAGCCATTAGGTGTAAACGTGGTGGAGTGGACGTATGGGCTGTAATGGTTGGGATTCTAGAACCAAAGAAATATAATCAGAGACAAAATATATATATATATATATATATACGTGAGCAGTGAGCTACTAATTCCAGCCTTTCACTGTACTTTTCTTGCTTTTTGTGCTAGCTGGATAGTAGCGGAAAAATTCTTTGTTTTTGTTTTTGGGTCTTCGGCTACTTTCATATGGATGGGAAATCAAAATGGAAGACACTTGACGTAGTATTTTTGACTTACAAGTAATTTATGAACACTATAGTTTTCTTATTGGAATTTTCTCTTTGATCTGAAGTTTTTTTAGGGCCTGTTTGGCATGTTAGTTTTAACACAATAATCCATCTTCAATAACATTACATATATTTTCAGTTACTTTTTCACCACATGTATATCAAAAACACCCAAACAACATAACTCAAACTACTCTATTAAACATCCCTTTAATACGTAAATAAATAGGAGTGAGATGATTATTGGTGTCTGGTTTTACGATTATCTATATAAACCTAATTAATTTAACGTTTGTTTGGCCTAGCTTATAAACTTAGTTTTAATTTATAGTTTTTACGCAGTATTTTTAAAAACCTTACTTTTTTACTTTTTTCTTTTCTTTACTTTTTCAAGGTAAGTATTGTTGGCTTACTTTTAACATAGTGTTTGTTTCCAAAGAGACACTTAGGATTGTTTGCAGATTATATATATATATATTATATATATATTATATATATATATGCTATATAATATATGAGAGAGAGAGAGAGAGAGAGAGAGAGAGAGAGAGAGAGAGAGAGTTGGATACAACCCTCTTCTAATTTTATCTAGAAAAAAAGAAGAATATGCATAAAATGAAAGTCAATTGAAAATAATTATTGTTTTTTTTATTAAATGATGTATGATGTGAGTGAGTTGACAATATTTTTTTTATATTAAAAGATTGTATGATGTAAGAGATGATTGTGATTTCTTCTAAATTCAACCTTTAAACCAATAAATGTTTTTTAGATAAATAGTTGTTTGTTTCCAAGTCAAGTTCTTTTTGTTATAATAGAAATATCATCAGATTAATTACATTGTAGATATGTTATGACAAAATCCTAGTCATTGTTGCACCAAACTCATGCCATATTAATCTTGTGGAAAGCAATGATTTTTTTATTTTATTTTTATTTTTTTTACCATATGATTACAACCCTCTAATTCTATATTCATATAGTCTTCAAAAATGGTCTTTCTTTTGGGATTTCATGTTCTTTATTATTTATTTATTCACAATTATTGGAATTCATGTTAGTATTTTAATATTTTATTTTTTGAGCAAATTGATAAATTAAACATGTTACGGTTGAAACTCGAATTCTTTTTTTTGGGATCTTAGGACCTTACCTATTAAGTCATTATGTCACTTACTAAAGTCAACTTCTGATGACAATTGACAAGGAGCCTTATTACTTATTAGTACTTTAGGCATGCTACAACCACCTATTTGCTAAAACCAAAATTAAGAGCTTTAATTTTTTTTTTATTTTTAGAAATTAACAAGAGCTTTAACTAAACTAATACTAATATAAAAGCAGAGACTTTTCCTATAATTAAGGCTATGCTGCCACGTAAAGAAAAAAGTTTATCTAAAAATTTAATACATATACAATTTAAAAGTTACAAAAATACTGCACATGCACCGTTTGAGGGCTTTACATTTACTTGTTTATTACTATGCTGTCCTATCCATACATGGTTAAATTGAAAGAGATGGAGAGAGAGCCTAATAAACACACACACACACACAGAGCAGATCTATTAGTCGTAAAGGGAGAGAAAAATTTAAGAAATCTTTTGAATTCTTCTCTTTGGATTTAAATGATTCAATTCTTTCTATGTAGAAATGAAGTGGAATCTTCCTTCTCTCCCACTCCGATCTCTATCTCCAATGATCTAGAAAACCCAATCGTTGCTTCAGGTACACTTCCTTTCCTCTTTCTCTTAATTTAAGTTAGGATTTTTTTTTTTTCCTTTTCCTTTGTAGAGTGTCCACGTCTTCTTCTTCTTCCTTTCGATTGGGTTTTTGGTTAGGATTTTTCTTTTCTCTTTTTCTTGGGTATGCAATTTTTATTGGATTTTTGTTCCTGGCATTTTGCTATTTGGGTTCAATTATGGGTTTGTTTTGGTTTGATAGATAGTGTTTCTATTGTCTTTATTTTACATGGTTTCCCTATCTATAAATTAGTATAATCTTTGGGTTTTCTATGATAGCTTTCTGAATGTTATGTTGGGGCTGCCATTTTTAGATTCTGTGGGCAATTTATATATAGAACATCGAAATTATTTTAGTCTATGTTTCTTCTTTTTAAATAGAAAATGCTAAAGTATACAAGTTTTAATACATATAAGCTTATAAAGTGGTGTAATAATGAATTATCTCTTATGATTAGTGACATAGTTGTGGGGAGTAAAAAAACTATGAATAAACAATGGGCTTTGGGCCTGGTTGGTTGGTAATAGTGTTTTTGTCAAGAGAGCCACTAAGCCCACGAATCAGCCTACACTGCAGAGGTCCAAGGAGTTGTCGAGGATGAATGTCTCCTCGGACAGTTTGGCAATGACCCTAGACTTGCCAATAAAGCTAAAGGCAGAATTCTGGAGAAAGCTAATGGGTAAGAGGGTGGTTCAGGCACCCTCTGAAGTAAGGACGTGAGAGAAATATCTAAAAAAAAGGCTGCAACCTCCACATCAAAGACCCTGCACCTACCTCCCTGACCGCATTAATGGGGAAATGACCTCTGAACAGTAGAATCCAGTCTTCCTGCTATTATTTGAAGACTTCAAGAAGGTGGTGGATGGGACAAGTATCTAAGGGGAAGATTTGTATGACACGTGGAGGAGCTAGTAAAGAAGAAGTATATAAGGAGGCAAGAGAGGAAAGACAGAGGGATTTGCACTTTCTGCTAAGAAAAAATAGGAACTAAGGATTGTAAACTAGGGCCTAGAAAGAGAATATTTATACGAATCGTTCTCGGCTTATGTCTGAGGAGATCTATTTGTCATTTTGTTCATTATTTGCACAGATTGTAACATTCTAGTTGTAATCGAACTTCCAACATCCCAAACTTAGACTTCAAACCATACTCTACAAACTTTATTGTATAAGGCCCATTAAACTTGAGCCCAATATTTAATTTTGAGTCCAAAACAATTGTGCACTTATAATATAATTTATAAACTTATATAATAAAAGCTTTTAGTAATTGTAGCCCTACTCTTTAAAAATTGTTAGGTAGATGCTCGCTCCAAATCATATCGTTACCCACCCACCTGTCCAAAAAGGAAGTGTCGTTTTTGCCCAAAATTCCTTGGCATCTCTCGCCTCTTTGTATAGCCTACAGTTATAGCTAACACTAGCAAAAGGAAGAAGGAAACCAATTAATTACCGGGATCCATCACAAATAAAATTAATTAATTAAAGGGAGAATATAAGTATGCCACAAAATTGACAATTGTATGGAGCTTGTGTTTGGATTCTTACGAAAGAAAAAAAGCTGAAAACTTTTAAAACTCCGAAATTTCAATATATTCGATTCACATTTGTAACAGCAGTCGATTGCACACATCATTCCTGAAAAGCTGAATGTGCACTGACAATGCGTGAGTAATTGGGATTGCTCCTTTTTGTTGTGTTATCCATGGAATTCAACTAATTACTTGGCTAATTAACCGGGCTTAATTGTGTAATTTTCTAAAAATAGGTAATTAGACGTCGTAAATGTGATTGGGATTTAAAGTTTTAAACTGTGGGTCTTTTCTATTTAACTTTAGAAAAATTTTTCCCCCTCAAAAAAAAAAAAAAAAAACTTTAGAAATTTTTCACTTTGATTGAAAAGATAATTTAGCAAATACTTGCAAATTCAAGCATATAACATAATGGCTTGAAATATTTCATAGTCTAATTAATCCAATTTTTTGAAATTTTATTAATGTATATTTTAATTTTTACGCCAGGCTGTAGCAGCCGTTATAAGAAATTTCTCACTTAAAGAAGGTTCCTTAGACCTTGTTTTCCTGGGTTTATTTTCAGGTTATTATTTAACTGCTTCTCAAAAAAAAAATACTATTTAACTTATTTGATTTATGTTTAAATTTTTAAAGCATTTTTTTCCTTTTTTCTATAATTAAAAATATACAAATATACTTGTTTCGGTTTATTTTTTGAGCTCAAGAAACGCATCGGTTTAGATCCCAATTACGACTAATTCCAATTTTGATCAAATTACACTATAGCACAAGTAATTAATTTTAAAATCAACCACATATTTTCACTTAAAATTTGCCAAACATCTCTGGTTCGCTCGAGCAAAAATCTTGAGACAGCAACTCCAGTTCCAACATCTGATCCAAGTATGATGTATGATGTTCAAATTTAGATAATTTATTTGCCAACATAAATTTTATTAATTGAATTAATTAAAATCCACTTCTTGACTAATAAACTTGGGAGTTACATCAATTTATTGATAGTAACTTTTCAAACGAATCTCCAGTCTTCACCTTGGGTGAATGATTGTTTTTCCAGAAATTTTGTGTGATCTTTTCCAATTTTTTCAAATGATTCTCTATAACCAAAAACCTTTGGTGTTGAAGATTTCAAGAATCCCAAATTGAAAAAGAGTGAGAGTAGAGAGACAGTGTTTTGAAGCTGGCACCGAAATGTACAGGATGTAGACGACTAAATTTTCTTAGTTCGAAATAAATCAAACAAGTAAAATAGTTTCACAAATACGAATTTGTATTGATAAATGTGTGGTACAATTCTCTGTAATTATAAAAGAGTGATCCTCTGATTCGATCTCCTTAAAAGATTTGTTGATTTGAATTGTGGTAATGTGATTTTGATTTGAACATAAGATATTCCTCAATTTAGCTGAGGAATGGATCGAAGATCTTTGAAACAGAATTACAATGAATCTCTGGCTATGAGCTTGTTAGAAATTCTTTGTTCTTCGTGTTCTTCGTGTTCTTCGTGTGTTCTTCGTGTTCTTCGTGTGTTCTTCGTGTGTTCTTCGCGTTTGAAGGTTCGTGGTGGAAATTCTTCGGTGCTTTAGAGGCTTGAATCCGTAGAACTTCACCGATTTGTGGTTTATTGAGGTTTCTGGAGGCTTTTGAGCTCGATTCCAGTGAACTTTGAGATTTGAACGAGTAGTTTGGATGATTTTGCTTTGAATGTTGTTTGTGTTTGAGGTTGAAGTTCTTGAAATTCTTGAAGGCTTTGGGAGTTTGAATCCGGCAGAGCTTCTGGGTTTCTGAACTCAAGATATCTTCTTCCTTCTCTCTGTTCTGTGTGTCCTTCAATGTCTTAGGAAGGCTTCTATTTATAGGAGTTTAGGGGTAGGTGAGCGACACGTGGCGGAGTCTGATTGGTGACACTTGTCATAGCTTGATTGGTCCGCTTATGTCATCGCTTACACGTGCTGAGTGCTTGTGTCACTGCTTACACGTGCGAGGCTGCTTGTGTCATCGCTTACACCTGCTGATGCAGCTTCATGCCTTCATTTCAATGACACTTGGCGAATTTCTACTGGTTTCTGAATAGTGATGGCAAAACCTAGCAGTAGTACGTGGCGCTTTGTGATTGGTTGTATTTTGTGGACTTTGGTAGTATGATGTGTCAGCTTGTGATAGGTCGGGAATTTTCCCTCTCTACAAATGCCCCCTCGAGACTCGTTCGCGTACACAGTTTTGGAGTGTGGTGAGCAAATGAGTCTTGAAAATGGATTTTTATGCTTGACTCTTCTAGTGAAATAACTGATGGTGGTGGAGCTTTTACCAGGATGAAGTAATTGCAGAAGAGTGACCCACCCATGTGAAAGGCTTTGTTGAGACCGAGAAGGGGTCTGCCAGTATTTGAATGTGCTCGTGTGACCGAGCTTTCTGAGCAAAGGTTAAGTCAAAGTAATTTCAGAAGAGTGTTCAATGGTACTTGGAACGGGTTGGTGGGGCTGAAGGTTATTTGCAAGAAGTTGGATGTACTTGCAAGATTGAAACATTTCGGTAGATGTTAAGTTGAGGTAATTTCGGAAGAGTATTTTGGATTGTTGGTGGCAATCACAGGGTGTTGAAGATGGAGAAGAGGTGAGGATGTTGGCTGGGTACAGCATGCAGAGCTCTGGAGCTAGCCTCTTACTTTTAAGGACTTCTGGTGAAGTTATATCTGAAGGGTATACTTCGGGTCACAGAGAGAACATGTGGGAGTGTGGTTGAATGTGCTTGTGTTATGCATCACTCTGGTTAAGTTGAGGTAATTTCAGAAGGGATTTTGGGTTTGTTGGTGTTGATGGTGAAGAAGATGGTGATGAAGCCAAGTGAGTGGGTGAAACATATGACACCATGGCTCTGACCCTGCATGTTGAATGAGGTCCGTCAGCAAGTCGTTGAATGTGCCTGTGTAACCGGACCATACTGACGGACATTAAGTTGAAGTAATTTCAGAAGTGTATTTTCTGAAATTCTTCAAGCTGATCTTAAGTTGGAGTAATTCCAGAAAGTGTGTTTTGTGATACCAGCAACGATGGCCTTTGGACCCCATGATGGCGGAAACATGGGATGAGGCTTTGGGGGACCCTTCACCGACACCAAAGGCTAATTCTGATGAGCTGGTACCTTGGAGGTCATCACAAGTGTTGGATGGGAGACAATTTGTAGGATACCCCAACACTTCTTACCATCTTCACTTGATGCAACTTCATTGGGAAAGCATAACAAATGAAAGATGGAGCTAACTTGTGATCCTGGTTTTAGAAACCGGCCAAGTTGCTGTTTGTTCCGAACCACCGCTTCTGTTGGGAGACCAAACAGTTGAAGAGAGACTACGGAAGCCCTGGTCTTAGGAACGGGTGTCTCTGCTGGATTTGGATTTCCTGGTGAACCAAATCCAAGAAAGCATGGAACAACTATGCAGACCTTGTTATGAATAACTCTATGAAAAAACGTGGTCATTATATGAGGAAACAAAATTTGTTTGAATCCTAAAATAGTGATGATGTTGTGAGAAGGGTGATTTGAAAATTTGAAAGAAGCAAATCTTCATTTCATGACTCGATGTATGTGTTTTTTTTTCTTGATGGATTTAACGGATCCGGCCCTCCTATTTATAGCGAAGTGATGAAGAATGGTAGCTGGGTGGTTTAAGGATGGCGGATGAGATTTCTCGGTAGGAACGGCGGATGAGACTTCTCGGTGGGAACGGTGGATGAGAATGGTGGACGCCGAATGGGAACGGCGGATGAGAATGGTAGGTGCCGAATGGGAAGTTTAGGTTGGAGATTGGTAGGCACCGACGGAAATAATTGGCTGAAATAGTGACCCAGTGTAATTTCAATTTTGAGACATACTTGTGAGAGTTCGTCTGTTTTTGAAAGGAAAGCCCTGATCAAGTCTGAAGGATAATTTTGAGGAAATCCAAACCAAATGGATGGATCTCAAATTATGATCTTGAGAGCTTAAATTTTGGACACCGCTAGTACTTTTGGAGAAGCGGGTGTAGTTTGTAAGTCCAAAACAAATACTTAGATCAAAATCTTTGCGGAATACTGATAGGACAAGTCTTGCTTGAATATCTTGATCCTCGGTCAAAATTTACATCAAAGTCAATAGTTGTAGAATCACACTATTTGAGCAATTTTGGATTCTCAAATGAATAAACAGACCCCAAAATTGGAAAGTACGCAAAAAATTGAGTGGGACAGGTCAATCTTAAAAATTTTGACTTTTGGTCAAAATTTGTGCAAAAGTCAAATTTTTTTAGAAATTGGACCGTTGTGCAATTTTCGAGTCTCGGTTGAAGAAACAGACCCAAAATTGGAAAGTACGCGAAAAATTGAGTGGGACAGGTCAATCTTAAAAATTTTGACTTTTGGTCAAAATTTGTGCAAAAGTCAAATTTTTTAGAAATTGGACCGTTGTGCAATTTTCGAGTCTCGGTTGAAGAAACAGACCCCAAAATTGGAAAGTACGCGAAAAATTGAGTGGGACAGGTCCGTTTTGAAAATTTTGATTTTGATTTTGATTTTTTTTTTTTTTGGTCAAAGTCAAAGTTTCTCTTTGTTAAGTTTTTTTTTTTTTTTTTTTTTTTTTTTTTTTTTTTTTTTTTTTTTCAGGCGGTCCGGATCCGGGTCGATTTCCGGGTCGAACCGGGTCTAAGCGGGTCGGAGCGGGCCAGGAGGATGACGTCATCCGTGACGTCATCAGCATGGAACGCGTGTCACGCGTGGCGCGTGCAAACGCGTGGAGATTACCGGCGCGTGGGAGCGCGTGGGATCTTCGAGCGGCGCGTGGGAGCGCGTGTAACTGGAGCTGGTATCGCCGGACCTTCTGGAGGCGCGTGGCGGCGCGTGGAGCATCGTTTGGACTTGAAATTTTCACATCTTGTAGATATTAGGCCGTAGAAGACTGCTGTGTGGTCCATTTTGTGAAATTGTGCACAGATTTGCACAGTTTTGATGGGAAACCCGCGGTCACTGAGAATTTGTGCGTGGCGCGTGGCGGCGCGTGGATGGTTATCTGGGCCTGTAATTTTCAGGTTTGGCGGATCGAAGGCTGTAGAAGACTCCTGTGGTGTCAGATTTGTGAAATAAGGTCTGGATTTTCACAAACTTGGACGAGAAAGTCGTGGGTCTTTTTGGACTTTGGGTTTTTTCTTTGGTCTAATTTTGTGGTGGCCACCCTGACAAGATGCAGAAATTCCGGTGGCCGCCCTGACAGGATGAAGAAATTGAGGCCGCTAAATGTTGATTCTTTGGATCATCTTTGTCAGAGAACTTTGAAAGTTTGGAAGATAAGCAAGCCTTGTTGGACTCCTCCATATTGGTTTGAAGTCCTCTGGAGAATTGTTGGATTTCTCTGATTTTAAGTGCATTTGAGTTTGCAAAATTTGACTTTGAGTTCCAATTGTTTTCACATCTCTGAAATGTGAATGTAAAATTTTTTATTGGTCAGTTGGTAGAACCATTTTTGCTGACTTTCTTCATTTTTTTTGTCTGCTAGTTTAGCAGAAATTCTCTATATAAGAGGTGAGATTGGCTTCGTTCATTTGGGCATTCTGAGCCTTCAGCCTTCTTTTCCAGCTTTTAAGATTTTTTTTTTTTTTTTTCTTTTTTCTTTTTTTTTTTCTTTTGTCCTTTGTTTAGACATGCAATGGGATTTTTTTTTTTTTTTTTTTTTTTTTTTTGACATTTTTTTTTTGTTGTTTTTGTTTTGCAGCTCAGTTTCCTTGATCTTTGGGTTTTGACATCAAACTTCACGCTGACGTTCTCATAGAAGTGTTTGCCTTCATTTGGTAACTTTGTATTTCATTGATAGCAACGTTGCAAGAACGTATGCCTTCATGTTGTTACATTCTTTTCTTGCATCAACAATCTTTTAGTGATATTTGTCTTTACAACGACATTTCCGTAAGGATATTCAGCTAGGCAATAATGCTATCGCCCATGAAGCTACGTCAACACTTCATTTGCACAGAAGCCATGCCAATATTCATTTTTGCCATAAAGCTACGTCAACACTTCATTTGCACAGAAGCCATGCCAATATTCATTTTTGCCATGAAGTAACGTCAGCACTTCATTTGCACCGAAGCCATGTCGACATTCATTTTTACCATGAAGCAACGTCAACACTTCCTTCGCATCAAAGCCGTGCCAAAGTTCATCTTCACCATGAAGCCACGTCAACAGTTCATCTGCACCGAAACCATGTCAACGTTCATTTTTACCATGAAGCAACGTCAACACTTCTTTCGCATCAAAGCCGTGCCAAAGTTCATCTTCACCATGAAGCCACGTCAACAGTTCATCTGCACCGAAACCATGTCAACGTTAATCTTTGCCATGAAGCTACGCCAATACTTCATTTGCATCGAAGCCATGTCAACGTTCATCTTTGCCATGAAGCTACGTCAACACTTTATTTGCACCGAAGCTATGCCAATATTCATTTTTACCATGAAGCAACGTCAACACTTCCTTCGCATCAAAGCCGTGCCAACGTTCATCTTCACCATGAATCCACGTCAACAGTTCATCTGCACCGAAGCCGTGCCGACATCCATTTTTGCCATGAAGCTATGTCAACACTTCATTCGCATCGAAGTTGCACTAATATTGGCTTTTGTAACGAAATTTGAAGTTTCAAGAAGCTCCCATCAAGACTTTGAGAATGCAAAGAGATTTCAACAAAACCTTGAAGATATGAGAAAAATGCCGCCATGATTTTGACATTGCACAAACATGCCTTTAGAGGAGAGATGATGTAGTACCAACTTCAGATGTTTGGAGGAAGGTAACGTTGTCTAGATTTTAGAGACATGATGTGAAACAACACCACTCAGAAGGGAGACGATGTGGTTCAAATTTCAGAGTTGTGAAGTGGCACAACCTAGAAGAGAGATGATGTAGCTTAGACTTGCAAGGTACAAGAAGATGCCCCCAGGAGATAAGTGATGCAAAGTATACTTCAGAGACATGGGAATATGTCCACAAAAGATGAGCAATGCCATGCAAACTCCATTCCTTGCAACAGAGGTTGAAGATTTTATTTTACTCCACAACCGAGAATCAAGTTATCATTATTTCAAGGAAAGCTACGTAACACCAATTCTTTGCAGCTATCACTTTCTACCACAATGATCTTTGAACATCAAATAGTGAGCAATTAATTGATCTTAAGCGACGCCTTGCCAATCAAAGGGTTCTTGAAAGCATGTTGACGACCTTTGGACAAACTCTTCAAGCTAGACTGACGGTCCTTTTTTTTCTTATGTGACTGAACTTAGTGAGAAGTACTAAGCTGCCTACGTACCCCGGAGAGGGATCAAGTCATTACGTAGTTCAACCAAACAATTTTTTTGATGATTTTTTTTTTTTCATGGTTTTGATGATTTTTTTTTCTTTGTTTTTGTTTTGTTTTTTTTTTTTGTTTTTTTTTTTTGCTTTGTTTTTTTTTTTTTTGTTTTTTTTTTTGCTTTGTTTTTTTTTTTTTTTTTTTTTTTTTTTTTTTTTGTTTCTTTTTACAAAAAGGGAGGGCTCACGTGTGTAATCCTCGCCCTACACCCCACGGCATTTCATGGGTACCAATTGTGCAATAGTGGGTATCATCACTAATCGAACCCGAGACCTTGGCCTCAAGGGTGACATGGACATCCAACCACTACGCCACACTCACAATTGGTGACATAGAGTGGGATTAATTTCTCCTTATTTGTGCACTTTCAAAGGTAATGGGAAAACATCATGTACCCTTGTAGTGCTGCAGTGGGTAGTTTAAACTCTTACCGAGGAGCAGTTCTTGATTTTCAAGCATAGAAGCGTTTGAGGAACTTCCCATTGATGGGGCCGATCCTTACACCCTCCTGGTCAATCAATTGTAAGCTCCATTAGTGTAGACTTCTTGTACAACATAAGGTCCATCCCATTTCGAGGTGAACTTACCGCCTGTACGATGAGTCATGATGATAGGTCTTCGGACAGCGAGGACTAAGTCACCAACTTGGAATGATCGTGGTTTAACTTTTTGTTGAATGCGCTTGACAAACGAGCTTGATAGCACTCAAGGCGTTGTTGGGCCTCGAGCCTTTTCTCATCCAGTGCCTCCAACTCTTGTAACCTAAGCTTGGCATTTTCCTCTTCAGTTAACCCTTCTTGAATGGCGATCCGTAGTGATGGGATCTGGCGTTCTAAGGGAAGGATAGCTTCTACTCCATAAACGAGAGAATATGGGGTCGCTTGAGTAGGCGTTCGAAATGTTGTTCGATATGCCCATAATGCTTCTCCAATTCTTTCATGCCAGTCTCGCTTAGTTTTGGATACCACTTTCTTTAACAAACTGCCAAGAGTTTTGTTAAAGGCTTCGGCCAATCCATTCGCTGGGGCATTGTACATAGAAGAATTGTATTGTTTGAATGCAAACTTCTCGCACAACTCTGTCATCAACCTATTCTGAAACGGTTTGCCATTATCGGTTATGATATATCGAGGGACACCATACCGATAGATCAAGTGAGTTCGGATAAAATTGACCACCGTCTCTTTCTTTACTTCCCTAAGAGGCACAGCTTCCGCCCATTTTGAGAAGTAATCAGTTGCAGCCAAGATGTACAAATGGCCACCAGATGATTTTGGTAATGGTCCTATTGCGTCAAGTCCCCATGCATCAAAAGGCCAAGAAGCTACAGTTGGGTGTAGAGGTTCTGGTGGCTGATGGATGAAGTTTGCATGGTATTGACAAGCTTCGCACTTCTTAGCATACTCCATGGAATCTTGCACCATCGTAGGCCAATAGTAACCCATTCGCTTGATCCTGTAATGTAACTTAGGACCTGATTGGTGTGCACCGCATATTCCAGAATGAGCTTCTTCTAAGGCTTGTTTAGCCTCTTCCTCTCCTAAGCAACGGAGAAACAAACCATCAAATGAACGGCGGAAGAGAGTTTCTTTATATAGATGAATCGAGCAGCCCTTCGCCGAACTTCGGTCTTGTGGCGTGCATCATTTGGGAGTCTTCCATGTTGAAGGTACTCAATGATTGTTTGTCGCCAATCTTCCTTTTCGACAAGGCATACAGAGATGACGTTGGCTTGGTTTTCTTCTTTTTCTTCTTCAATCACGGAAGGCACCACCCACCTTTGGGAAACAGCAACTTTGGCGGTCTCTTCTTGGGATAATGCTAAGGTGGTGGCCAAATTAGCTAAAGCATCAGCCTGTCTATTCTCCTTCCTCGGTATATGCTCCAATGTAATTGCCTCAAAATTTGTGAGCAACTTCTTCGCATATTTGCAATAAGGGACAAGATCCTCTTTCTTGACATCATACTGTTCCAAGACTTGGTTGATAATTAATTTGGAATCCCCAAAGACCTCGAGATGTGATATACCGATTTCAATGGCCATTTGTAGACCAATGATCAATGCTTGATATTCGGCTACATTGTTAGAGCAAAGTTCGCTTAATGAGAACGAATATAGAAGTATTTGTCGTTGTGGAGAAACAAACACTACACCTGCCCCCGCTCCCTCTTGACGTGCAGCCCCATCAAAAAACATCATCCATGGTGGCATTACTTCAATGTAAAACACATCCTCGTCTGGGAAATCATCAGAGAACTCCCAATCAGATGGAACTGGGTGATCAGCTAAGAAATCTGCCAATACTTGTCCTTTGATGGCTTTTTGCGGAACATATGTAAGGTCATATTGTTGCAGCAAGACTGCCCATCGAGCTATGCGACCCGAAACCACTGGCCTGGAGAGGACATATTTAATCGGGTCCACCTTTGCTATCAAACGGACCGTATGTGCTTGCATGTAATGTTCCAGTTTGTCTATGGCAAAGAAAAGAGCGAGGCACATCTTTTCAATAGGAGAATAATTTAATTCAGCTCCATTGAGAGTCCGACTCAAATAATAAAGGGCTCTTTCTTTCCCTTCTTTATTTTCTTGTGCCATAAGAGCACCTAGAGACCTTTCTTGTGCCGCGATGTACAACACCAAAGGCTTTCCCGGGATAGGAGCACCTAAAACTGGAGGATTAAGCAAGTATCTTTTGATGCGTGCAAAAGCATTGCTACAAGCCTCATCCCATTGAAAGTGTGCATCCTTTTTCATTAATCTATTGAAAGGTTGACATCGACCCGCCAAGTTTGAAATAAACCGTCGTATGTAAGCTAGTTTTCCTTGCAAGCCTCTAAGTTCTCGCAAGTTCTTGGGCTCTGGCATTTTCTGGATAGCTTCAATTTTGGACTGGTCAATTTCAATACCGCGGTGCCTCACAATGAAACCAAGAAATTTCCGGATGTTACGCCAAAAGCGCATTTGCGAGGGTTCATTTTAAGCTGATACTTTCTTAAGCGGTTGAACACAGATCGCAAATCTACCAGATGGTCTTCCCTCCTTTTTGTTTTAACCACCAGATCATCGACATAACACTCCACGTACTTATGAAGTACATTATCAAAGATCTTTTGCATGGCTCGTTGATAAGTGGCACCAGCGTTCTTTAATCCAAAAGGCATCACTTTGTAACAGTAAATACCTTTAGGGGTACGAAAAGCCGTGAACTCTTCATCCTTAGGATTCATTCGAATTTGGTTGTAACCAGAAGAGCCATCCATGAAAGATAAGGCTTCATGACCAGTAGTGGCGTCAACCATGATCTCAGTGATAGGCAACGGAAAATCATCCTTGGGACATGCATTGTTCAGATCACGGAAGTCAACGCACACCCGGATTTGTCCATTCTTCTTTTTGACAGGGACGATATTAGCGATCCACTCTGGATACTGTACTTCACGGATGAAGCCTGCCTCAATTAGCTTATTAACCTCAGTTTCTATTTGAGGGATAAGCTCCGGCCGAAAGCGTCTTTGAGCTTGTTTTACTGGGTGCACGCCCTTCTTTACTGCCAAATGGTGTAAAGCAATACTTGGATTGAGCCCAGGCATTTCTTTGTAAGTCCAAGCAAACACATCTTTATATTCTACCAGGAGCTGGAGGTATCCTTCTTCTTCCGCAGGAGTGAGGAGGGCACTGATGAAAGTTGGTCGAGGTTCTTCAGTAGTTCCCAAATTGATTTCTTTAAGTTCATCAACTGTAGCCTGTACTCCATCTTCCAAGGCCAGGGGAGCTTCATCGACCTCATTCTTTGCGGCTTCATCATCTGATAGTGTATCTTCTTCTACTGTAATGTGAAACGAGGATGATACTTCTTCATTTTGCTCATTGTGGACGAGTGACTGACTTGTGTGTACAATCGTTCGCCTTTTGACTTTGAGAGCTCCTTCAGTGCTGATATCCAAGATAAAGTTACGCTTCATGCGTGAAGGAATACTACTACGTATCTCCTTATTAGCTTTCTCCTCCTTTTGGTCCTCAGAGTTTATTAAACTTTCAGAGCAAGTATCAATGGGCTTTTTTGTTGCCCCCAATCGATTAAAGACTGATCCACACGCAAAAGTGTCCCGACCTTGCGTGAAACAAGCCGTATTTAACCTGTCGAACACTGTAGTTCGTGACGATGAAGCCTTAATGCGATCGAATACTGAGATGCGTGATGAAGGGTGACCTTTTCTCTGATTCGGACTTTCATCAACCTCTACTGTTATGTATTGGGAACTTGAAGCATTGCTTCTTTTATTGATCCATATTTGAGCCGGTGGTTCTGGAGAATAACCTATTCCGATCTTTGGGACAGGAATTTCATACCCCTCAAGTCGCATTTTTCCTTGTGTTTTACTAAGGCCGTGCATCTTTTCCCCGGTGGCTTCTGGAATTAGTTTCCCTAGGCCGCTTTGTTTTGAGAAATCATAGCCTGCTTTGGCTAATAGTGTATATGCCTTTGGGTCAAACCATTCTTTCGTCTGTTACTTGGTAGAATACCATGCTCTGTCAGACTTTGTGAAGACCTCACGAATCCATTTAGTGGCTTTGAGGGCAGAGGATTGGTGGATGAAGTTAAAGGCATTACATGATTTTCTTTCAATATGGCTACATCCTTCATCGTGAGCTTTGTAGGAGGTCTTTGCATGTCCATTGTAGATTGAAGGCATTCCATGAATGGTGATTGTCCGTTTTTGCGGCGTGACAATGGTACATAACGGAGGAATGGAGGCTTATTGGAAGGTGTAGAACTTTCACCTGTTTTCTCTGAATTGCTGGTGGACTCACTAGACTGGTTATTCCCATACCGTGGATCTTCCTTTGGGGAAGGAATATCCTTTCTAGTGATGGATTTAACCTGCTTCTTTTCACCCTGCTTGTTTTTCATGGACGGGACTTCAACTGGGAGAACTTCATTAGGGATATCATCTTCTACATAAAATTTTGCGTCGGCAAAGTGAGCTTCAGTTTCAGAAAAAGGCTTCAAGTCAGCATTTACTTTCTTTATTCCACCTTGAAGATACTTGAAACATTGGTGCAAAGTTGACGGCACTATTCCGTTCCCATGGATCCATGGACGTCCTAACAACATGTTGTAGGTTGTCTTGGCATCAATGACATGGAACAAAACATCGCTTGTCAATTCTCCAATAATTAACTCCAAGTGTATCATGCCGATGGCGCGTTGTCCTCCTTGGTTAAAACCTTGTATGACCAAGCGACTGTGTGATAATTCCTCCATAGCAAGACCAAGTCGTCTCATTGTCATTTTCGGCAGTATATTAATAGCTGAACCTCCATCAATGAGAATGCGATCAATTTTTTGTTCACGAACATAACCAGAGACATAAAGTGGACGATTGTGAGGCTTAGGGCCTAACAATAGATCCTCGTCAGTGAAAGTCAAGTTTGGAGAGCACGCAAAACATTCCTGTGTTTGTTGAAGTGTATTGGTATAAGGAGTGTAAATCTTTGGCTCTTCAAGAGCTTGGATGATCCCTTCTTCCGGTAAGGTGGAGGATTGCGAGGGTTCCTCTTTATCAATCTGAGATTTGAGTTGTTCTAAAGATGACAAAGCCTCATTTGAACTACCATGGTCAACACCTTTTTGTTTTTCATCAACTTCACAACGAGAGATCGTGTGAACAGCCTCTACTGACTTGCTTTGAAAGAATTTTATGGGGAAAAATTCTTCCAGTGTGACAAGACTTCGAAATTTTTGGGTTTGGGCCGGACCATCACACATTTCCGTTCTTAGTCTTTCTTTCCTTTTATCATTCTTTCTTCTTGACTGCAGCTGAATTTGGTTTTGTGCTCTTCTGGACTCTTGGGTGATCAGATGAAGAGGGAATACTCGTCTCTTCTTCCATCTCTTACGAGTAACCAACGTCCAACCTTCTTCCTCATCCATTGTTGACTTTTCATCATCATTTGAGTTATAATCAGATACTTTTTGCGAGAGCTGAACTTGAACAGGTTCCAAAGAGCCAAATCGGATGAATGTGGTATTACCCTCTGCCTAGTAGTCGGGGACTTGCAACTAGGCGACTCACAAGCAAATGTTACGAGGTTTGACTGAGCAACATCATTAACATCTAAGTCGATTTTCCTTTCCTTGGCTAGCTTCATGATGAGTTCTTTAAGAACAAAGCATTTTTGGATTGGATGACTTATGATGCGATGATACTTACAATAGTTCGGGTCATCAACCTTTCCTATTTCTTCCGGTCGTTTGCATTCAGGCAATTCAATTAATTTCAAGTTGAGCAGTTGTTCTAGCATTTCGGGTATATCGGCGTCAAGGAAAGGATACACCTTTTGTTCCCATTCCTTGAGTGATGAGCGACGCGTCTCGCGTCGTTGGCCTCCCTCAGGCCTCTTCTCCTTAGCCTTTACATTTCCTGTTGAAATTTTGACTGGGGCAGAGTTGACATTCATGGAGTGTTTGACATTACTTTTCATATTCCTGTCATTTTTCCTTATTTCTCGCCTTTCTTTCTTCTCTTCAGGTACGGGAGGTTTCATATTTCATGGCAAGAAATACTCAATTCCATGTCGTGCGCACGAGTTGCCAATTCTTCGAATGTTCGGGGTTTTACCCCTTGCAGGATGTACAGAAGTCCCCAATGCATGCCTTGGATGCACATTTCTACAGCAGATATTTCAGATAGTCTATCCTTACAATCTAAACTCAAAGAACGCCACCGACTGATGTAGTCAACAACGGGTTCATCTTTCCACTGCTTAGTATTGGTAAGCTCCATCATGCTTACCGTGCGGCGCGTGCTGTAAAACCGGTTAAGGAACTCTCTTTCCAACTGATCCCAACTATCAATCGACTCAGGTTCCAAGTCTGTATACCAATCAAAGGCGTTTCCTTTCAGTGAACGAACAAACTGCTTTACAAAGAGGCCTCCTTGAGTCCCTGCGTTCTCACAGGTTTCTACAAAGTGAGCAATGTGTTGCTTAGGGTTTCCCTTGCCATCGAATTGCAAGAACTTGGGGGGTTGATACCCATTTGGCATTCTCATATTGTCAATGCGCTTCGTATAAGGTTTTGAATACATGAGAGAATGTGTGGAAGAACCTCCATATTGTGCTCGTATGGTGTTCGTTATCATGTCCTGCAGTTGTTGTACAGATATAGAGGCCATTGGGGTGGAATGTCCTTGTTGAGAAGTGCCTTCACCTCCTTTTCCCTTATCACCCTTAGTGTTCTCTCCCTTCAAGGTAAAGCCAGGAGGGTGCTCAAGGTCTGGATTTGATTCACCCGAATCTTGGACTTCCAGTTTGTTCATCAGGGTTGCAATTTGGACATCCTTATCTTCAAGTGCTTTTGTGAGAAGGGTGACCCTTTGTTCCATTTCAGCCATCTTTTCTTCCAAAGTAGAGGTGTTGGTCATCATCACTGGCATGACCTCTAAGTATGATGGAGAAAATGATGAGACAGGGTGAGTCAAAGGCATTTTGTTCCTTAGGCTTCTCATCACGGGTGAAGAGTTGATAGAAAAGGTCTTTGTCGAAGATGATTCATCATTGATCTCAAAATCCTTCGAGACAGATGAATCCTTAGTGGTGGCTTTCCTTTTTGCAAGAAAGTCTAGAGAGATGATATTGTGAAGCTTGCTTTCTTTGGTTGATTGGGGTTGCGGTTGATCAAGAGCTTTGGATCGGCTACGAGTGATTGGGCCGACATAATCATCCGCACGGAAGCATCCATTACCAATTTTTGAGCATTCTTGTTGGAAGCCATCGAAGCTAGTAGCAGATCAAATTTCTTTTCTTTTGAAGGAGGAAGAGATGAGAGGCAGAGAGGTCCCACGGGCGTGCCAGAATTTGTAGACGACTAAATTTCTTAGTTCGAAATAAATCAAACAAGTAAAATAGTTTCACAAATACGAATTTGTATTGATAAATGTGTGGTACAATTCTCTGTAATTATAAAAGAGTGATCCTCTGATTCGATCTCCTTAAAAGATTTGTTGATTTGAATTGTGGTAATGTGATTTTGATTTGAACATAAGATATTCTTCAATTTAGCTGAGGAATGGATCGAAGATCTTTGAAACAGAATTACAATGAATCTCTGGCTATGAGCTTGTTAGAAATTCTTTGTTCTTCGTGTTCTTCGTGTTCTTCGTGTGTTCTTCGTGTTCTTCGTGTGTTCTTCGTGTGTTCTTCGCGTTTGAAGGTTGTGGTGGAAATTCTTCGGTGCTTTAGAGGCTTGAATCCGTAGAACTTCACCGATTTGTGGTTTATTGAGGTTTCTGGAGGCTTTTGAGCTCGATTCCAGTGAACTTTGAGATTTGAACGAGTAGTTTGGATGATTTTGCTTTGAATGTTGTTTGTGTTTGAGGTTGAAGTTCTTGAAATTCTTGAAGGCTTTGGAGTTTGAATCCGGCAGAGCTTCTGGGTTTCTGAACTCAAGATATCTTCTTCCTTCTCTCTGTTCTGTGTGTCCTTCAATGTCTTAGGAAGGCTTCTATTTATAGGAGTTTAGGGGTAGGTGAGCGACACGTGGCGGAGTCTGATTGGTGACACTTGTCATAGCTTGATTGGTCCGCTTATGTCATCGCTTACACGTGCTGAGTGCTTGTGTCACTGCTTACACGTGCGAGGCTGCTTGTGTCATCGCTTACACCTGCTGATGCAGCTTCATGCCTTCATTTCAATGACACTTGGCGAATTTCTACTGGTTTCTGAATAGTGATGGCAAAACCTAGCAGTAGTACGTGGCGCTTTGTGATTGGTTGTATTTTGTGGACTTTGGTAGTATGATGTGTCAGCTTGTGATAGGTCGGGAATTTTCCCTCTCTACAGCTGACTTTAGATTTGAGAATAATCGTTTTGTTTCCTTTTTATTGTCTACTCTTTGTGTGTGTTTACATTGCCTTTTATTTGATGCTCCTACTTTTTTTTCTTTTTTTTTCTTTTCTTTTGAGTACTGAAATGAAATGCTCCGACTTGATAAGCATTCACTTAAAGAGAATCATTTTATAAAAGAGTTCATGGTTTTAGACGAAAGCTAATTTAGGCATAAAGTAGCTGGATTTAAAAGTGAACAGAATCATCTAATCTCTTGAAGTCAGATGAGGATCAAAGATGCAAGGTTTTAGTTTTTGGTGCTCTTGGTAATTGAGTGGGTTTGGATGTGTAGAAACCAAGTTGTTTTGAAAACAAATCTGTGGTTTATGAACAGGTTTGCAAAAATTTGATTAGAATCTTTCATGAGCATTGGGCTGTAACTAAATTAAGCTCTAATAACCATCTAGATAGAAGGGATTTAAGCTAGACAAAACCACCACAAAATGCCTTCAAGTTGAACTGTGATGCAACTATTGGGGATTCAAGCTCAACTATAGCAGTCATTGCCAGAGATTGGAGAGGGCTGCTGGTGTTTGCAGTCTCAAGAAAAGTAAACACCAACACCCCTCCAAGCAGAAGCTGAAGCAATACTATGGGCAGTGAATTTAGCTTGCAAAGTTTTACAAAATAAAGTCAACAAATTGACGTAACAATAAATTGTCTCCTTATGATTAGTAACATGTCAGCTTATAAGCTCAATATTATAAAAATTTTAGTAATTGTAGCTCTACTCTTTTAAAATTGTTTGGTAGATGCTCATTGCAAATCTCATTGTTATCCACCCACCTGTCCAAAAAGGAAGTGTCATTTGCCCAAAATTCCTTGGTATCTCTCTCCTCTTTGTGTAGCCTACAGTTAGAGCCAGATAACACTACCAAAAGGAAGAAGGAAACCAATGAAGATTTTTTTTAAAAATAAAATAAAAATAAAAGTGAGCATACTTGCTGGGATCCTATACCAAATATAATAAATTAATTAAAGGGATAATATGAGTATGCCACAAAATTGACAATTGTATGGAGCTTGCTAGCAGTATCATGTTTGGTATCTTACCAAAAGGAAAAAGCTAAGAACTTTACCAATGAGGGGCTGGTTGAGTTGATAAGATTCGAACACTTTGCTCAACAAGGTTTAGATTTGAGTCTTGCTGCCAACAGTTCTCCTTTAGTGGGCAATCTATAAGTCCAATGTAAGCCCTCTCCAAGGCCTGAGACTTACCCTGGCCCTCGTGTGGGAGTAGCCTCTCCTCTACCTAAACTTTTTCTTACCAAAAAAAAAAAAAAAAAGATAAGAACTTTTGATACTCCGAAAATTTCAATATAGTTGATCCACATTTGTAACACTACTTGATTGCACACATCATTCATGAAAACATGTAATATTTATAGGAAAACGTGTAGACCTAAAATTAGGATAAATAGAAAACTATATGGCTAAATCCAAAAAAAAAAAAAGAGTCTTACTATTCGCGCGAAACGCGTGTGATAAGTCTAATTTAAACATAAATATATACAAGCATATTCTCTCTGAAGCATTACTTTTTGTTAATCGATGCCTTAATTATGTTAAGAGTTATTACATTACATCCACAGCAATGTGGTATCCTAGAGCTTGGATTTATTATTTTCCATAATAATAATAATAATAATTATAATTATTATTATTATTATAGGATTTTGAAACCTATGGATCATTACTCTATAGAGAATTATGAATTTCTTTTATCGAATACAAAGAATTATCTTTTGCGTAATAGTAAATTTTAGTCTTTGAAGTAATATTAATAAAATTCTGTGAACACAATTTAATAAGCATGAGCTACAAATATTTCAAGTTAAAAATATTTATTAAGAAAAAAAAAGAACATCTTTATTCTCATCCATCTTTTTTCGTAAATATTTTAACTTTATTAAGAAGAAAAGGCTACAAATATGATGCAACTTTTTTTTTTCCTTAGATTTTTTTGTAGATACAATAAAAATAATAATTGCTCTTTATCATCACATTATGGCACAAATTGGTTTTGGAGAAGATAAAATTCAAATATAGATCCTTTATTCTACAACATAAACTTTATATATATATAATAGATGAAACTGAGAAAAACTGAAATTAGAATTTCAAATTAGAGTTCTAATTTTGCGCCATGTGTCCTAAATTATTTATTTTTAGAGAGTTTTATTTATTAATTTTAGAATAAAATGTGGGACCACATTATAAATATTTATCCAAATGAGTTATTAAATACAAATACCAAAAAGTCTAGAATAAATGAATCGTAAAAAAAAAAGTGTTTCGCAATAATATAAAAAAAAAACGTAAACAATTTACATTTTATACCTAATAATATTCTTACAAATTTTTTTAAAAAGCTAACAAAATATAAAAATGACTATCAATAGTATAAGTGCACAATTAGTACTCGGTCCAATCACTAGATGGATTCAGGCCCAAAGAGCTTTATACAATGAAATTTGTAGAGCGTGGGCTTGAAACCTAGGTTTTATGGATATTAGACAATAGACAGGTGGACTAGATTGCCACTTTCTACACAATCAATGGATAAGAATAACAAAAATTCTCCTCGGACATAAGCTGAGGATGTTTTTTATTACCTTTCTTTCTTTAAATGATAAGTTACAATTGAAGAAGATCCCCTCTTTTTCTTTCTCTTTTTCCTTTTATATCACTCTTCCTCTTCCCTTCACCGTCCACGTGTAACACAAATCAATAATCCAGATCTTTTTTTATTTTCCACCGCCCTTTAGAGGTCCTCAAATAACAGCTGTAAGGCTAACTAGTACTGTTCAGATGTCATTTTCCTATTAATGCAGCCAGAGAGATAGGTGTAGGGTCTTTAATGCGGTGATAACATCTTTTTTCCTTGATATTTTTCATATGTTTTTCCTCTCTACAACAGCATGAAACATATCTTTACCCACTAAACTTTCTAGAATCTCTCCCCAAACATTATGACGTGTCATACAATCTTTATTGGACTCAGCCGAGGATGTTTTTTATTACCTTTCTTTCTTTAAATGATAAGTTACAATTGAAGAAGATCCCCTCTTTTTCTCTCTTTTTCCTTTTATATCACTCTTTCTCTTCCCTTCACCGTCCACGTGTAACACAAATCAATAATCCAAATATTTTTTTATTCTCCACTGCCTTTTAGAGGTCCTCAAATAACAGTTGTAAGGCTAACTAGTACTATTCAGATGTCATTTCCCTATTAATGCAGCCAGAGAGGTAGGTGTAGGGTCTTTAATGCGGTGATAACAACTTTTTCCCTTGATATTTCTCATATGTTCTTCCTCTCTACAACAGCATGAAACATATCTTTACCCACTAAACTTTCTAGAACTCTCACTCCAAACATCATGACGTGTCATATAATCTTTATTGGACTCAGTAGAGAAGATGCTTCTCCTCGGACTACATCATCAACCTTTCCAGCAAAAGCTGACTTGTGAGCCTTAAAAGCCCTGCTTGAACAAGCTTACACCACCAATATCAGGCCCAAGGCCCAAATATACGTTTTGACCATTTTACCCCCACAAATAGTATTTAAATTATATATATAAAAATTATATTATGCATCTTATTGTATATCTTTAAGTATATTCATACATATGCATGAGGTTATAAGCTAGCTGAACTAATTAGAACTCACTTCTTGACTAATAAACTTGGAGTTCCATCAATATATTAATAGTAACTTTTCAAAAGAATCTCCGGTCTTTACTTTGGGTGTATGATTGTTTTTCCGGAAATTATGTGTGATCTTTTCCAAAATGATTCTCAATTACTAAAAACCATTGGAATTGAAGATTTCAAAAAATCCCAAATTTGTAAAAAGAGCGAGTAGTAGACAGTGTTTTGAGGCTGGCACCTAAATGTAAAGGCTCTGAATCGTTCATTTTTAGTCCTAATTTTTCATGGTTGGCCGGCCTAAAAAATAAAATCTTCTAAGAATAATTGTTTTGTTTCCATTTTATCGTCTGCACTTTCTGTGTTTATATTTTCTTTTATTTGATGCTCCTTTTTTTCTTCTTCTTTTGAGTACTGAAATGAAATGCTTCGACTTGATAAGCATTCTCTTAATGAGAATCCTTTCATAAAAGAGTACGTGGTTATAGACAAAAGTTGATTTAGGCATAAAGTAGCCGGATTTAGAGCCCGTTTGGATAGGCGTTTTTCTGGACAAAAATGCGCGGTTTGATACAAAACGCAGTATACACAATCGTTTGGAGAAACTATTTCAACAAAATCACGTTTAGAAATCACACAAATCCGCGGTTTCAAAGAAGCAGAATCTAATTGCATTTTCAATAGGGAGCAAATAGAACGTTTTCGCACCGCTATTTGTTTCGTTCAAAAAACCAAAAACACCCCCAAATAGCTGGCTATATTATCCCCATACCAGTCACTTCACCGGCACGAAGCAGCCCCTAGTTCCACCTGGGGTTGAATTCCAGTTGATTTCGGGCAGTTCCTATTATTCCGGTTGATTTTGGTGAGTTTCACCCGGTATACCAATTCCAACCAGTATTGAAATCAAACCTGATCAACCCATCTTGTCACAGCACCGATCACCTGAAGAAACGCATCTCATCATAGCAGTCTTCTTTTTCTTCTTCTTCCGTTTTTCTGTGCGTTTCATCCTCTGCAACTCTTCTTTCTTATTCTTGTTGTGGCTATCTTCTTCTTCAGGCTTCTTTTTAGTTTTGTGAGCCTTCACGTGGGCTGCCTGACTAGTACTTGAAAGGGAAGCTACAATTCAGTTTTTTATGTTGACTTAT
This sequence comes from Castanea mollissima, assembly GCA_014183005.1. Lineage (NCBI taxonomy): Eukaryota > Viridiplantae > Streptophyta > Magnoliopsida > Fagales > Fagaceae > Castanea > Castanea mollissima. The sequence goes on along the minus strand of JACAVU010000002.1, from coordinate 44,235,229 downwards.
TCGCCCCCTGCCCTCCTCCATACCACGTGATCTAGCTTCTTTTTTTTTTTAATAATTAATTTCAGCTTTTTTTTTTATCTTTAATTATTTATATACATTTTAATCTTGTAATATTCTAAAAAATTGTTAATATTAGTTTATTTAGGAAGTTGAAAAATGGAAAAAACTGAAACAATAGTGAATAGGAAGCTTCTTGAAAGCTCACTTGTGTACAATTACTCAAAATGTGAGTTTTATTAACAAAAAAAATCATAAATAAATGTTTTTTTTAAAAATAATAATCCCACTTTTTTTAGTAGAAAACTATATTAAATTTATTATTTTATATAACAGTAATAATATATATATATATATATATATATATTTTAGTAATAATTTGAAACGGTTTCTAATTACAGAAAAATTAAGATAACCTTAACAATATAGTTAAGTCATTTTTTGGAATTTATACTCAAAACAACTATTTTTAAAACAACTTATCCAAACGTTTAATATAACTTTAAAAATAGAAAACACATATTGTCACATTTTTACCAAACGCTTATCTATGATTTTTAAAATGGAGTTTTAAAAACGCTAGTTTTTAAAACGCATATTTTGAAACTGCTTATCCAAACAGGCCCTTAAAAGTGAACAGAATCACCTAATTTCTTTGAGGATAATTAATTTGTGGCTAAAAAGAAAATTAACATAAATTAAAACATGTGAATATAAAGTGAATTGAATTGGTTATCAGGTTATGTAGTGATATATTAAATTAAGAGTTCTTAATTTATCCACAAAATTTTTACAACAAATCATAGATAATTAGTTGAATCTAATACTAAAATTATTTTTTGCCCCACCAATAACAATCAGCAACAACTTGTCACTCAATATTTGTTATAAACGTGTTGTGAAAATGTTATACACATAACATTTCTCTTAGGAGACATTTGGTTTGCTGTGATATATTCTTGATGTGATACACACCGTACCAATTAGTTTTTAGTGTATGTAATGATTAAATCCCAGATTTTTTATTTAACCTTAAAAGTTATTACCAATTGAGCTAACTGAAACCCGCTCTCTTAAAATTAAATGTTGAAATACATATGTGCTCAAGTAAAGATTTAAGTTTCTATAGCATAGATGAATATTGTTTGCAGGTTTTGATTGTGATCGACTAAGCCATCTGGGTAAGAAAAATGGGGGTGTTCGATGCTGTTGGTTGTTGAAAAAGAAGAAGAAGAAAGATTTCTTTTGCTCTAATTTTACGCCATATTCCTCTAGGCTTTGAAATTTATCACAGAAATTGATATATATATATATATATATAGTCTTAGTAACACTAAAATTTAGTGCAGCACAACCCAATACTAGATGGTGATTCATAATTTCCCAGCATTGCCCACAAAACTATCTGGTAATTTGAAGAGTATTATATAT